>CM057457.1:416720000-417232500 GCA_016271365.2 Neoceratodus forsteri
CTTTTCTAGTTAAGGAGAAGAAGAGACACCCGAGGGCACAAGCTGAGATTGGGGGGGGTTCAGTAAGTAAGGATCAACCTAGGCTCAGAAGAGGAATCTTTATTCAGAGGGGAACGGGCTTACTTTTAGAAACTTCAAGTCTGAAAACATGTTGGGAGAAAGGATGAAAAGAGTGGCTTAGGGGCTCCGTTATAACACTTCTGTACATTTTTTTTAAAAATGCAGTATGTAAAGTACATTGACACTTAGAAACATAGAATTTTTCAACAGTTGAGGACCAGTTGGCCTACCCAGTCTGCCCCAATTTCTCTGCCTATAGTATCACTGCATATCCTGCTTGATCTTTAGCCCATTCACACCCCTTCCCTTTCCATAAGATTCCCTTATTCCTGTCCCATGCATTCTTGAACCCCACCACTGTGGGCTTAGCCTTCCATTTTCATTTTGGGATACTCTGTGTTATCAGAGGGAAGGACTTTGCAGGAGAAGAGAACATAGGACTTGACAGCAGAGGAAGGCCATTTTATCTATCTGTTCTGCCCTTATCATTGCCTAACAGATAAGAAAGAGTCCTGTAGTGGTTACTTGTCTTCTCCCTTCTCTTTTTATCCTCATTGCCCCCCATACCCATGTGTCTGTCCTGATTATTCTGGAACCCTAACACTGATTTTGAACAGACAGCTTCATTAACACACAAACATAGAATTTGACAGCAGATAAGGACCACTTGGCCCACCCAATCTTCCCATTTCCCTACCCAATGTATCAACTGCAGATCATAGTTAACCAACAGCCTACTTCCTCCTACAACAGGACTGGATGCCAATCCTTGAATCAACTGATGTTAATACCGCACTAGAATACTTAATTACATCTTTCAACTCTGCATGCGACTTATACGCCCCAGTAAAAAAATGTAAAATCAAAGCGCTATCAAATCCATAGATTACTGCCAAACTACTTGCCGAGCTCAAGGTTTAGGACCACCTCTGGGCAGTTGCCAGAGACACAGGCTCACCTTATGATACCCTAAAATACAAGCAGGCACGAAATAGATGTACCTCACAAATTAGGCAAATGAAGAGCGCCTATTTCAAAAATGCCCTTGAATCCACCTGGGGTGATGGAAGAGCTTTTTGGGACAACATGCGAAACATAATGGGTAAACAATCAAAATCGTCACCTACCATTGTGAAAGTTGATGGATCCACCACTCTTGACCCAAAGTCTATTGCAGATGAGCTTAATAAGACATTCACAGACCTTAGTGGGGTCCTCCCCCCAGATTTCTTCTCGGACTTACCTGTGCCTAGCCTAGTATCACAAAACACCCCTCGTGACAAACCACAATTTTACTTCAAGAAAATCAAAGTGCACAAAGCACACAAGTACATAAGAAAGGCCTGCTCCAAATCCAGAACAAGTAGTGACACGCTAGATCTAAAAATCCTGTCTCTCACCCTGGTTGAAGTAATTCACCCCCCTTGCAAAAATTCTTAATCTGTCACTTTGCCAAAGTTAATTTCCCAACAAATGGAAATCTGCCATAGTTAGCCAGTGCACAAAGGGGGGGACAAAACCTCAACAGGAAACTATCGACCAATATCAATACTCCCTCCCCCTCTCCAAAGCACTTGAACGAATAGTGGCAGACCAACTCTCTGATTACCTGGACAAATACAATCTACTCTGTAATCAACAGCACGGCTTTAGGAAAGGACATAGTACAACAACAGCCTTACTTGATTTCTCTGGAGAAGTCCACTCAGCCCTGGACAAAGGGTGCCAAACAGGTGCAGTCTTTATCGATCTTATAAAAGCTTTCGACACAGTCCATCATGGCCTACTTACCTCCCTACTTTCTAGCCTAGGCCTGGCCGAAGGTCCTTGTGTTTGGGTAAAAAGTTACCTGTCCAATCGGTCACAGGCTGTAAAAATCTCTAATGAACTCTCCGACTTCAAACCAGTTCTCTCGGGTGTACCACAGGGATCAATTCTTGGATCGCTCCTCTTTAGCCTGTTCCTAAACTCCCTCCCAGATATCTGCCAGGAGAAAATAATCTTATACGCTGATGATGCTGTAATTCTGTCTTCCCACAAGGATCCAAACTCCCTACGAAAAAGCCTGCAACTTGCTTTCTCTAGTGTTGAAAGGTGGTTCCTGGATAGTAAACTTGTGCTAAACTACAATAAAACAAAAGCCATGCTCTTCTCCAATCACCAAAACAAAAATAGGCATACTCCACTCATCATACAAACCTCTGCGGGAATTACACTGGACCAAGTAAATACTTTCAAATACCTTGGCATCACTTTTGACCAAGGGCTCACCTTTGCAACCCACATTGACAACACTGCGAAAACAGTGAACCAATGCCTTGGAATACTATTCCGTAACCGTCAATTTCTAAATCAAGCGGCATTGAGAATAGCTATACAGAGTTCCATAATTTCAATCATTGACTATGGCCTTATTATTTATGGCTCAGCTACCTCCACTGCTCTAAGGCATATCTCAATCACTCTAAATAAGGCCTGCCGGCTCCTCACGGGGGCTGAAAGACTGACTCACACATGTGATCTGTACTATGAATCAGGCTGGTTGAACCTATCAAATCGTCTTATTTATCTCACCTGCACAATGGCAAAAAAAATCTGTCTTGGTACTGACTCCATTATGTATTCAAAACTACTCCGACTGAATCCTGGCTCATGACCCTCCACCAGATCTGAACGCCAACCTTTCCTGGTTCCGAGATGCCGGACTGCACAGGGACAAAGATCCTTTGCATACAGGGCCCCGACATGGTTTAATCGCTTAGTCCACCTACTCTATCCTCAACCTCGCTTGAAGCTTTCAAATCCATGCTCTATGCCCACCTCACCACCACTAGCAACTGTGATTGCGCTTAGATAAAGACTACTACTCCTCATGTCCATCCTCACATCTGAGGCCTCTTCCTCCTGACTAATGAACCTCTGGTACCTCTACTACTTCCTGTCTCCACCCAAACTCACTCTCCCCTTTTTCCTGTCCCTCTCACTTACTCTCCCGCTCACCACCTTTCCCTCCTCTCTAGCCTCCTTTGGCGCCTAATGATCACCCTCTCCTGGAAGTTCTTAACCTCAAATTGTCTACCGCTTGAACCTGTTATAGCTTGTTTTTCTATGAAACTTAAAAACGCTACTGCCTTAAACTGTTAATAGCAAATTTATGATGTAACTTTCCTGTCTGGTTTTACCTGTAATGTGTATCGTGCTTTGTTAAATGTTCTTTGTGACATGGAACCTTTGTAAAAGAGCCCTGGCTCAAAGGTATTAATTCCTAGACTAATAAACTAAAACTAAACCCCCACCCCTAGAATTGTCTTATGTCTGTCCCATGCATTCTTGAATTCCCCCACTGTTTTTGACCCCACATCTTCCTCAGGAAGGTCATGCCATGAATCCATAACACTCTCCAAGAAAAAATACTTCCTCACATTACCTCTGAGCCATCCCCCTCTATCTTCAAGTTGTGCCCCATTGTTCTTGCACATCTCTTTTACCAAAAGATGCTACCCTCTTGGACTTTGTTGTTTCCCTTGACGTACTTGAAAGTTTCTATCATGTCCCCCTCTCCCTTCTTTACTCGAGGGTATACATATTAAGCTCTTTAAGTCTCTCTTCATATGCTTTCTGGTACAGACCCTGTACCATTTTAGTTGCCCTTCTCTGGACAGCCTCCACCCTGTCTATGTCCTTGCACAGATGAGGTCTCCAGAACTGCATGCAGTACTCCAGATGGGGTCTCACCAGCTGTCTGTACAAATGGATAACTTCCTGTTTGCTACTGGTGATGCCTCTCCCTATGCATCCCAGTATCCCCCCCCAGCCCTCCTTAATGCCCTCTCACATTGCTTGCCCACCTTTAAGTCATCTGATATGGCTACCTCCAGGTCCCTTTCCGTTGTTGTTGTTGTTGTTGTTGTTGTTGTTGTTGTTGTTGTTAGTATCTCACCCCCCATTTGTGTACTCTTCTCCTGAGTTTTTGTTTCCCAGGTGCATTACTTTGCACTTCTTAGCATTGAATCTAAGCTACCATACATTTGACCATTCTTCCAACCTTGCCAAGTCCCTTTTCATCCTTTCCACCCTACCTTGTGTATCAACCTTGCTGCAGATCTTTGTGTCATGTACACAGAGACATACTTTTATTTCCAGTCCCTCTACAATGTCACTTTTAAAGACATTGAAGAGGACCGATCCTAGTACTGAACTCTGTAATACCCTACTAGTAATCCCCCTTTCTTCAGAGTGGACTCAGTTTACTGTTACACTCTGTGTCCTGTTCTCCAGCCAGTTTTTTACCTAGGCTACCATCTTGGGACCCACTCCAAGGCTGGCTAACTTGTATATTAATATTTTGTGTGAGACTGTGTCAAATGCCTTTCTAAAGTCTAGGTAGATCATGTCCACAGCCCCTCTCTGATATACTACTTTGGTCACCCAGTCAAAGAAATCTATTAGATTCATCTGAGATGACCTTCCCGCTGTGAATCCATGCTGCCTCTGTCCCTCTGGCCTCTAGATACTCAACAGTTCTTCCCTTCAGAAATTATTCCATAATTTTCCATATCACTGAGGTCAAACTAGCAGGTCTGTAGTTTCCTGCTTCTGCCATGCTCCCACTTTTGTGAAGTGGAATAACATCTACCCTCCTCCGGTCCTCTGGTACCACCCATTCTCCCAGGTAGTCAGTCGTGTCACTAGTTCCACCCTTAATTCTTTTACACTTCTTAACATTGAATCTAAGCTGCCATACATTTGACCGTTCCTCGAATTTAGCCAAGTTCCTTCTCTTCCTTTCCGCCCCACTTTGTGTATCAACCCTGTTGCAGCTCTTTGTGTCATCTGCAAAGAGACGTACTTTTCCTTCCAGTCCATCTGCAGTGTCACTTATAAAGACATAGAAGAGGACTGGTCCTAGTACTGAACCCTGCGGTACCCCACTAGTAATCCCCCTTTCTTCAGAGTGGATTACGTTTACTATTACCCTCTGTGTCCTGTTCTCCAGCCAATTCTTTACCCAGGCTACCATCTTGGGACCCACTCCAAGGGTGGCTAACTTGTATATTAATCTTTTGTATGTGACTGTGTCAAATGCCTTGCTAAAGTCTAGGTAGGCCATGTCTATAGCCCCTCCCTGATCTGCTAATTTGGTCACTGAAAGAAATCTGTTAGATTAATCTGACATGACCTTCCCACAGTGAATCCATGCTGCCTTGGGTTCTGTGCCCCTCTGGCCTCTAGGTACTGAACAGTTATTTCCTTCAGAAGTGATTCCATCATTTTCCCTATCACTGAGATTAAACTAACAGGTCTGTAGTTTCTTGCTTCTGCTCTGCACCACTTTTGTGAAGTGGAATAACATCTGCCCTCCTCCAGTCCTCGGGTACCACCCCATCCTCCCATGATTGGATAAAGAGAGTAGTCAGCAGTGTCACTAGTTCTACCCTTAGTTCTTATAAAATTCTGGAATGAATACCATCAGGCCCCATTCCTTTGTCCACCTTCAGTTTTAAGAGTTCTTTCAGAATTGTTCCTTCTGTGAATGGGCTGGTATCAACCCCATATCCAGAGTGTTTCTGTTCAGGGTTTTAAATAATTGATTAGCAGTTTTTTTTCTTGGGACAATGCTAACTGTACAGAAAGTATTTATATAGGTTTTCTAGAAGTGTTATGTTTGTTACATACAGTGAGGCAAATGCTATGCATTTTCACAGTGTTTGAGCAGTTTTGGGAGAAACACGCTAATCAATTTTTAAAGTTAAATAAAACCCTGCTGTTGTTTGGTTTATGTACCTCACCCTCTTCATTTTTGAATACTGAGCAAAAATATTTGTTTAGTATCTCTGCCTTTTCACAGTCACCCTCTGAGCACCCCCTGCCTCTTTAATAAGCCTCACTATCCCTCCCTTGGTCTTCCTTCGCTCCATGATGTACCTATAAAAGGTTTTATCCCACTTCTTAACTGAGTTGGCTATCATTTCCTCAGTTTGGGTCTCTGCTGTTCTGACTGCTTTCCCTGCCTCCTTTTGCCTTAACTGATGCAGTTCTCTGCCCTGCTCCTTCTTTGATTCCTTGCACTTCATGAATGCTTTCTTTTTCTCCCTAACCTTTCCTGCCACCTACTTTGAGAAACATAGTGTTTTTTTTTTTACATTGCTTTGTTTTGTTTATTTTCTTCACACAAAGACTTGTTACCTCTGTGATGTTAGTTTTGATTATTCCCCATTGTTCTTCCATCCCTCCTTCCTCCCCATTTGCTAGTACATTCCTTTGGCACTCACCCATTTTGGCAAAGTTAGCCCTCCTGAAGGCCAGTACTCTTACCTTTGTATGGCTTGACTCTGCTGCTGTGTTTATCGTGAACCATACTGTTCGATGGTTGCTGGTTCCCAGATTGCTACCTACTTCTAAATCTGTGATCCTCTCTCCATCTCCATTTGAGAGTACCAGGTCTAAAATTGCTCCCTCTCGAGTGGGTTCCAATATTAGTTGTCTAAGGCATGCCCCTGTAGGGCATCTAGAATTACCCCACTCTTGGAAGTGGCTGCTGCAAATGCACTCCAGTTAACATCTGGCATATTCAGATCTCCCATCAACAATATCTTCCCTTTGTCTGCCATTCTAAGGATACCTTCTATCATTTCCTTGTCCATTTCCTCCCCCTGAGATGAGGGTCTGTATACAACCCCTGTGCGGATTGTGGTGCCATTGTCTATCTCCAAATTAACCCACAGTGCTTCCTCTCCTCCGTGTTAACCCTTTTGTTCTGTTGCTTTCATTCCTTCCCTTATGTAGAGAGCTGCTACTCCTCCTCTTTTACCCTCCCTGTCCCTCCTATAGATAGTGTGTCCTGGTATGTTTACATCCCAGTCATGATTCTGTGTGTACCATGTTTTCGTGACTGCCACAATATCCAGATGTTCCTATTCCATCAAGGCCACTAGTTCAGGAAGCTTTTTACCCAGACTACGGGCATTGGTACTCATTATTCTCCATTTTTGATGGCCTTACCTCTTGTAGCACCATCCCTGTCCTCATTGACTTTGCTTTCTCCATTTACCCCTGTCCTGCTCCCTACTGACCTTTCTGCCATGGTCTTTACCTCATTTAGTACCCTGTTTTGTAGGTAGAGGCTGGAAATTCCCTGCTGCTTGTCAGTGTCTCCCCCCTTGACTAGTTTAAAAGCTTGCCAATGAAACATTTAAACCAATCACTCAGGAGACTTGTTTTCTTCCTGTACAGATGCAGACCTTCCTGCCAGTATAGGCTTGTATCCCTCCAGGTGGAACCCCAGTCCCTAGTAAAGCCAAACTCCTGTGCTCCACACCAGTTTTTCAACCATTCATTGAATCACATGATATGGAGTAACCTCGCCTCACCCATGCCATAGACAGGCAGCACCTCTGAGAAGGATACTGTGTGTGCTACTTGCCTAAGGCCCCTCCCCAACTCCACAGACTCCTCCTGCACTACTTTAATCTCATGTTGAGATCCGTCATTTGTCCCTAGGTGGACAGTGACGTCCATCTCCCGTGCATCTGTTCTCATGATCCTGAGGATGCGCTTCCTGTCCCGTCAAGCCATGGTGCCAGGCAGGCACCTTACTTCATCTTTCCTTGCTCCCCCCAGTTCTGTTCCCCAAATAATTGAGTCCCCCCCCACCAGGAGCTGCTTTCTTTCCCTGTGGTGTCCTCTGCCTTCTTCTTATGAGCCTCCCTTGCGATAGTTGTCCACAACCTCCTTAGACTCCTCTGTGGGCACATCCATAGGGGAACTATGCTCCACCAGAATGGTGTATAGATTATGGAGCAGTACAACTGACTGGGTGTGCCTCTGTTCCACCACCCTCACTCTTCCTGAGCCCACTGTGGTCTAACCACTGCACTTTCTTGGCAATCTCTGAGGTAGTGGTGATGGCTCTAGTGCTTCCTTGGTGGGGGAGGTTGCCCTACTACTGTCCAGTGTGGCTAAAGATGGGCAGCCTCCTCCCTTAGAGCAGAGAGTTGCCTGCAAATAGAGCAGCATCTCAGCCTCCAGAAAGACTCCTGGAAGACTGCTGCCCCACAGCCAGTGCATTGTAGTACTCCCCACGTGTCTGTCTACCTTTCTGTTTATCCTGTTTAAGTTTTTTTTTTCCTATTATTGTTTTGTTCTATATAAACATATATATGTAGACGCTTATATTGTCAGTGCAGTGTGCTGGTAAAGATATGACAGTGGTATGCACCTTGCCCTCATGTGGAAATGATGTCAGTACCCCTGGTATAAAGGAAATGACACCAGACTTGGGTGGGGTGAGGGGAAGGGGGGATTTGGGCCCAAGCTGTGCCCTCTCAAAACAATTAGCTAAAAGCTCTGACCCACCACTACAATGAGTGTTGACCTTTCTGTCAGCAAGACAGCCTGCACAACAATTTAATAGAGAAAATACCCTGCTAAACAAACAGAGAAAAATCAAGCAGCTGAGTCAAACACAGGTAAGCTTCTCTAGCCCCAATACAGCATGGTGATTTGTGCTCTTAAAGCAGTCTTCCAAAAACTAGTTAGCTGTGCACATGGAAGGAAACAGTAAACAGTATTTCAATCCCTCTGGGTTTAAACCCCATACCTCCAAAGCAGTATTGCAATTCCCTTCATTCAAAAGAACAATAACGTGTAAAATGTAAAGTAAGCTACACCACCCTCTAATGTGAGCAAGACCTGTCTTTCCTGCTGATTCTAAGTTCAGTATTTCTCCTTTCCAGCTTTCAGTTAGAGGTAGCTTCCACCTGAAGAATATTAGCCTTTTCGGCTAATAATACAACCAGAAATATACAAATACGCAGTCAAATATGTCTATATAGAGAAGCAGGTACATTGACAATTAACAGCAAGGTATTGTTAACCATATTACGTTTCAAAAAAAGTGAGATAGAGAATTGTATAAAAGATGACGATTTGTAAAACATTGTGTTTTTGACCAGCTGAGGTGTTCATCCTGGGAATGGGAAATTGATAATGAAAATATGATGGAGTGGAGATGCTACAAAGAAATTGATGGCAGATAAGGACCGGTAGACCCATCCAGTCACCTATTTTCCCTACCCAGTGCAAAAGCCACAGACCCTACTTGATCTCTGACTTTACCTTCTTGTTCCTATCACTAGAGTTTTCCTATGCCTATCCCATGCATTTTTGAATTCCCCCACTGTGTTGGCTTCACCACCTCCACTGGGAGACAAGTCTATTCCATGCATCCACTACCCATTCCATTTACAAATTATTTTTTGCATAACCCTTAGTCTACCCATTGCAACCTCATGTCATGCCCCCTCATTCCTGAACTTCTCCTTTTCTGAAAGATGCTGTCCTCCTGTACCCTTTTTCTGATTAATACAGTTGGTGAAAGAACAGTTGACAAACATCTCGGAGACCTCAGAATTAGAGGACATATTGCAAAATATGAGAGAGACAGTCCTAGAAACCACTAGACTCTGCATCAAAACCATAGCAAAGAGAAACTGACACGAGAGATCACAATGGTCTCAGGTCAAGTTGGGAGGCAAGTAGGGCAAAAAGACAGGCATATACAGCAATCAGACAAAAGAAGAGTGAGGTAAAATGGGAGGAATACATTCAAAGAAGTGGGGAGGCTAAGAGAGCAGCGAGGGAGGCAGAGAAGACAAGGTGTTCCAGATCATGAGAGGGATTAAAACTGGGGGAAAAATGATATATCGGGAATAAAGAAAGGGGGATTATAAGGCTGAATGATGAAGACAAGGTTTTGGAGGACAATGAGCAGAAGGCTGAAACCCTAAACAAATTCTTCTGTTCAGTATTTACCAAGGAGAAGCCTGGTCCACTGCCAGACAGTGGTAATACAGCATCAGCAAAGGGAATCACAAGGATGAACATTCAGGAATTCACTATAGCCAGAGTAAAAGAAGGCCTTTTGGCCATCAGACCAGACAAGACCCCAGGCCCAGACAGCTTTCATCCAAGAATATTGAGGGAGCTGGCAGACCCAGTGAGGTACTTATTCTGTAGATCATTCATGATAAGGGTTGTACCGCTGTACTGGAGGGTGGCCAGTGTAGTGCCGTCCCATAACGGAGATGACAGGGAAGAGACAACAAATTACATATCAGTTAGCCAAACATCTGTTGTAAGCAAACTGATGGAGTCCCTTATCAAACAGGATCTTACAGAGTACTTAGAGGCAAATCACCTAAAGAACATCAAACAGCATGGATTTGTCACAAGTAGATCTGTCAAACATATCTTAGTATTTTTTGACCAGGTGACCAAGGAACTGGATAAAGGACTTGCAGTGAATTTACTTTACTTCAATTTCAGCAAAGTTTCTGATATAGTCTCACATAGGCATCTTCTGAAAAAGAAGGAAGACTTGGGTACAGCAAGGGAAATTGTTAGATGGGTGAGAAACAAGCTAGCAGACTGGAAACAGAGGGTAGTTGTTAATTGGGTCAAATCCTCAGTAAAGTGTGTCATTATTGGAGTGCCTCAGGGGTCAGTTCCTGGACTGACCCTATTCAACATGTTCATCAGTGACATTTGTAGGTATAAAGGGTAATCTTGCCCTATTTGCAGATGACACCAAGCTCAGTGTCAGGGTGGACTGCATTGACAGAGTCTGGGACATGATCAGGGACCTCAGGACACTGGAAAAATGGACACAAGAATGGCAACCAGAATCAAATACTACATTAATGAGGTCAAGTTGACCTCTTCCACAGAGGAAAGGGGCCTAAGGTTCATCATTTGTGCAGACCACAAGCAGCAGAGTCAGTGCAATAAGGCCTGTAGTAAAGCAAATAATATGTTGAGCGGTATAGATAGCAGAGACAGGGAGGTGATAGTTCCTCTTTATCGATCCCAGGTGAGGCTGCATCTTAGGTATTGCATCCAGTTCCAGAGACTGCAACTTAGGAAGGATGTGGATAGGTTGGAGACTATTCAAAAGAGAGCAACAAAGATGATTCTTGGCATGCAAGGGTTAGCCTATGAGGAGAGGTTCAGGGCACTGGGGATGTATTCGCTGAAGACATGTAGAGACAGAGGAGACATGATTGAAAAACATAAGTTCCTTAAGGGCATAAGCACAGTGTCACACAAAGATCTGTTCATTAGGAGCATAAATTCGTTTACATGTGGTCTCAACTGGAAACTGAAGGGAGGGGCCTTCAGAAAGGACATCAGGAAGTATTATTTCATGGAGAGGGTGGTCGAGCCATGGAACAAACTGCCCTCTGAAGTGGGTATTGCTACCACAGTGGCAGGTTTAAAGCACAGGTGGGATAAGTTACGGACACAGTCAGCAAGCACTACTGAGTGCAAAGCCAAGGCACCCTAAGGAGTAATAGGTGTCTGGAGCAACTCCGGGTAAATTTTTTGGCAGACTCAGTGGACTCAAGCTCCCCTTCTGCCAACACACTTTCTATGATTCTACCCTATTTATGCCCTTTAGATATTTATAGGTTTCTATCATATCTCCCCTACCTCTCCTCTTCACTAGGGTATACATATTGAGGTCTCCCCATCTCTCCTCATATGACTTTATCTTTGTTGCCCTTCTTTGAACTGCCTTCACTCTGTCTCTGTCCTTATGGAGGTGTGGCCTCCAGAACTGGGTACAGTACTCCTAATGATGACTCACTAATGAATTGTACAGTGGCATCACCAGCTCCTGTGTTGGTCCACACCTTTGTGGCCTCGCGCCTTGACTGTTGCAACTCCCTTTACTTAGGGATTCCTGGGGTTGATATCCACCATTTGCAGCTAGTGCAGGACGCTATTGCTCGATTGTTAACTGGGGTGTCTCGGAGGTCACATATCACTCCTGTGCTGCACGATCTGCACTGGCTGCCGATTCAGTGGCGGTTCACCTTCAAGGTAGGTTTATTGACCTACACAGCCCTACAGGGACTTGGCTCAGACTACTTGAAAGAGCTTCTGATTCCCTACACCCCTGTGCGACAGCTCGCTCAGCTGATGAGGGGTTGCTGGAGATTCCAAGGGTAATTTTGAAATCTTCTGGGACCCATGCATTTATGTTTGTGGCCCCCACCCTCTGGAATTCTCTGCCCTGTCAGCTTCAGGAATGCGTGACCGTAGGGGGTTTTAAACAGGCACTTAAAACTTTTTGTGGGGTCAGGCCTATCAGTGAATTGTTACCATCTGTAATTGTTGTTTTATATGTTAATGTAATAGTTTTTATGGAATCATGTTTTATTATTGTAAAGTGCATTGGTACTTGAAAGGTGCTTAAAAATAAAGTTTATTATTATTATTTTGTTTTCGTCTGCTGGTGATACCTCTCCCTGTGCATCCCAGCATCCCACTGACTTTCCTCACAGCCTTGGCACATTGCTTGGCCATCTTTAAATCATTAGGTATGATTACCCCCAGATTTCTTTCTTGCTTAGTGACCTCTGCCCCCCACACACACACCGAATCATGTAATTTCCCCTGGGTTCTTGTGCTCCAAATGCATGATTTTGTAGTTTTTCACATTGAAGCTCGGCTGCCTCACTTTAGAACATTCCTCCAGTTTACCTTTCTCCCTTCCCACTTTTTCCATCCCTCCCAGAATGTCCACCTTGCTGCAGATCATAGTGTCATCTGCAAAGAGGCACATCTTCCTTTCCAGCCCTCCCCAGTGTCACTTATGAAGACATTAAACAGGACTGGCCTCAGAACTGATCCCAGTGGCACCCTGCCAGTCACCTTCCTTTCCTCAGATTCAGCGCCATTTACCACCACCCTCTATCTTCTATCACTCAACCAGTTCCTAGTCCAGTTTACAACCTTGTGACCCACTCCCAGGCTGCCCAGCTTGTTCACAGTCTTCTACATCGAATAGTATAGAAGGTCTTGCTGAAATCCAGGTAGCCCACATCCACCGCTTCCCCCGATCCACTTTCCTAGTCACCCAGTCAAAGAAATCAATTAGATCTGTTTGACATGACCTTCCTGCTATGAATCCATGATGTCTCTGATCCTGTGCTCCACTGGATTCAAGGTGTTCCACAGTCCTTTCTTTAAGTAGATTCCATAATGTTCCCCAGTATTGAGTTGAGGCTGACTAGTCAATAGTTTCCAGCCTCCACCTCCTTACTCACACTTGTAAAGAGGGACTACATCTGCCCTCCTCCAGTCCTCTGAAACCACTCCCATATCGAGTGATTCATTGAGAAGAGCTGCTAGTGGTGCTGCCATTCCCTACTGTAGGTCCATTAGGGTTACCAACTTTTAAGTGTCAGCGTGGCTCAGTTGGTAACACATCTGCCTCTCGACCAGAAGGTCGTAGGTTCTCGTCCCACACCGGGATTGGACTTGCACCTAAAAATCGCTGGCATCCGAGTGCAGTATTGAGGGGTGCTGTGTTACTGGGATGTGCCATCCTTCGGATGAGACGTTAAACCGAGATTCCTTCTGCCCATCCTGGTGTTGTCCTGGTGGGTGTCCAGGTGGGAGTAAAAGAACCCAGGGCACTCTTTGCAAAGAGTAGGAAACATTCCCGGTGTCCTGGCCAACATTCCCCTTCCCATAAAACTGGTTCATGCAATTATCCAGGCTGTGCGTGGGTGATGATGTGTGATATGGCTGCCGCCACTCATTCAGTCACTTCACTACCAGTCTAGCATTGCTTGTAAAGCACTTTGAATGTATGAAAAGCGCTATATAAATCTTCTTAAGAAGCCCAAAGTGGGACATTTCTTAGTGAAACATGATTTTTCGCAGGACAGTACGTAACCACGACCAATGCAACAGACTTGTTTTCGCTATATAATCAGAATTAAGGCCAAGTATTGTAGTTTCTTAGTTGCTTCTATTGTTTCTTATCATGTTAAGGTATTTTAGTTAAGATATTGCAGTTTTCTGCAACATTTAGTGGAAAGTTAGAAAATATTTTTTCTACTATAGAATCAGGACATGTAGTATTTTTCATGTTGTTTATTTATTTATTTTTTTTTTGCAGGATACAGTTGCCCAAATCAGGACTGCCCTGCGAAAGTCAGTGCAGGTCGTAACCGGAAGGTCCCTTAATGTTCTTGGATGTATCCTATCTGGTCCCAATGCCTTGTCCATTTTCAGTTTTGTGAGTTCTTTTAAAACACTCTCTTCCGTAAATGCACTGGTGTCCACCCCCCCCCCCCCGGCTCATGTTGCCTAACTCTGGTCCCTCGCCTTCTTCTTCTGTGAATACAGAACAAAAATATTTGTTCAGTACTTATATTTTTTCCAGTTCGCCTTCCAAACACTACCCTTTTTCCCCTTTAAGCCTTACAATCCCATCCCTGGTTTTCTCCTTTCACTAATCCTCCTCTAAAAAGTCGTGTCTCCTTTTTTACCTTCTGTGCAATTTTTTTTCCCCTCCGTTTGTGCCTTTGTGCTCCTGACTGCTTTCTCTACCTCCCTCTGTTTACCTAGGTATACTACCCTGTCCTCCACCTTCTGTGTTTCCTTGTATTTTCTGAAAGCCATCTTTTTTGCCCTTACCTTCCTGGCCACTTCCTCTGACAACTATAGTGATTCTTTCTCCTGCCCTTGTATTTTTTTGCTTCCACTATGACTCCTTTCAGGATGGGTCCACTGCTCCTCAACTCCCCCATTCATTCCTCCCTGTCATGGCATTTTTGAGACATATCTCCATCTTAGTAAATTCTGCCCTCCTGAAATCCAGGACCCTCACATTTGTGTAGCTTGACTCCATACTGACCCACACTGCATAATGATCACTGGACCCAAGGTGTCTGCCCACCCTGACTTCTGCAATTCTGTCCCTGTTGCCCAGTACCAGGTCCAAAACTGCACCCTCCCAGGTGGGCTCTAGTACAAGTTGCCCGAGGCCTGCCCCTTGCATGGAGTACAGGATGTCCCTCCTCCTGGTTAAGGCAGCAGCTGGGATGCTCCAATCCTCATCTGTCAGATTGACATCACTTGCCTGCAGCACTGCTTCCTTAGCTGCCATCGTGTGGATGGATTGCACTAGAGCCCTGTCCACCTCCTCCCCCGTGCTGGAGATCTGTATATCATGCCCGTGTGAATAGCTGGGCTATAGCCCCATCTCAAGGGTGACCCACATTGCCTCTGACCCCCTGCATTCCCTGTTTCTCAGTCCGTCTAATACCTTCCCTGACGTAAAAAGCCGACCCTCCATTCTTACCCTCCACGTCGTTCCCCTAAACAGAGTATAACATGGTATTGCTACATCCCAGTCATGGTTTCCAGTATCTCGGTAATAATCACAATGTCCAGGTCAGTCACCATCATCAAGGCCACCCGGTCTGGGATTTTATTTCCTAGGCTGTGGGCATTAGTATTGATGGCCTTCCTTGTTTTGCCATTTCTCCTTTTACATAGAAACATAGAATCTGATGACAGATAAGGACCGCTTGGCCCAGCTAGTCTGCCCATTTCTCTACCTAATGGATAATTTATTTATTTATTTAAGAGTTTTACCAGGAAGGCATACTGAGCGGGGTGCTGCTTGATTCCAGCTGTGTCTTGGGGGAAGGGGACAGTGGAGCATAGAATTAATAGACACAAGAAAGTGTTAAATCATATACAGATATAGATATATGCAGATAGTAGTCAAGATAAAATATGCATATATAGATATGTAAGGCAATGAGGAATAAAGCCAATAATAAATGCAGAAATAAAAAAACAGTCTGGGAGCAAAAGGGGGCACAATATACAACAACTATACGGGCATTTGCATGGCTGGGGCAGAGTGCTGTGAGCACTAGGCAAGGAGAACGGGGTGCAGCACAGCTAGAGGCCCTATTTATTTATTTATTTATTTGTTTATTTATTTATTTATCTATTTATTTATTTATTTGTTTATTTATTTGTTTGTTTATTTATTTATTTGTTTATTTATTTATTTATTTATCTATTTATTTGTTTATTTATTTGTTTATTTATTTATGTATTTGTTTATTTATTTATCTATTTATTTATTTATTTATCTATCTATTTATTTATCTATTTATTTATTTATCTATTTATTTATTTATTTGTTTGTTTGTTTATTTATTTGTTTATTTATTTATTTGTTTGTTTATTTGTTTGTTTGTTTGTTTATTTGTTTGTTTGTTTATTTATTTATTTGTTTGTTTATTTATTTATTTATTTATTTATTTATTTATTTATTTGTTTATTTATTTATTTATTTACGAGAAGGGGCTAGGGCACCTGTCCTTGATGGCCCTATGTGAAGGGCACATGTTGGGGAGAAGTGAGCCTTGAGGAGATGATTTAGATGCGAGGTGTTGGTAAAGTCACGAATGCGTGCTGGCAGTGCATTCCAGAGTTTTGGCATGAGGTATTTGAACGCTGCTTGACCCTTGGATGTGAACATACGTGGAACATGGAGAAGCCAGGAGTTTCCACTCCTGAGGGAGTAGGTGGACTGTGATAGGGCTGAGAGGGCAGATTTGAGGTAGTGGACAAGGGACTGTACCCAGAAGTTTGCTGAGGATGTGTCTACAATCGTGCAGCGATATTAGATCAAGGGATCGCAGTGATGAGTCGAAAGGGGTCAGTCAAGGGCAAAGCAACAGAAGAAATGGAAAGAGGATCAAGGCCGGCTAGGGCAGACTCGGGAGCAGCGCTGTAGACGATATCCCCGTAGTCGAGTATTGGGAGGATCATCTTCTGAACAGTTTCTTTATGGGTTGCCAGAGGGATGCTGTCCTGGTATAAGGCTCCGAGTTTAGGGTGCAGTTTCTTGTGGATTGAGTCAGTGTGAATGGAAAAGTCAAGGTGCTGGTCAAGCCAGACCCCGAGGTATTTGAAGGAGGTGCAAGTCTCTGAAGGAGTCCCCTCAGAGGTGAGAAAAGTAGGGGTAGAGCAGAGCCGGGAGAGCCTTTGCCTTGTCCCAAACGTTAAGAAGACTGTTTTCTTGGGGTTAAGAAAAAGCTGGTTTGTGTGAAACCATTACTGTACCGCACTGAAATCCTGCTGTGGTATAGAGGTCATTTCTGAGGGGGAAGGGGCCTGATGCATGCAGTACGGTGTCATTGGCGTATAGGGGAATGGATGTGTGTGGGCGGACTGAGGGTAGTTCATTTAGAAACATAGAAACATAGAATTTGATGGCAGATAAGGACGGCTTGGCCCACCCAGTCTGCCCATTCCCCTACCTACTGGATAAGCTGCAGATCCTAATTAACCAGCAGCCTACTTCTTCCTACCCCCATAGAGAAGAGTATCGGGCCAAGGACCAAGCCTTGTAGAACCCCAGTAGTGACTGGGAGGGAGTGGAAGTGTGAGGTCCAATTCTTACTGATTGTGATCTACCAACCAGGTATGAGTGAAACTAACTTGTGGTAGCACCTGAGAGGCCAGCACTAGAGAGTTTGGAGAGCAGTAGGGAGTGGGAGACTGTGTCAAAGGCTTTTGGAAAGTCGACGAAAATGGCTGAGGTGGTGTGCCCTTTATCCATGCCAGTGAGGATGGCATCGGTGAGCCTTAGCAGGGAGGTAATGGTGGAGTGTGATTTTCTGAATCCTGATTGGTATGATGTGAAGAAGGAGGAGGAGTCAAGGAAGGAGGAGAGTTGGGCTAGGACAAGGTGCTCCTGTAGTTTGGCTAAGATAGGGAGTAGGGAGAAGGGAGATAGGGCGGTACTTACCCGATAACGAGGGGTCGCCCCCTTTTGGTAGGGGGATGATGTTGGCATACTTCCAGTCAGATGGTATGTCGGCAAGTGAAAATGAGAGATTGAACAGAGCGGCCAGCGGAGTGGTAATGACTGGGGCAGATAGGTGTAGCATTTTGGAATCGAGTCCTGAGGGGCATTTGCCTTTTGAGGGGTTGAGTGACCGCAGGGCTTTTAGCACGTCAGACAGGATAACCCATCGAAAAGAGAAGCCAGAAGCCTGGGAGGATGTTGGCAGCGGGAGAAGAGCATCCTCGGGGGGGTTGCGGTAGGGAGGCTGGAAGAGAGGCTGCACAGCTAATGAAGAAGGTATTGAAAACAGAGGCCACTTCATTTGGTTCAGAGACAAAGGAGCCTTCCACATTTAGGGCAGGGGTGGGAGGTTGAGCAGGGGGAGAGAAAAGTGACTTGATTGTTTTCCAAAATTTCATAGGGTGATTTAGGTTTGTGTGGAAGGATGCCTTGAAATAGTTGGCTTTGGCCTGATGGATTTGCCTAGTGCAGGAATTGCAAAGTGTTTGGTATAATTGGAGTGCTGCCTGGGTGTCTGTTGCCTTGTACGTTTTCCAGGCATGGTTTCTAGCTTGGAATTGATCAGTGAGATTGGCAGAGACCCAGGGCAGGTGGGCACCCCTTACCCGCGTCCTTCTGAGGGGAGCGTGGGTGTTCCAAACTGCAAGGAAAGTATTCTTAAAGAATTCTAGGGCTAAGTCTAAGGAAGATGCCTGGGGGATGAAGGACCAAGCTACAAATCCTGGTTAACCAACAGCCTACTTCATTCTATCCCCCACTAGAATTGCCTTATGTCTGTCCCATGCATTCCTGAATTCCCCCAAAGGGGTCAAAATTAAGTTTTGCAGACACTAGCCTTCAGGGCTAGTGACTGGGAAAATCCACTGGTCCCACATTAATTTCAACCAGCCTAGCTTGTGTACATACTTAAGTGTTGCCTTCTCCAGTACAAGCCTGCATTACTAGTTAAGTGAAAATGTAACTAACCTGATACAAAATCTGCTAGCATTTGGCTAGCGGGCCGGTGCCGGTTTCGACCCCTGCCCCTATTGTTTTGGATTGTACAACCTCTACAGGAAGACTGTTCCATGCATCTACAACCCTCTCCATGAAGAAATACTTCCTCACATTACCTCTGAGCTGTTTCCCCCCCCCCATCTTCAAATTGTGCCCTCTTGTTCTTGCACATCTTTTTCTGAAAGATGCTACCCTCTTGGACTTTGTTGATTCCCTTGAGGTACTTGAACATTTCTATCATATACCCCCTCCTTTCCTCAAGGTTATACATCTTAAGCTCCTTTAGTTTCTCTTCATATGTCTTCTGGTGCAGACCTTGCACCATTGTATTTGCCCTCCTCTGGACTGCCTCCAACCTGTCTATGTCTTTGCAGAGATGGGGTCTCCAGAACTGCACGCAGTTCTCCAGATGGGCTCTCACCAGCTGCCTGTACAGAAGGACAACAACTTCCTGTTTTCTACTGGTGATGCCTCTCCCTATTATCACCCTCCTTTTTGCCTCCTCCAATTGTCCTTCCTGTTTTAACCTCCTTCCTCCTGTCCTCTGCTATCCCCCGATGAGTTTGGTTGCAGCTGGAAATATCATAACTTTCTGGTCCTCCATGTTGATTGCAGTGTCCTGTTGGAGTGGGCAGTTTGATTCTCCCTGCTTCCTTCTGCCTTCTGCCACCCCCAGTTAGTTTAAATGCTTGCTTATAAGTAAGTTAAACCATTCACTGAGAACAATGGTTCCCTCCCTGGACAGACGCAGGCCATCTCCCTTGTACAGGTCGGCATTCTTCATCCCCAGCTGGCCCTGTGTTGTAGAACCAATCGGTGCAAACTAGGCAGTAGCAGTCTGAGCCTCACTGTATGAGCCAAATATACCCCACTGAACAGCATGTCTGAAATTAAACAAACAAAAAATCAGTCGAACAGTACCGAAATAATCTGATGCAAAATGTCACCCAAAAAAACACAATTTAGAACATTGAGTAGCAAACTAACAAATAAAAAAGCTGTATTTTATCCCCTTATGAAATCAAAAAAGTAAATGAAAATCAGTCAGTTTAGCCCCATCCCCAGCAGACATGTCTAAGGAAATCTGTAATCTTCTTCCTTCCCCAGCAGAATAGCACAGAGACACTTACTGTTTGAGCCCCCTATAACTTTGCAGCAGAACTGTTCAAAATAAAGCAAGGAAAAAACCCTCCTCTCTTTCAGTCTATAGCCAAAACTAGAGAAAAATGAAGGTAGACTTCCCTCAGTGCTCAACAAGACTATACTGCTCTCTGTTTGAGGTCACATAAGTAATCCAGTTTTTTTTAACTGAATAAAGTAATGAAGGAACAAGATCGAGAGTTCCCATTTTTACAGATGCACCAAAATGCAATAAGTACCTTTATTCTAACAGAAGCAATCCCACCTGTTTATACAAGTCACAGTGGTGCGTGCGATTTCCAGCTGAGTAACAAATAGTAAATATGGAGAGAACATGGCGTGCAAGAATGTGTAAATATAGGGAGAATGGGATGCGGGGATATGGAAGTATGGAGACAATGGGATCAGGGATATGTCAGTTTGGAGAGAATAGGTGGTACAGGAATGTGCAAGTATGGAGAGAACAGGGGTGGCAGGGATATGC
Organism: Neoceratodus forsteri; assembly: GCA_016271365.2. Classification (NCBI taxonomy): domain Eukaryota; kingdom Metazoa; phylum Chordata; order Ceratodontiformes; family Ceratodontidae; genus Neoceratodus; species Neoceratodus forsteri. Next base: position 416,740,376 of record CM057457.1, read on the forward strand.
CAATATGGAGAGAACAGGGAAGATATGAATATGTTAATATGGATAGAACAGGGGGTGCCAGAATATGTAAGTATGGAAAGAATGAGTTCAGGAATATGTAAATTATTTATTTATCAGAATGTTTGACCAGGATGGGCGCACTGAACAATAAGTTGCTCATCTTATGGTGCATCCTGGGGGAAGGGGTAATTGGGGTAGGATGGATACAACCGAACAAATACCTTATGGACTGCTAACAAGGTTGCTGACAGATCTCTGTAGCAACGTTGTTCTCAGCACCAGTGCACTGTTCATTTCCAACTACTCTTTATTGACTCACCTTCAAGTGATGAGCTCACACTGTCTTCTGCGACATTAGATCTGCACCTAAATAACATGAAATAAAAAAATCAATCTACACCAGCCTGAAAGAAGGGTCCGTGGAGGTGCTGAACATTGCCAGTTTATATAGAAACACCAGAATCATAACCCATACACTATGCAGTATACTCAACACCACTGAACTATCAAAAGGACCCCAGGCTGGCCCAATGGCACAGAGAGTTGAGGTGCTGGACGTCATACCTTGAACCACGCTGGTGACCCAGGTTCAGGAACAAACTCTGGTACCGGGGGCTGGCAGGAGGAAAGGAGAGAATCGAGTATCCGAAGGACTGCTCTCCTCTCCAGGGAAGGGCTGTGGGTAGCTCCGCTCTATAGTAGCCCCTGGTGGAGACCAGGGGTACTGCACATAGCGGAGCAGGAGGGGCCAAGAAAGCCTGAAAAATAACTTTGATGCCACCAGATGATGGCCCCCATTCTCCATGTCCATGGAACCTCCGGGAGCCTCTTCCACCACAGCAGGACCCCCAGACCATAGAAAAATAGTGTGCTGGGTTTCCCTGCACCCCCTTGGTGCCTTCCCGCTTGGGGGAAGGGGATCAGCCCGGAGATGGGATATGCCAGGGACAACTCGGGGTCAGCTGTAATAGGTGGGTGAGAGGGGGGAGCTTCTAGAAGAGGACAGCCAGGGCGTGGAGCACTAGGGCAGCCAAAAGTAGAGGTGGACGTCGGAGTGTGTGGGAGGAAGGTAAATAGATCACACACACACAAAAAAAAAAAAAAAAAAAGAAAGACCTCAGTTCAATCTGTTACCCCTGTGTGAACAAATCATTTACTCTCACTGCATCTAAAGGGCACATAATCCTTGTATTTTTTTGTATGATTAAACACCTGTGCATTTATACAGTTCATTTAATCTCCACAGTGTACTGGTGAATGTATTTGTTTTAAAATAAGGTTATTTTGTACTTTTTTATGGTTTCATGTTATTGCTAAGTTTTTCCAACCAGTATTCATTTTTTAATTAATTGTACTGTACTGTATATTACTTGCAAGAGTATCAGTTTAGTGATGGCACAGAATGAAGCATTTCTATATTTTTGGAATGTATCTCCATCTATATTTGTATTTTCGGACCGTATCAAGCAATGTGCAGGATGTGTATGTTGGGGGTATTAAACAGACCCTTTTCAAGCCCACATTTCCAGTTATTTTACTAAATAGGGATACCCCAGTGCTGCTGGGTGTTAAAAGTGACCTTTGTTATTGGCGCTAGTCCAGACCTGAAAGGAAAAGAAATGATGTACTGGGGTCAAGAGGCTACAGTCTGTAGAATCAAGAAGGTGATCAAAACAGTGCAGGACAAAAGAGCGACACTGGGAGTTCAACCAGTGATTGCTCTTCATTTTTAGTATAAAATGGTCAGGTTTAATACAGCATTCATTTCAGCAGGTATTTCCATAATGAATTCTGTATTTAACATTACAAACTTCTGTAGTGCCAAAACATAGATATTTAAATAAATTGGAACACATTCTAAGGATGGACTTTCTTACATTTACTGTATCATATGCATTGGGTTTGGTAACTTGTGCAATAAAAGTGGTTGCAACTGTCGCCCAGTTCGCCCCCCCAAAATCTGGTCACCCTACCCTCCCATCACCATGAGGGATTACACTGGGAAGGAGTCGACATTTAGGACAATGCCCTTCCCCATGCGCCCACCTCACAGAATATCCTGCAGATCCTAGTTAACCAACAGCCTACTTCCTCTTACCCCCCCAACTAGAATTGCCGTATGTCTGTCTCATGCATTCTTGAGTTCCTCCACTGTTTTTCCCTCCACTACCTCCTCAGGAAATCTGTTCCATGTATCCACAACCCTCTCTGTGGAAAAAATACTTCCTTAGTTTACCTCTGAGCCACCCCCCCCATATCTTCAAATTGTGCCCCCTTGTTCTTACACATCTCTTTTTTTGAAAGATGCTACCCTCTTGGACTCTGATTCCCTTGAGGTACATGAAAGTTTCTATCATACCCCCCCTCCTCTCCTCGAGTGTATAGAGAGAACGGGGGTGCAGAAATGTGTTAAGTATGAAGAGAACAGGCATGCAGGAAAATGTAAGTATGGAGAGAACTGGGGGTGTAGGAATATGTAAGTATGGAGAGACCGGGGGTGCAGGAATATGTAAGTATGGAGAGAACTGAAGTGCATGGATATGTAAATGTGCAGGGAACAATGTGCACAGGAATATGTAAGTATGGAGAGAACGGGAGGCACAGAAATATGCAAGAATGAATTGAATGGGGTTTAGGCATATATTAGTATGGAGAGAAAAGGGGTCCAGGAATATATTATTATATAGAGAACAGGAGTGCAGGGATATGTAGTATGGAAAGGACAGGATGTTGAGCAATATATAAGTATGTAAATTAATAATCTGGCTTCAGAGGTGGCTGTTGCCATAAAAAGTATTGTGGTTATGAACAACAGTTGGTACAATACATATATTCTTGGAAGTCTTCTTTTACCTTTCTGTAGCTCTGATTATAAAAAAAAAATTATATTTTATTGTGATTTTTTTTTTATGTACAGGCTGCAACATCCCAAATGAACAATTGTTATTGCTGTCTGAGAGGGACGGAGAACTCCCATGTATTGATGTGAAAGAGGAAGAGAGGAATGACAGACTGCCTTCTGTTGATGTGAAGATGGAAGAGGGGGATGGGGCGCTCCCTTTTGTTGTGAAGGAGGAAGAGAGGAATGATGAACCCCCTTTTGTTGATGTGAAGGTGGAAGATACTGCAGAGCAGAAGGATCACTTTGAAGTCATTCCCACTGGTCAGTATCATAGGTGACTAGAATATGTGTTTGTGTGGGATTTCTTTCAGCTACGATTGTGAGGAAGTTGGGAAGAAAAGGAAAAATAGTTGGAAGGACACAGAGTATGGAATTACAAGTAGGCTATAATGTTAGAAAGCTTGACAGGATTAAAGTCAGTGAGTATTTGAGAAAGAAACATATTACTGTTACAATTGATATGAGATTATACTGAGATTGGAGTCACATGGGGCTCGATTTTCAAAGCCCAGAGAATGAGGTAGAGGACCTCTTGCTTCAGTTGGATACTAGAAAAAGTGCTGGGGCCGACTCCCTTGACCCTTACTTCCTAAAAATTGCCTACCACGTACTAGCAATACCCGTCACCCACCTTTTTAACTTATCCCTGTCTCAAGGCACCTTACCACCTATATGGAAGACAGCACATGTCATACCACTGTTCAAATCAGGTGACCGTGGCGATCTCAATAACTACAGGTCAATTTCCTCCTTCCGGTCCTGTCCAAGCTCCTAGAGAAAATTGTAAATGCACAACTGAGGACTCACCTTGAGTCTAGGGAACTGCTAAATCCTATGCAGTCCAGATTCAGAGCTAAACATGGCACTATCTCAGCCCTCGCCAAAGTTACTAACGACTGGCAGCGTAATCTTGAGAGCAGAAACTTTATTTGTGCTGTTTTCCTTGATCTAAGCAAGGCTTTCGACACCGTCGACCATAGTCTGCTCCTCTCCGCCCTTCAAACCATAGGTGTGGACCCCTCCTCGCTGTATTGGTTCACTGACTATCTTACAGGGCGCCTTCAATGAGTTAAAGCTGGAGGAGGCCTGTCCCCCTTAAAAACTCTGCAAAGAGGGGTACCTCAAGGTTCTATATTAGGGCCCTTACTTTTTGCAGTCTACATTAATAACATCGACTACTGTATAAAAGAAGCCAACATCCATCTGTTTGCAGATGATGCAGTTCTCTACGTGAGTCGCCCAACACCTGAAGCTGTCTGCAATGACCTACAGTCAGAATTCAACCTTTTGCAAAGCCAACTCCTCCAAAAAAAGCTACTCCTTAATGCCAAAAAAACTAAAGCGATGGTCCTCTCTCCTTTTATCCGTACAGCTAACCCTGTGTCCAGTGGGACAGTTCCCCAAATTACCACAGTTCTAGGTGAAAAACTAGAATTTGTTACAAAATTCAAGTATCTGGGAGTTTGGATAGACCAAAGACTCTCCTTCATTGAACATATCGAGGACTTGCTAAAACGACTTTGGCAAAGGCTTGGACTGTTTTTTAGAATCAGCCAATTTCTCACCAGAGATGCCAAGAAACAACTGGTCCAATCCATTTTCCTATCATTGGTTGATTACGCTGACTTCCTCTACAGGCAATGCCCCAACTCTTACGTGCCTAAACTGGACACACTCTACCATCGAGCACTGAGGTTTATAACGTGACTCCCCTTTGACACACATCACGGCACCCTATATGCGGCAGTGGGATGGTCATCACTAAAGTTCAGGCGCCACAGAAACGCCGCTCTCTGGACCTATAGAGCCATCTCTAATAAGCTGCCTTACTATAGCTCCTGCTGTCTTCCCCTGAGTATAGTTGGGAAATACGCGTTAAGAAATTACTCAGCTATTACACTTAAAGTACCCAAAGCAAAATCCGGCTTCGGCAGGGCAGCCATAAGCTTCGTGCTACCTACCTTATGGAACGATCTACAAAAACCCCTCAAATTAAGCACTCTAATCGGTATAAATGCTTTCAAGATGCTTTATTTCCATACAATCAGAGAAGTATGTAACTGCTTCACCGACTCAGACCCAGTACCGGTGTCTGCACTGGTATATAGCCATGCCTAGACCCAATTTTAAGTACTGACCCCCCCCAGCTTGCTCCTCACCAGCCTAATTGTTCTCTCTCTCATCCCCCTGTCTTATCAACACTAGGCTCATCCATCCCCTTATTCTTCCTTTCCCAGCCTCGGATAGGAGCTCACTACCCTGGGTTGTGACATCCTACCATGCCCCGTACTTTATAGCATTCAATCCCAGGGCTCACACATACTCCTTTTCTCCATCCACCTTCTCTACATCCAGCTTTACCAACTCCTTTCTGTGCACCGTGACCTCCTAACCTTTCTCCCCCTACTTCCCTCCCTCTATTCGCCCTACCTTCACCTCTACCTGGTGTATATTTTTATTTTTATTTTTTTCTTCCGTTACTTCCTCCTGCAACCTTAGATAACCTGCTTTATCTTCCTATAGACACTTCTATGTATGCAAATACTGTGTAATCTGTACAATATCTGTATAATTCTATGTACATATGAACTTCCTTTTCTTCCTCTCTGTAAAGAGTATTATCTGTATTGCCTTGTAACTACCTGTGTTGACCTGTATATACAATTGTTCATGCTCCACCCAGGTCCATCTTGCAAATGAGCTTCTGCTCAACGATGAACGTCTGGTTAAATAAAGACTTGATTGATTGATTGATTGATGATGCAAGCCCCTGGTGTGCCGAGCATGTGGCACTTGCAGCTTGTGGATTCTCCCAGCCAGCAATCTGGATTTTCAGTCCTGAACACCAAGTTCCACTAGTTAGGCCAGTTTTTTCCTGGACTAACTTGTACCATTTGGGGGTACTGTTTTTATGGGGCTTGAGACAAATCTTTGGTGTAAGCTACCGCAAAATGAGGAAACTGTCACAACTTCGCCCGTTGTGCTAAAATCAGGTTCAATTGTACCAAAGGATTTTCAATCAATCAGTCAATCTTTATTTTACCAGGCGAAGTACTGTTGAGCGAGCTCATTTGCAAGGTTGATCTGGACGAATGCACATAAAAGTAAACAATATGCAAAGGAAAAAGATGGGTGTGCAATCAAGAAATACAGTGTGGAAGAGGACATGCAACATAGTACAGTACTAGGCAAGGTCTATACAAGCAAATATGCAAGAGGCTAAGAAGAAAAATATTGTAAATACACATTATTATACAATATGTACATGAACAGTTCAGGTAAAGGGGTAGGAGTGGTGATGGGGAGAAGAAGGGAGAAGGAGTGATACATACAGAATGACAAGGCCTGGGGATGGATGTCCAACACTTATTTCACTGGCCTCTGGGAAGGGGGGGGCGCTGTTATAGGATATTATAAAGGAAAGAAAGAAAAGCTTTTTGAAGGAGGAGAAGAAAGTTTTCAGGGCAGCCAGCCTCAGAGTTTTTTTGTAATTTGTTCCGTAGATGAGTGAGCATGTAGCTTATAGACGCTTTGCCAAAATGTGACTTAACTTTAGAAATGTATAAGGAGATAAATGAGAGGCTGCACAAGGAGTAATTGCCTACAGTGCATAGGGGCAAGCACTCAGAAATATACTGGGGAAGCTTATGTGTAATGGCTCTAAAAGTCCAAAAGGCGGCATTTCTCTGTCTTCTGAACTTGAGGGATGTCCATCCTACTGTGACATACCGAGAGCAGTGGTGGGTGAGATATGGTAGAGCAGAGATAAATCTCAGAGCTCAGTGATGGAGCGAGTCAAGTTTAGAGAGTGCGGAGGCAGAGCCTTGGCCATAGAGGAAGTCGACGTAGTCCAATAAGGTGGTTTGGACCAGTCTTTTCTTTGGCATCATGGGATAAGAGATGCTTGACCTGGGAGAACAGGCCCAGTCTCTGCCTTAGCTTCTTTGAAAGTTCCTCAGTATGGCCAGAGAATGTAAGCTTGTGATCTATCCAAAACCCCAGATATTTAAATTGTGTCACATATTCAGTAGGTTCTCCCAGAAGCGATAGAATCTGCTAAGCTGTATAGGGAAGGTTTTTGACCTATGGCAGAAAGTGAGACAAGTATGACCTTCGTGTTTTTTTTTTTTTTTGCATTTAGACCCGTGCAGCTGCACCAAACAGGTGTGACACAGGGCTTACTGCAAGCCCTGCATCACCCTTGGAAACTTGAGCCTTTAGTCTCGATTCCAGGTGTGGGTGAGCAGGCAAGTATCAGCATTATAAACATTCTTAATTCAGAGAAGTGGGGCATGAGAAGTGCACAGCGAAGGGAATGGACTGATTCCAGATGTGGGTGAGCAGGCAAGTATCTGCATTATAAACATTTGGTAATTCAGAGAAGAGGTGCATGAGAAGTGCACAGAGGAGGGAATGGTCCGATTCTTGGTGTGGGTGAGCAGGCAAGTGTCTGCATTATAAAGGTATGGGCATTCAGAGAGGAGGGACATGAGAAGTGCACGGAGGAGAGAATGGACTGATTCTAGGCATGGGTTAACAGGGGAATCACGTTATTGTATTGAAACCTTTACATCAAAAGACCATTACAGCGACAGTTTCGAGCAGATTCAAGATTGTCACTATAAAGGTCCTGCTGTACACAGGCTGCAGTTTCACTGGTGTTTTGCTGGTTACAAATCAGCTCTGACTCAGAGTTGATTATCTAAAGATTGGTGGGTCTGGGGGCACAGCACCCCACATGAGCACAGCCCCTCCCCCCAAAAAAAACAGCGTTATCCTGGCAGGCAAAATACTGACTGTCGGTAATTCGACAGTTGCTGTAGAGGATGTCGACAACAAAGTTGTTGAAACAGGTTGGTGGAAGCATCTGCAGGCAGTTTTGTGTATTATAAACATTTGACCATGGTCAGCCCAGTGGTGCTGAGGGCTGAGGCACTGGACACCTTACCTTATGCTGCACTGGCGACCCAGGTTCTGAAACAACCTCAGACCACCGTGGTGCCAAAGGTGGGGGGGGTGGTGGGAGCAGGATTGAGCAGTGGCTGTCCTCTCCCAGGAAGGGGGGATCACCTGCCCATAGTCCCACTGTCACCAGATGGAGGTCTGATGGCAGGCATGGGCAGTATCGGTGAGACTGGTTGGGTGAGAGGCATCCCATAAGACGTGCATACACATGCCTTCACAAGCATGCGTTATGTTGGGGATGTGTGGGAGCCGGGATCTAAGAAAAAGGGGGAAAAAAAATGTGGCCAGTCAGAGAAGAGGGATGTGAGAAGTACACAGATGAGAGAATGGACTGATTCCAGGAGTGAATGAGCAGGCAAGTGTCTGCATTGTAAACATTTGGTAGAGAGTGGACTGATTTAGGATATGAGTGAGCAGACAAGTGTCTGCATTATAAACATTTGGTCATTGAGAGAGCAGGGGCATGAGTAGTGCACAGAGGAGGGAATGGACTGATTCCAGGTGTGAGCGAGCAGGCAGTTGTCTGCATTATATAGATTTGGTCAGTGAGAGAGGAGGGATGTAAGGCACATTACAGACATCAGTGAAACAGATTGTTTTTCAGTGTTGACCAGTTAGATCCTGCCCACTCTCCCCAACCCATCATACATGCGGTCGCGTCCCTATAGTTAGGGTTGAATAGGCACTTGAATGATAAACTCAAGAATTTGCATTTTAATAACTTTGCAACTGTTCAACAAATTTGCACGAAATTTGGTATGCAGTGTTCTGTGGGGTAGATCTCTTAACCTTGTTAGTTTTGTTCTAGTCAGATGTGCAGTCTCCAAGTTATGGAGAGATGAAAAATCATGTTTTTACCCATTGACTTTGCACGGGTTTTTCTTTGAACTTGCCTACAGCCCACAGAGTGAGTTTGTTTTGTAAGACATTTTCAGGACAGAAAGGGACTACCCCACCTTTTGCTAGTTTGGTGAAAAAGCAATAAGCCATTTTTTGTTATTGCAATTTAAATATTACAAAAAAAATCTCTGAGCATGCTCAGTAGGCACTTCAATATAGTTATATGATACAAGAGAAATCCTGCATTGTATGAAAAAAATTATCTTTCATGTGGCCACCATCTTGTTTTCAGTTTTGCCTGGAAAATTCAGAATTGGGAACATGCCAAAATTATATAATGGGGAGGAACAAACGTATATCTTGCTTATTGTGACCACATAGGTGCATTCTGCATTTTTCTGCTCAGAAAATGCCCCTAAAATGTGTTTTATTTAACATTTAAATTAATTGTTCATATCAATGTCATACGACATGGGATCTTAGTTTCTATAATAAGATACAAACTAGGATCCTACTTTGTGAGTCATACAAAGTAGGATCTTAGTTTGTATCTCATCATGCAAACTAAGAGCCTACTTTATAGGGTGGTGGATGTATGGAACGGCCTTCCAGAGGAGTTTGTGGAGTCACAAACAGTGGTGGAATTCAAGCACGCATGGAACAGTCATAAGGCAATTCTAGGGGGTGGGGGTAGGAAGAAGTAGGCTGCTAGTTAACTAGGATCTGCAGCTTATCCATCAGGTAGGGAAATGGGCAGACTGGGTGGGCCAAGCGGTCCTTATCTGCTGTCAAATTCTATGTTTCTATGTTTGCATGGCTCTGATACAAAAAATTTAAATGTGGATGTCTCGGCCATTTTTTGGTATTTTATCACCAAAGTTTCAACATAGACATAGCCACCTTATGAACATTGTCACTGTTATTTCATTACTCGGTCTTCAACAGTGATTTCATGGTCACTGCACAAAATCATCTTTCAGAACAGAATAATGAAATGCCAGTCCCAGTGTTCATGAAGGGAGGTCCTAAACAGCCCTTGTTGAAAATCTGCTGCAAAAAATCCTGAAAACAGCTGTGTTACAAGTGTGCATTGTGTAGTTTCTACGCACACTTGTTACTTCACCAGTTTTTAATATTTTCACACAGGCTTTTTTACATTGCCATTTTGTTTTCCACGTCCTGCCAAAAATGTGTTTTCGCATCTCTGGTGCATAATGGCGTAGTCGCTGTGTGCATTTAACTTTTGGCATGGATTAACAAAATCACAGTGTCAGTGTTCATGAGGACATTTCCCAAAAACCCCATGCTGAAAATTTGGTTTAAAAATTCCCTGAAATTGGCAGCTTATGAGCATGCGTTGTGCAGTTTCTACACTTGCTCATAACTTTGCTAATTTTTCTGATTTTCTTTTCTGATTTTCAACATTACCTTTTTCCACAACTCCTCATGAACAGTATACAGCTGGAATTTTGCATATCCTATACAAAACATGATTTTGCACTGGTGGCACAAAATATCATGTTTGCTGTGCAAACTCAACTTTTGGGACAGATTAATGAAACGACAGTGACGTTGTCCATGAGGTGGGGTCCCTAAAATGCCATGTTGAAAATTAGGTGAAAAAATCCTGAAAATGCCTGAGTTATGTGCGTCCCATTAATTGTAGCGCTTGCTCGAAAATTATTCGAGATACAGATTTTTTGCTACCTGCATCTTTAGGTGGCATAAGCACCTTTGGAGGTTTCGAACTCATGATTACAACTGCAGTGGAATTTTTTTTCTGTAGTTGCTATGGTTACTGAGATATTGCCAGATTAGTGTTACAATGGTTACTTTTCATAGCTATAGGGTTGTGGTATGTCCGTACTTATGTGTAAGTAGGGGTATTGCACTCCTACTTAAGCATATCATTATGCAACAATAGGTAGTGTGAGGAGAGCGCAGGGCCTGGAGGGCGTGTTCTTCCACAACCACATGTCAGTTACATTGCACTTTCTCAAAAAGAAGGGAAATTAATTGCAAAAAATTACATTAATACATCCGTTACATTTTTTATGAAAATGTAAAAAGCTAGGAAATTCGATATTAGGGTTACCAACCCTTCACCCCATTCTCCACATCTCAAGAGGCTTTGGGGTGTGCCTTGGAGTCACTGGGCCTCTCATCCCATTCTCCTGTTTGTACCATTTTATCTCATTTACAGAAGGAATGGGGTGAGAGTTAGGGCTAATGACTCCAAGGCACACCACAACGCCTGTTGGTGTGTGATGGGTTGGGGGGTGGTAGGGTTGGTAACCTTAACATTGAATTTTCCAGATTTTTACGCTTTAGTAAAAACCCTAACTGATGCATTAATGTATTTATTTGCAATATATATATATATATATATATAGATATACTGATAGACTGGGGGAGGAAGGGGAGAGGGAGGTAAGGTGCCTGCCTGGCGCCATGGCTTGGAGGGACAGGGAGCGAATCCTCAGGATATCCGGAGCAGCTGCACAGGGGAGGGAGCTGGATGTCATTGTCCACCTAGGGACAAATGATCTGGCTAAGAAAGGGATTAGAGAAGTGCAGGAAGAGTTTGTGGAATTGGGGAGGGGCCTTAGTCAAGTAGCACGCACGGTAACCTTCTCGGAGGTGCTACCCATCTATGGCATATGAGAGGCTAGGGTGTTCTGCACCATGGAATTCAATCAGTGGTTGAAAAACTGGTGTGGAGCTCAGGGATTTGGCTTCATTGGGGACTGGGGGTCCACCTGGAGTAATGCAAGCCTATACTGGCATGATGGGCTGCATCTGTCCGGGAGGGAAACCAGGATCCTAGGTGATAAGTTTAAATGCTTCATTGGCATTTAAACTAGCCAAGGGGGGAGGCACTGGAAAGGAGCAGGAAAATCCTAGCCCCCCCCAAATAATCACGGTAGTAAGTGTGGCAAACACCAACATAGAGGTGTCAATAGGGAGAAGGGCAGGGGTAAATGGAGAAAGTGACAAAGGCAGGAAGGACAGGTATGAGGCAAAAGGGAGTAAGGCCATCAGAGAAATTGAGGGTAATGAGTACCAATGCCCATAGTCTGGGCAACAAGCTCCCTGAGCTGGTGGTCTTAATGGAAGAGGGATGCCTGGATATCATAGCAGTCACAGAAACATGGTACACCGAGAACCATGACTGGGTTGTTAACATACCAGGGTGAATAACCTACAGGAGACACAGGCAGGGGAGAAGAGGGGGAGGAGTAGCTCTCTACGTAAAGGAAGGGATAAAAGCAGTTGAACAAAAGAGTAAACAGGGAGCAGAGGAGGCACTGTGGGTCACCTTGGAAACTGGAAAGGGCACCACAATCTTCACAGGGGTTCTGTACAGACCCCCATGTCACTGGGAAGGAGTGGACAAGGATATGATAGAAGGCATTCTTAGAATGGCAGAGAAAGGGGAGATACTGTTGATGGGAGACCTGAATATGCCAAATGTTAACTGAGCACATTGCTGCAGCCACATCAAGAAACGGGGCCATTCGTGATGCCTACAGGGTGGCAGGCATTGAACCTAGTTTTGGAACCCACTTGTGAGGGAGCAATCTTAGACCCTCGTGACTCTCAAACGGAGGCAGTGAGAGGATCTCAGATCTAGAAGTGGGTTGCCATCTGGGGACAAGTGACCATCAAACAGTGTGGTTCACGTTAAACTCAGCTACAGAGTCAAGCCATCAGAAGTGAGGGTACTGGACTTTAGGAGGGCTGACTTTGCCAAGATGGAGAATGCCTCAGAAAAGCACTAGCAAACAGGCTAGAAGGAGGTGTGGAGCAACAGTGGGGAATTATCAAAACTGTCATCACAGAGGCAACAAGCCTTTGTGTGAAGCAAATAAACAAATCAAAATGAAAGAAAAAGCCACTATGGTTCTCAAAAGAGGTGGCTGTGAAAGTCAGGAAGAAAAAGATAGCATTCCGGAAGTATAAGGAAACACAGAAGGAGCAGGACAGACAGCTGTACCAGTTAAGGCAGAAGGAAGCAGGAAGGGAAGTCAGAATAGCAAAGGACCAAACTGAGGAAAAGATAGCCAACTCAGTTAAGAAGGGGGGATTAAACCTTTTATAGGTACATCAGCGAGTGTAGAAAGACAAAGGGAGGGACAGCGAGGCTGAATAGAATAAACGGTGGGTGGGCAGAGGGGGACAGTGAAAAAGCAGGAATACTGAACGAATATTTCTGCTCAGTATTCACAAAAGAGGAGGGGGAAGTGCCTAATCCAATTAACAGAAGCACTTTGATAGGGGTTGATCCCAGTCCTTTCACAGAAGAAAGGGTTCTGCAAGAACTCCTAAAACTGAAGGTGGACAAAGCAATGGGTCCTGATGGAATTCACCCCAGAATTCTAAAGAATTAGGAGGAACTAGTGAAACCACTGGCTACTCTTTTAATAAATCATGGGAGGGTGGTGTGGTACCCGAGGACTGGAGGAAGGCGATGTGATTCCCCTTCACAAAAGTGGGACCAAGACAGAGGCAGGAAACACAGACCTGTCAGTCTGACCTCTGTGGTAGGAAAGTGATGAAGTCACTTCTGAAGGAAAGAATAGTTGAGTACCTAGAGGCTAGTGGAGCACAGGACCCAAGGCAGCATGGGTTCACAGCGGGAAGGTCATGTCAGACGAATATAATAGATTTCTTTAACTGGGTGACCAAAGTAGTAGACCAGGGAGTGGCTGTGGACATGGCCTACCTAGACTTTAGCAAGGCATTTGACACAGTCATAGTGGGGTACCACAGGGTTCAGTATTGGGTCCAGTCCTTTTTAATGTCTTTATCAGTGACATTGCAGAGGGACTGGAAGGAAAAGTATGCCTTTTTGCAGATGACACAAAGATCTGCAACAGGGTTGATACACAAGGAGGCGTGGAAAGTATGAAAAGGGATTGGCAAGGTTGGAGAAATGGTCAGCATGGAAGTTGGATTCAATGCAAAGAAGTGCAAAATAATGCACCTGGGAAACAAGAACCAAGGGGAAGAATACACAGTGGGTGGGGAGGTAGTAACAACAACAAAAAAGGAAAGGGACCTGGGGGTAATCATATCAGATGACCTTAAGGTTAGCAAGCAATGTGAGAAGGCAGTAGGGAAGGCTGGCGGTATACTGGGTGTATCGGGAGAGGCATAATCAGCAGAAAACAGGAAGTTGTTATCCCTCTGTACAGACAGTTGGTGAGACCCCATCTGGAGTACTGTGTCCAGTTCTGAGACCTCATCTCCGCAAGGACATAGACAGGATAGAGACAGTCCAGAGGAGGGCAACTAAAATGGTGCAGGGTCTACAAGAGAAGCCATATGAGGAGAGACTAAAGGAGCTTAATATGTATAACCTTGAGGAAAGAAGGAGGGAGGGACATGATAGAAACTTTTAAGTACCCTCAGTGGAATCAACAAGTCCGAGGGTAGCATCTTTCAGAAAAGAGATGTGCAAGAACAAGGGGACACAATTTAAAGATAGAAGGAGGGAGGTTCAGGGCAATTGAGGAAGTATTATTTCACAAGAGGGTAGTGGATGCATGGAACAGCTCTGAGGAGGTTGTGGGGTCTAAAACTGTGGGAGAATTCAAGAATGCATGGGACAGACACAAGGCAAGTCTTGTGGGGGTAGGAAGAAATAGGCTGTTGGTTAACTAGATCTGCGCCTATCCTGTAGTAGGAAATGGGCAGACTAGATGGGCCTAGCAGTCCTTATCTGCCATCAAAGTCTATTTTATATATATATATATAATATATAATTATACATACCCCCATAATGCTAAGCATCATGGGCTGCATATGCAAATCTCCACAAAATAGTGTGCTGGTTCAACTTTAAGCAGAACTGCATGGTCCTGAAAGGTTTCTCACACAATATGCAAAGGGTGCCAACAGAAGACACAGACATGTGTTTCATCCTGCCTGGACTCATCAGTATGCCTTATTTGTATGATACTCTAGTGGAATTAACCGGACACCCTAAGTTGGTCTATCTGGTTTGGGTTGTAGTGAGATCAATAAAAACAAAAAAAAGCTAAAAGACAAAGAACCTCAGTATGCAAGCACTAATGCAAGAGCTACCCCAAAGGGCATCGGCCGGGGAGCCAAGTTTCAAAGAAATACAAAATGCATACTGTGTGAGAGACCTTTCAGCACCATACAGCTCTGTTTAAAGTTGGACCAGTATAATATTTAGGTGGGGATTTACATATGCAGCCCATGATGCTGTGCATTATGGGGATATGTTTGATTTTGTATTTTTTTGAAACCTGGCTTCCCGGCCAATGCCCTTTGGGGTAACCCTTGTCTTAGTGCTTGTGTACTGAGGTTCTTTGTCGCTTTTTCTAGATATATATATATTCATGGCATAAAAATCAGTTTAATGCATCAGTTAGGGTTGTTCCATAGTGACAAAAGCAAGTGAATTCCGTGTTAGGGTTGCCTCCCCATCCCCACCAACAGGCATCAGGGTGTGCGTTGGGGTCCTCAGTCCTAACTCTCACCCCATTCTCCTACACTGCACCACCTCAGCTTATTTACACATGGAATGGTGTGAGTGTTAGGACCGATGACCCCAATGCACACCCCGATGCCTGTTGGTGGGGATGGGGTGGGCAAGGGGTGCGAGGGGTGGCAACCCTAGCACCGAATTTCCTCGCTTTTGTTGCTGTGGAACAACCCTAACTAATGTATTAAACTGAGTTTTTTGAATTTCCCTTCTTTTTGAGAATGATCACTATAAATAGTGAATGGAATGTCAGAAGGGCTTCAAGCTCCCACCATGTGATTTTTTTTTGGGTCACATAGTAACAGTAACGCAAATGCAAGCACAAATGATAATGCACATCGTGATGCAAATGTAAATGATGACGCACACGGTAAGAGAAATGCAAGCGCAAACATTAATGAAAGCAGAAATGATAATGCAATCACTAACGGCAACAGAAACGCAAACACTAACGAAAACAGTAACGCAAATTTTAATGTCCACAGAAATGCAAATGGTAACAAAAATGCAAACAATAACACATGCAAACAGAAATGCAAACGCTAAAGGCAACAGGGTTGCAGAAGGAAACTGTAATGCAATTGACAACAGAAACGCTACTGAAAATGCAAATGGTAAGGCCAACAGAACTGCAAATAGTGTTGAACATGCAAACAGTAATGGTAATACAATTGGAAACGCAAACTGTTATGATAAGAGTAATGATGATGCCAAAGCAAACAGTAACTCAAGTGCATATGCAAATGCAAATGGTAACTTGCACGGTCATGGTACCGCAATTGGAAACACAAATACTTTTGGTAACACGAACGATGACGCCAAAGGAAACACAAATGCAAACGGAAGTGTGTATGCAAACGCAAATGGTAATGCACATGGTGATGCAAAATGAAACTGAAACAAAAACAGTAATGGAAATGTAAATGGTAACAGTAATGCAAATGCAAGCACAAATGAAACGCAAAGTGTAACGCACATAGTGGCGTAGATGGGAACGCTTATGCAAATGGTTATGGAAACGTAAGTGGAAGCGCTAACTGTAACAGTAACAAAAATGCACACCCTTTTTTTCCCCAAAAGCTGCATTGAGAAACACAGTGAATACAAAGCAATGTAAGAAGGCAGCAAGGAGGGCTGAGGGGATACTAGGATGCATAGGGAGAGGCAACACCAGTAGAAAACAGGAAGTTATTATCCCCTCTGTACAGACAGCTGGTGAGACCCCATCTGGAGTACTATGTGCAGTTCTGGAGACCCAGTCTCCGCAAAGACATAGACAGGATGGAAGCTGTCCAGAGGAGGGCAACTAAAATGGTGCAGGGTCTGCACCAGAGGACATATGAAGAGAGACTTAAGGAGCTTAATATGTGTAGCCTCGAGGAGAGGGGACATGATAGAAACTTTCAAGTACCTCAAGGAATCAACAAAGTCCAAGAGGGTAGCATCTTTCAAAAAGAGGTGTGCAAGAACAAGAGGGCACAATTTGAAGATAGAGGGGTGGCTCAGAGGTAATTTAAGGAAGTATTTTTCACAGAGAGGTTATGGATGCATGGAACGGCCTTCCGGAGGAGGTTGTGGAGTCAAAATCAGTGGTGGAATTCAAGCATGCATGGGATAGTCATAAGGCAGTTCTGGGGGGTTGGGGTAGGAAGAAGTAGGCTGCTGGTTAACTAGGATCTGCAGCTTATCCAGTAGATAGGGAAATGGGCAGACTGGGTGGGCCAAGCTGTCGTTATCTGCCGTCAAATTCTGTGTTTCTATGTTTCAATGCTTAATAATGGGCCTCGGAGCAGAAAATGAAAACTTGGAATACTGAATTGCTTATGTCTCAGGAACCATATGACGTAGAAAAAAAATTGAAATTTCACATACTTTATGACTTTCCTAGCTAGTTTTGTACTTAGCCCATGTTTAGGGGGCTAAGAATTTTTCTGACGAAAAGTCTGTATCTCAAACTGTTTCCAAGATACAGGCCCTGAAAGGCACGGTGGATGCTGTAATGTTAGCCTATGGGAGAAAGCGTCAACTTCGGAGTGCAGTAACTTTGCAGCCCTCTAATATTTTGTCACCAAACCACCAAAATGCACATCTCTGGGATGTTGGCTTTGTTCCCTCCAAATTTCAGCCCAAAAGACCAAACTGTTCTTTTGCAGCAGGGTGGCTAAGATTCCCTACTGTTTTGGACATAGTGTTGCCTACCGTATGTCCTACTGTTACACAGCTTGGCACATCGAGAGATCTACAGCACAGCTCCATGCCTTCCAAATTTCAGGCAAATACATCTTATGGAGGTAAAGTAATTAAGCAGCAACATTTTACACTGTAAAGTGATTTTGTGAGGTTTTACAGATGCCTTTTTCACACAGTATGCCATTGCCACCTATGCTTTGGCTGGTGAAACTGCAATTTGTTTTGTAAATAAATCTGTCATAGTCATTTTGTGTTATTAGCACTCTGTCCTCCAGTTTTCAATGTTTCATGTTAGAAAGTTCCTTAATTCTGGGACAAGGACCCTACTGACAAATAGTTATTTTTGTTTTCCCTACTCCGGTGTGGTTCTACTGTTTATTCATATTCTACAGTAAAAAGGTTAAAGAAACTTAAATGTACATATCACAATATTTTACATTTTATTACTTGTTTACCTAGGATGCTCATCACTGTATTCTTTATGAGAAATCTGGTTGTTTATCTCTTAGTGCCTTTTTCAAACATAGGTCTTTAACTTTTTTCCACAAGATTAAATTAGGTTTTGTACCTGATAGTGTTGCTGGTTTGTTCCCCATCTCTGTGCCTACCATTATGACTAGTAACAGTAATCAATCAATCAAACAGTTCTGGGAGCGAAAGTTCTTTAAATTTGATGGACTGCATCTGACTAAAGAGGGAGTCAGTGCATTGGGGCAGAAGTTTGACGTCTTTGCAGAATATTTAAACTAGCAAATGGGGAGAGGGGTGCTGCACCCCATACGTCGAATGGGAAGAACACCCCTCCCCCCTCAGCTAGTGGTCAAACAGGAATTCAGCGTGTTTGCCATTCATTTGCATCACCAGGTAAGAAAAAAGGTTTGTCTCCCCATACGATGCACAGGGGTAATGCCAAACTTCACCCAACAACTAACACTTCAAAATCTGGCCAATGGAAAATCATGTACACAATGCTCACAGCCTGGGAAATAAGATCCCAGACCTGCAGGCAATAATGTCAGAGGCTAAACTGGACATAGTAGCAATTAGTGAGACGTGGTTTACCAGTAACCACACTTGGGAGACTTCAGTACCTGGCTATGTATTGTTCAGAAGAGACCGAGGTGCAAAAAGGGGGAGGAGGGCCCTGTATGTTAATGAAAATATCAAAGCTACAGAAATTCAGAATACACATAGGAGCCAGAAGAACTGTGGGTCACCCTGGAAACAGGAAATGGGACAGCCATAAGAACTGGGGTTGTCTACAGGCCCCAGACCAGAGGGAGGACATAGACACATTACTGTTAGAAGATATACAAAACATGACAGCTAAAGGGAGGTTCTGATAATGGGAGACTTCAACATGCCAGATACAGATTGGTCAATACCAGCAGGAACATCTGCCAGAACTAGACTCATAGTGGATTCCTGCAGGGAGGGCCTCAAACAACTGGTACAGCAACCCACAAGAGACAGGGCTATCCTAGATCTAGTACTGACTAACAAAGAAGGGATCACAGATCTCCAGGTAGAAGGTCACCTGGGGCCAGTGACCATCACATGGTATGGTTCAATTTGGCTACTACATCTAAATCATCCCATTCCAAGGCAAAATATGGGACTTCAGAGGAGCTGACTTTGATAAGATGGCCAACAGAGTTAAGCTAGCCCTGGCAAAAGAAACACAGGTGAGGAGGTACAGGCAAAGTGGGCAAGCGTAAGGATACAATACTTGAAGCAACATCCCATTGTGTTAGACAGAAAACGAAGTGCAAGAAGACGGAAACCACTTTGGTTCTCAAACAGTAGCAGAAAAGGTCAGAGCCAAAAGGCTGGCCTTCAGAAAATATAAGGGAACACAGCGGATGAAGATAGGGAGGCATACCAAACTTCCCTAAGGGAAGCAGGGAAGGCAGTAAGGCAGGCAAAGTCCCAAACTGAGGAAACACTAGCACGAACAGTAAAAGAAGGTGACAAGACTTTCTATAGATACATCAGTGAAAGGAAAAAGTCCAGAGGGGGCTGCTGATTAATGGAGAAAAGGGAGCATGTGAGGAGGAGGACCCTGTAAAGGCATCTATCCTAAATAGATACTTTTGCTCAGTGTTTACTGAAGAGAAGGTAGGGCAGGGCCCACAGCTCAGCATCATGGACACAGGGGGGAGGGAGGTGAGCACTACTCCCTTCACAAAATAAGGGTCCTACAAGAGCTTGCTAAGCTCAGGGTGGATAAGGCAATGGGACCTGATGGCATACATCCCAGGGTACTTAAGGAGCTAAAGGAGGAACTAGCAGAGCCATTAGCAGAATTGTTTAGTGAGTCTCTGAGCACAGGAGAGGTCCCAGAAGACTGGAGAAGGGCTCATGTGATCCCACTCCACAAGAGTGGTAGCAGGAGGAGGCGGGGAACTACAGACCGGTCAGTCTTACCATCAGTAGTGGGCAAGATTATGGAGGACTCCTTAAGGAAAGGATAGTGCAACACCTGGAATCCATAGGGCACAGGATCCAAGACAGCATGGGTTTACAAAGGAAGGTCCTGTCAAACTAATCTCATAGATTTCTTTGACTGGGTAACCAGAGTGGTGGACCAAGGGAAGCAGTTGATGTCGCCTACCTTGACTTCAGCAAAGCTTTTGACACTGTTCCACATAGAAGATTGATAAATAAGCTAGGTAGGCCTGGGTGGGTCAGAAGTTGGTCAACTGGGTGGCAAACTGGTTGACTGGCAGAAAACAGAGAGTGGTAGTAAATGGTATACAGTCAGAAGAGATGCAAGTCACAAGTGGGTACCTCAGGGATCAGTCCTGGGGCCAGTCCTATTCAACATCTTCATTAGTGACCTCTGCAGATGGACTAGAGGGTAAGGCTTGTCTTTGCAGATGACACCAAGATCTGCAACAGAGTAGATGATCCAGATGGTGTGGGCAGAATGAGAAGAGATCTGGATAAACTAGCAGAATGGTCAGAAGAGTGGCAACTGGGATTTAATGCAAAGAAGTGCAAAATCATGCACATAGGGAAGAGAAACCCTGAAGCCACTTATAGGCTGGGAGGAGTTGCTAGCAGTCACAAAGGAAGAAAGAGACTTGGGCATCATCATCACTGATGACCTAAAATCATCCAAGCAGACCTCCTAAAGCAGTAGGTAAGGCTGAGGGGTGTTAGGGTGTATTAGTAGGGTATCACAAGTCAAGAGGGAGGTAATAACCTTCTGTACAAGACATTGGTTAGGCCCCATCTGGAGTACTGCGGCAGTATTGGAGGCCACACCTTCACAAGGATATTAACCAAATTGAGGCAGTCCAGAGAAGGGCAACCAAATGGTGCAGGGACTGCATCAGAAGACATATGGAGACAGATTAACGGAGCTCAATATGTATACCCTTGAGCAAAGGAGGGAGAGGTGATATGATCGAGACATTTAAACACCTTAGGGCATAAACAAGGTGAAAGAGTCTAACATGTTTAAATATAAGAAAATAGGACAAGAGGACACAGCATGAGATTAGAGGAGGCCGATTAAGGGGAATGTGAGGAAATTATTTTTCACAGAAAGGGTGGTAGATGGCATGGAATGGCTTACCACAAGAAGTGGTGGCTATGAATACAGTGCAGGGCTTCAAACAGGCATGGGATAGGCATAAGGGAGCAATACAAATGACTATGAATAGATAGGTCACTGACAGAGCAAAGGCCGATGGCACATTTATAAGGTAGAAAAAGAAATGGGCAGACTGGATGGGCCTTGCGGTCCTTATCTGCCGTCAACTTCTATGTTTCTATGTTTCTAATCAATCAAAATCTTTATTTAATCAGGCGAACATCATTGAGCATAGCTCATTTACAAGATGGACCTGAGTGGTCAAGAAGTGCAAGTGCTATTACATTGACAAGGGTAGCATAAACAGTAATACAATGACAGGGGTAACATAAACAGTAATACAATGACATAAGTGCTAATATATAACAATATACATATGTACAAGACACATTAAAACTTTTAATCTGTGAGACAGAAGGTAATGGGCACATCAGGAGTAATTTGTAGATTATAGGACCTAGCAGGCATTTTGAGGGTGAATCTTGGGACTGGACACGGAGTTTTATCAGCATATAGGAACACGGGGTAGGGTAGGGCAGGATTTAGGCCTTGTGGTAGCGGTTGCAGAGTTCTGGGAATAGGGTGGTGAATAATCTTTGAAGGATATTAAGGGTAGGAGGTTATTTAGCTTCATGGTTTTTGGGGAATTCCAAACAATTGCTAGTGAGTAGCTAATAGCCCTCCCAAACTGGGTGCAGACATTGGGGACCTTAAGAATGATAATTTTGCTGATCCTTAGGTTGTATGGCCTAGAGGTAATTTGAGTAAAACAGTCTGAGATATAGGTAGGTAGCTTGCCTGATAAGACTTTGAATATCCAAATTGCAGCATTCCTATTTCTTCTGTGTTGTAATGATGTCCAGTTAACTGCCTTATAAAGGGAGCAATGATGGGTGCTGAAGGGAAGGTCAGTAATGAATCTGATGGACCTGTGGTATAGGGTGTCCAGTTTATTTAAGAGGGGAGTAACAATGTCCGTACAGAAAGTCAGCATAGTCAATGAGGGATAGGAATGAAGCCTGGATTAATCTTTTTGGAGTCTCTGTTGAGGTAGTGCTTTATTCTAAAAATAAACCAAGCCTTTGTCTCAGTTTCTTTAGTAGCTCCTCAATATGGACAGAATAGTCAAGCTTGTTATCAATCCAGACTCCAAGGTATTTGAAGTTATCAACGAATCTAGCTCTCCAAGTAAGGTGGTTAGTTGTAGGGTGGTGGATGGTGGGGTAGTGGCAGAGCAACTCTTTGAGGTAAAGAACATAGCTTTTGTTTTTTGGCATTTAGAAGTAGTTTTTTATCCAGTAGATTGTGTTGTAGGATGGAAAATTCAGATTGTAGCAGTTCACAGGCTTTAGATAATGAAGGATTGCTAACATATAATACAGTATCATCAGCAAACAGATGGATGTTGGAATGAGTGAGGTTAGCATCAATATTATTAATATAGATGGCAAAGAGGATGGGGCCAAGAATAGAGCCTTGCGGTACACCTCTTAACAGTGGTTTTAAGGTGGATAGGTAGGTTCCATTTTTTACCAGTTGTGATCTATCTGATAGATAGCACTTGAAAGAAAGATATTCAAACCACCTTTGATTAGAACAAATTTTATGAAGAAGTTGATTAATTTTGAATTGATGATTTAGTATAATCAGTTATCTAATGTTACTGCTTGTTGTACTGTGTCTGGTTTTAATTGTTCTCTTGAACAAAAACTTGTCTGAGGTTGTTTGTAATTGTTTCTAATGTTTGAGTAATTATATGTCTCTGAACTGTTTATGTTATATTGTTTTATTTGTGATTCTTGCTATGTTGTCACTGGACACCTGCGAAAACAGGCATTTTTTGCTCACAGATTTTTCAGTATAAATGAAATGGGGAATGAAAATGTGTACACCCCAGAATGATATCATGCAAGGCATGGTCAATTATTTTACATATAGCACTAAGGCATTCTGGGTAAATTATGAAGATTTTAAATGTTAGTTACTCCGGTGCGGTTCCTTATTTTGTTGATGGTGACTGCAAGAGGTATTCTGCTGACACACTCTCTTGTCTAAATAGACTTGTGTCTTGAAACAACTATGTCTGTAATAATTTTGATCTGCTGATGTTTTAAAAATGAAGTTTACAAAAATATGTATATGTATGCAGCCAGGCATTGTGGGTTCAATAAGTTGTTTTCCAGTTTCCTTGCTGTGAGGTGCAGTATCACATTTCTGTAGTGGTTTCAATAATAAAAGCTTGCATATGTTTATTTTCAAAACAAAGCATTGTACATACTGTATCTAGTCAACAAGATGTCTTTACTGAGAGATGTAGTTTCATATACCGGTAGTGTGGATGTTTGCAATACCAACACTGGCCAACAGAGGTCTTTGTTTCTTTAGTCAAATAACTCCCTACTGTATTTTTGTTATAGTTTCATGTGTAACACTATTCTGATTGTTGTATTTACTCACTATATTGTTCCTACTGTCTCTGCTTACTGCCATCTAATATGTAAATTGCCCTTGTATTCTGTGTAACTGTTGTATTACTGTCTCCTCAATTGTACCCATGTATATACTTCCATAACTCCACTTCCCTGCTCCTCAGGACACGTCTGGAAATGAACAGTTATTGCTCAGTATGCCTTCCTGGTGAAACACTTGAAAGAATGGATGAATAAATGAATGAACATATGTAGATATATGTAGCAAGGCATTGTTGGTACAATAAATTGTTTTCCAATTTCCTTACTGTGAAGTGCAGTCTTATATTTCTGTAGTGGCTTCAACAATAAAAGCTCTAATAATGTGTTTATTTTCAACAAGGCATTGTGCATATAGTATCCAGCAGACAAAATTTCTTTACTGAGAGATGTAGTCCCCTATTTTGGTAGTGTAGATATCCGCAATACCAAGACAGACCAACAGAGGTCTGTGTTTCAAACCAGCTTTGTTTCCCTTGCATGATGTCATGGTTGGGTGTTGCAGCACTGAGATAAAGAAGGGGCCGGTTATGCAAATGAAGCAGAGCACATAAATTAAAAGAATTTTTTCAGGGAAAACAGCACTTTTTGGCATTTTGAATGGTAGGAGATTGAATCACAACTCTTACAGGTGACTACTTCCGTTTACTATGGCAAACCTTACAAAATCACTTTAACCATAAATGGGGTACTCAACCCTAAGTATAGTGGCACTACCGTGCCATTATAATATATATATATATATATATATATATATATATATAATGCACTTTTTTAATTTAATGTACTTTATTAAATTTTGTAAGCAGCATACAGAAGCATAATTAACAGTGGATATGTCAGGAAGCTGAAATTACAGAAAAAATCAAACCCACCAAAACACTACAATACAAGTAAACATCCCACTCTCCCACTGTCTCTCCCACCCCCCGACTCCAAGCAGTCTGTGCAACTTTAAAAATGAAAGAAAAGGGACTGTCAGTAAAGGGGGAGAAAACAAAAAAGGAGAAAAGAGGAAGAGAAGGGGCACGTGAATAGACTAAGGTTTCCATAGGGAGAGTAAGGCCAAAAGAGGTTCCCAAATACATTGAAAGGTATGTGGCCCATGTTGCATACTTGCTATATGCTTTTCTAACTGAATAGCGAGCACGGCCTCGCAATACCACTCCACCACTGAGGGAAGAGTATCCTCCTTCCAGTGTCTTAACATGACCAGTTTTGCCATGGAGGCAAATAGGGCAAGATGGGATTTACGTGTTCTTGGTGTTCCAGGGGGCTACATAGCCAGTAAGCAACATTTTGGAGTGAATAGAGATTCTAAACCCAATAATGGGTTTAAAGCTTGTTTTATAGATCCTCAAAAGGCCTGAGTATGGGAACAGTCCCAGAGGAGGTGGTACAATGACCCTGGGACCAGTTTACAACAAGAGCAGATAGGAGACAGGAGTCGCTTTATAAGGGTATAGTACAAATCGTGCATAATGTTGAACTGGGTCAAGCAAGCTGGTCTTGTTTAATGTATTTATATACCGAGACCCACATGTTTTTCCAGAACTCTTTCTCTGATGAGAGAGACAGTTCTTGAACCCAGTAGGAACAAATTCCAAAGGGGAGAAACGGTCAAGTGCTTGCAGTTGTTTATACACCCTGGAGACTGCATGGGGCTGGTCTGCTACTTGAAAAAACAAAGACAGGCCTTTCAGGGGCTGCATAGCCCAGGGTTTGGGTCTCAGAAAGGTGAGAATTGTGTTTTTAACCTGCAAGAATTTATAGGCATCTGCTTGCCGAAGCTGGAGTTTATTTTGGATAGCAGGAAAGGGGGCTAATTCATCTTCTTGGAGAAAGTCTGCTAAGGTACTCTTATTTAAGCTGGGCCAGAAGGAAGGAGGTAAAGCGTGGTGACCAATCCAGAAGTGCAAGTTATTCAGTATGGGCTGGTCAGGAGAACTATGCTAGTTCTCTGAGAAATGGTTTTGCACTTGGTGTAAGGCTCTAATGGACTAGCCAATTGGGAAGGCTTTGATAGTACAGGGAAACTGAGAAGGGGATGTATACGCAAGCGCAGGCAACGAGGTAGAGAACTTACGTGCCAGATGTCTCTCTATATCTAATCAGATGGGACAATATGTATGATCTGTTATTGAGGTGACCTTTTTGCACCAGAGGGGAATTCTGCATATGTACTGAGCCCCATAGTAAGTAAAAATGGAAGGAAGGGCAATCCCACCTTGTAACTTAGGAGTTGTTAACTTGAAGTACGCCTTCCGTATCATTTTGTTTTTCCACAGAAAGGTGTTGAACATTCTATGCAGTCTCATAAACCATACCATAGGGAAACAGAGACCCAGCATACCCAGCAGATATAGTGGTCTTGGTAGAACATTCATTTTCAGAATGTTAATACCACCCTAGAGAGATAAAGGAAGCACACCTCAACGGTCCAGATCAGATTGCAATACTTGCAGTAACTTGGTAAAATTTTCTTTTACCATGGTAGGCATATCCCTAGCAATATTGATCCCTAGGTATGTTAGAACTTTAGGTTCCCAAGCAAGACCAAAAGCGTTACTGTACACCTTCCTAGTATGATTATCGAGAGGAAATATTCTCATCTTTGAGAGATTTAACCTGCAGGATGAGACTGCAGAGAATTGATCCAACTTCTCTAATAAGACAGGGAGAGAGAATTTAGGGTTTTCAGATGTAAAAAGAGGTCATCTGCATATGCCGATAGGGTATATTTCTTTCCTTCTATCTGGATACCCTCAAGAGTAGGGGAAGCGAGTAGCTTATGTATCAAGGGCTCCAGGTGGAAGTTAAAAAGAAGAGGGAAGAGGGGACATCCTTGTCAAGTGCCCCTCTCTAGGGGAAAAAGATCAGAGAGACACCCATTACACCACATCCGAGCTGTTGGGGAGGAGTGTCGAAGTTTGACCCATTTAATAAAATTGCCTGGAATTCCAAATTAACAAAGGGAGGTGAAACAGGAATTGCCAGGATACACAATCAAGAGCCTTTTCAGCATCCAGGGAAACCAAAGCAGCGGGAACTTATATGATGCACTTTTATGGTAAACCCCAAATTTTCCACGTTCATAACTTTGCAACTGGCCAGCCCGGTGGTGCTGAGGGTTTGAGGCAGTGGACGTCACATCTTAAGCCACACCGGCGACCTGTGTTTGGATACAGACTTGGGTTGCTGGGGGTTGGCAGGGGAGGGAGGGAGAGGATGAAGCATCTGTAGACAACTGTCCTCTCCCAGGGGAGGGCTATGGGGTTGTCCAGTGTCCTTGCAGCCCCTAATGGAGATCAGAGGTATTACAGAATGACTAACATCAGGGGCAAGTGTGGCAGATGCCGGCAGGGTTACCGTGTGCCATGGCGTCGTTGCACGTCGCATTTGAGAGAGGGGGAAGCGCTCGTGGGGCAAACATGGAATAATGCCCCGCAGTCTTGTAGAAACTTGGAAACATAGACTTTTATGGTAGATATGGACTGCTTGACCCACCTAGTCTGCCCATTTCCCTACCTACAGGATAAGCTGCAGATCCTAGTTAACCAATAGCCTATTTCTTCCTACCCCCCCACAAGATTTGCTTTATGTCTGTCCCATGCATTCTTGAATTCTCCCACAGTTTTAGACCAGACAGCCTCCTCAGGAAGGCTGTTCCATGCGTCCACCACCCTCTCTGTGAAAAAGTACTTTCTCACATTGCCCCGAGCCACCCCAACTCTATCGTCAAATTGTGTCCCCTTGTTCTTGCACATCTCTTTTTCTGAAAGATGCTACCCTCTTGGACTTTGTTGATTCCACCAAGGTACTTAAAAGTTTCTGTCATGTCCTCCTCTTCCTTCTTTCCTCAAAGGTATACATATTAAGATCCTTTAATCTCTCCTCGCATGGCTTCTCTTGCAGACCCTGCACCATTTTAGTTGCCCTTCTCTGGACTGCCTCCATCCTGTCTATGTCCTTGTGGAGATGGGGTCTCCAGTACTGGATGCAGTACTCCAGATGGGGTCTCACCAGCTATCTGTACAGAGGGATAACAACTTCCTTTTTTTCTTCTGGTGATGCCTCTCCCTATACATCCTAGTATCCCTCCAGCCCTTCCTACTGCTTTCTCACATTGCTTGCTAACTGTAAGGTTATCTAATATGATTACCTTCAGGTCCCTTTCCTTTTTTTTTGTTGTTATTAACCCCCCCATTGTGTAATCTTCCACTGAGTTTTTGTCTCCCAGGTGCATTATTTTGCACTTCTTTGCATCAAATCCAAATGGCCATACTTCTTGCCATTCCTCCAGCCTTGCCAAGTCCCTTCTCATCCTTTCTATGCCTCCTTGTGTATCAACCCTGTTGCAGATCTTTGTGTCATCTGCAAAGAGGTATACTTTTCCTTCCAGTCCCTCTGCAATGTCACTTATAAAGACATTAAAAAGGACTGGACCTAGTACTGAATCCAGTGGTACCCCACTAGTAACCTCTCTTTCTTCAGAGTGGACTCCATTTATAATTACCTTCTGTGTTCTGTTGTCCAGCCAATGTTTTACCCAGGCTACCACCCTGGGACCCACCCCAAGGCTGGTTAATTTGATTATTAATCTTTTGTGTGGTACTATGTCAAATGCCTTGCTAAAGTCCAGGTAGGCCATGTCCACAGACCCTCCCTGGTCTACTACTTTGGTCACCACCCAGTCAATGAAATAAATTGGATTTGTCTGACATGACCTTCCCGCTGTGAACCCATGCTGTCTTGGGTTCTGTGCCCCACTGGCCTCTAGGTACTCAACAAGTCTTTTCTTCAGAAGTGATTCCATCACTTTTCCTACCACAGAGGTCAAACTGACAGGCCTGTAGTTTCCTGCCTCTGTCTTGCTCCCATTTTTGTGATGGGGAATCACTTCCACCTTCCTCCAGTCCTCAGGTACCACACCATCCTCCCACGATTTGTTAAAAAAGGTAGTCAGTGGGGTTACTAGTTCTCCCTTAAATCTTTTAGAATTCTGGGGTGAATTCCATCAGGCCCCACTGCTTTGTCCACCTTCAGTTTTAGGAGTTCTTTCAAAACCCTTTCTTCTGTGAAAGGACTGGTATTGACCCCCCTGTCCAGAGTGCTTCTGTTACCTGGATTAGGCACCTCCCTCTCCTCCTGTTTTGTGAATACTGAGCAGAAGTATTCATTCAGTATCCCTGCTTTTTCCCTGTTCCTGTCTGCCCACCCACTGTCCATTCTATTCAGCCTCACTATCCCTCCCTTTGTCTTTCTATGCTCCCTGATGTACCTAAAAAAGGTTTTATCCCCCTTCTTAACGAGTTGGCTATCTTTTTCTCAGTTTGGACCTTTGCTATTCTGACTTCCCTCCCTGCTTCCTTCTGCCTTATCTGGTACAGTTCTTTGTCCTGCTCCTTCTGTGTTTCCTTATACTTCCTAAATGCTGTCTTTTTCTCCCTAACCTTCCCTGCCACCTCTTTTGAGAATTGTGGCCTTTTCTTTCATTTTGATTTATTTGCTTCACACAAAGGCTTGTTGCCTCTGTGATGGCAATTTTGATGTTTCCCCATTGTTGATCCACCCCTCTTTCTAGCCTGTTTGCTAGTGCTTTTCTAAGACACACACCCATCTTGCCAGAGTCATCCCTCCTGAAGTCCAGTACCCTCACTTTTGTATGGCTTGACTCTGTAGCTGAGTTTATTGTCAACCACACCGTTTGGTGGTCACTTGTTTCCAGGTGGCTACCCATTTCAAGATCTGAGATCCTCTCACTGTCCACATTTGAGATTATGAGGTCTAAGATTGCTCCCTCATGAGTGGATTCCAAATCTAGCTTGTATGGTCAAAGCTAAAAATGTTCCCCAAAGACTAGTGTTTATTTGTCATTTCATTTTACAAAATGTCAATCCCCTTCTAGCCCACACACTTAAAAATCGTATAATACAGGGCTGTCATCAGAATAAGAGTGATCATCAAGTCCGAAATTTAGACGTACCGTATACAACACATACTTCAGCAATAAAATATACCGTGTGTGTGTGTGAAACGGGCCAGCAGTTTTGAATAGTGAAAATATATTTACAGTGCTGTTCTTGAATGGAGAACAAATAGAATGCATAAGTTGAGTCTTCATCAGCTACAGGCAGAAAGCTCAAGCAGTAAAAGAAAGTGGAGGTTTAGCTGTACCATTAGTTGCCAAAAAATGTACAGAAAACATAAAAAAATTATACACAGACAGTGGCGGATCCAGAATTTTACAATGGGGGGGGGTGCTGTGGTGGTGGGCCTACTTGATAATGCAACTTTTTATAATGTGTTTAGTCCTTTATTCTGTCCTTTTCATTACATTTTGACTGAAAATATAAACATAATCTATAGATTTGAATGTATATTTTCTTACAATACTTCTACAGCATTGTGAAAGGCAGCAGCAGCAGCAAGCAAGTAAGTTAGAATTGGGGAGTGCACCTGCACCCTCTAAAACCCCCTGGATCCGCTACTGTACACAGACACAACAAATTGTATGACAATAGTTTTATTCACCATTAATAACACACAATAAACTATATTAGAGCCAAAACCTGCTTTCCTGTTCCCTTTAATTGTGGTGACACCATAGAATCATTTTGACTGGTCTGACAGCATGGCACTGTAAAGGTCATCCCCTGTAAACCATTTCAACAGGTTACTAATATCCCTTCTCCAAACAAAGAGAAAAAAAGGAAAAAGTGCCTAATTATATTCCATGTACTCACTGTGTATACAGTACATTACAAATAGATAAAACGCTGTCTCCTATTTTCATGGTTATCCTATTTTACAACCACTTCTCCTTGTGTGTGAGCATCTGTAAGTGGGGGATGTGGTGTAAGTGAAGAACATTGTACGTATGAATTGTAAGTTTATATTTTTGTTTTGAACATACAGTATAGTGACTGGAGGGAGATGCCGAGGTAAGGAAGGCAAGTTTTGTTTTATATCTGTGGTCAGCTGTAGCAGATTTTTTTTATTAGTAAGTTAGGAGAAGTACAATTTGGCGGTCTGAAAAATGCTGTATGTGTCATCGTAGGTATCATCATAGGTATATCAAGCTACAAGGACACATGTCCGCAAAGCTTGCCAATATGATCTAGTAATTTTGGTACTTAAACCTGTCCCCAGTTGCTATATCTAGATTAATTTTAAATATTCATACTAGGACTGTCCACTACTTCTGCTGCCAGCTGGTTCCATGTAGAAGCAACCCTAAAACTGAACCAGTACTTTCTACGTAGAGATTTCCATTTTGGAACATATAATTGTTTAGCATGCCCTCTGGTGTTGAACTTTTTTTCAATTGTAATAATTCCTAGCTCATTGATGCCAGTAGTATCATTTAGTGCTCTAAATAATAGGCACATGTCTCCCCTTAATCTTCTATATTGTAGTGTATACAAATTTAGTGCCCTTAGCCTGTTTTCATAAGTCATACTTGACATACCCGTAAGGGCTTTAGTGAACCTCAGTTGGACTCTTTCCATTTTTATTATATATTCCTTGTGGTATGGAGACCATACCTGTGCACAGTACTCCAGTTGTGGCCTCACCAATGCTATATACAAGGGGAGTAGTACTTTGGTCATTCTACTAGATATATGTCTAAGTATACAGTATAGTACTTGATTTGCTTTGCCTATTTGGGTTTTACAGTGAGTTCTAAATTTTAAGTCAGGGTATACAGTTATCCCCAAGTCTCTTTCCTGTTCTGTTTCCAATAAAACTATGTTCCCTAATTTGTATTTGTGTTGTTTATTATGTATGCCTAAGTGCATGACTTTGCACTTAATAGGATTTAACATTAGTTTATTGATACTAGCCAAAATCTGTATATTGTCCAAAGCTGACTGAAGTGCTACACTACTCTGTGGGAGATTTAAAACTGCCCCTACCCGACAATCATCAGTGAATTTTAGCATCCATATCTTGGGTTCTCTAATAGTTAATGTAGACACATATATATTGAAAAGGCAGGGTCCCAATACTGACCCCTGAGTTACTCCACTGGTGACTGGAACCCAATCTTAATACTCCCCATTTACAGTAACTCGCTGCTTACATCCTTATCAGCCAGTCTTTTACCCAATTTATTATATGGGTGTTTAGATTGTATTTAGGGAGATATGATAGCAGGGACTTAGGAAGTGCACAGAGGATGAAATTACTGTAGTCAAGAAGGGGGATATGATAGTAGGGACTTAGGAAGTGCAGAGAGGAGATAATTACTGTAGTCATGAAGGGGGAATATGATAACAGGGACTTAGGAAGTGCACAGAGGGGATAATTACAGTAGTCAAGAAGGAGGCTATGATAGGGATTTAGGAATTGCACAGAGAAAGAAATTACTGTAGTCAAGAATGGAGATATGATAGCAGGGACTTAGGAAGTGCACAGCGGAGGAAATTACTGTAGTCAAGGAGGGAGATATGATAGCAGGGACTTAGGAAGTGCACAGCGGAGGAAATTACTGTAGTCAAGGAGGGAGATATGATAGCAGGGACTTACGAAGTGCACAGCAGAAGAAATTACTGTAGTCAAGAAGAGAGATATGATAGCAGGGACTTAGGAAGCGCACAGAGGAGATAATTACTGTAATCAAGAAGGGAGATATGAAAAAGAGTTTCAGCAGAAAAGGGGTCTAGCAAGGGACAATACAAGCAAGTTTGCAAAGATAATAGTACCCTGAGTAGAGTCTTTCAAAGTTGATAGTGCCCCAAGTAGGGTCTATGGGGGTACTGTAGGAAAGGAAAATAGGGCAGACAAGAAGGGGCAAGAGGTCCTTATCTGCCATCAACTTCTATGTTTCTGTGTTTCTGTTAGAATCCTCTGACAAGACCTCCTGGTGAAGCCATGCTGCCTTTTTTCCTGGGATATATCTGCTTCCAGAAACTCCACTGATCTTTCTCAATAATGGCCTGCAGCATCTTGAAAATAATGGACATCAGACTTACTGGTCTATAGTTATCTGGCTTATGCCTTTTCCCACTCCTATGCAGGGGCGCCACATTTGTTGATCTCTAATACTGTGGCACTGCTTGGAGTTTGACTTCATTGGGGACTGGGGTTCCACCTAGAGGGATACCAGCCTATACTGGTAGGATGGTTTGCATCTGTCCAGGAAGGGGACAAGTCTACTGGGTGATCGGTTTAAATGCTTCATTGGCAAGCTTTTAAACTAGTCAAGGGGAGAGGCACTGATCAGCAGCAGGAGATTCCCAGCCTCCCCCTACAACACCGGGTACTAAATGGGGTAAAGATGAAGGTAAAAAGGTCAGTAGGGAGCAGTACAAGGGTAATTGGAAAAGGCAAAGTCCATCAGGACAGGGATGGTGCTATAAGAAGTAAAGTAATCAAAAAATGGAGAACAATGAGTACCAATGCCTATAGACTGGGTAACAAGCTTCCTGAATTAGTGACCTTGATGGAGGAGGAGGAACATTTGGATATTGTGGCAGTCACAGAAACGTGGTACACACAGAACCATGACAGGGACGTAAACATACCAGGATACACCATCTACAGGAGGGACAGGGAGGGTAAAAGAGGAGGTGGAGTAGCGCTCTACATAAGGGACGGCATCAAAGCAACAGAACAAAAGGGCCAACGGGGAGGAGAGGAAGCACTGTGGGTCAATTTGGAGACAGGCAATGGCACCACAATCCGCACAGGGGTTTTATACAGACCCCCATCTCGGGGGGGGGGGGAATGGACAAGGATATGATAGAAAGTATCCTTAGAATGGCAGAAAAAGGAGAGATATTGCTAATGGGGGATCTGAATATGCCAGATGTTAACTGGAGTGCATTTGCAGCAGCCACTTCTAAGAGTGGGGTCATTTTAGATGCCCTACAGGGGCATGTCTGAGACAACTAGTACGGAACCCACTTGAGAGGGAGCAATCTTAGACCTGGTACTTTCAAATGGAGATGGCGAGAGAATCACAGATTTAGAAGTGGGTAGCTATCTGGGAACTAGTGACCATCGAACAGTATGGTTCACAATAAATACAGCAGTAGAGTCAAGCCATACAAAGGCAAAGGTACTGGACTTCAGGAGGGCGGACTTTGCCAAAATGGGTGAGTGCCTAAGGAGTGCACTAGCAAATGGGCAGGAAAGAGGGGTGGAAGAACAATCGGGAATAATCAAAACTGCCATCACAGAGGCAACAAGCCTTTGTGTGAAGCAAATAAACAAAACAAAACGATTTAAGAAACCGCTATTGTTCTCAAAGGAGGTGGCAGGGAAGGTTATGGAGAAAAAGAGAGCATTCAGGAAGTACAAGGAATCACAGAAGGAGCAGGACAGAGAATTGTATCAGTTAAAGCAAAAGGAAGCAGGAACGGCACTTAGAACAGCAAAGGCCCAAACCGAGGAAAAGATAGCCAACTCAGTTAAGAAAGGGGCTAAAACATTTTATAGGTACATCAGGGAGTGAAGGAAGACCAAGGGAGGGATAGTGAGGCTTAATAAAGGAGAGGGGGGGATGGGCAGAGGGTGACTGTGAAAAGGCAGAGATACTAAACAAATACTTTTGCTCAGTATTCACAAATGAAGAGGGACAGGCACCTAAACCAAACAGTAGAAACATGATGGATACAGGGGTTGATACCAGCCCTTTGTGTGAAGCAAATAAACAAAGCGAAACGATGTAAGAAACCACTATGGTTCTCAAAGGAAGTGGCAGTGAAGGTTCAAGAGAAAAAGAAAGCATTCAGGAAGTACAAGGAATCACAGAAGGAGCAGGACAGAGAACTGTATCAGTTAAAGCAAAAGGAAGCTGGGAAGGCAGTCAGAACAGCAAAGGCTCAAACCGAGGAAAGGATAGACAACTCAGTTAAGAAGGGGCATAAAACCTTTTATAGGTACATCAGAGAGCGAAGGAAGACCAAGGGAGGGTTAGTGTGGCTTAATAAAGGGGAAGGAGGGTGAGCAGAGGGTGATTGTGAAAAGGCAGAGATACTAAACAAATATTTTTGCTCAGTATTTACAAAGGAAGAAGGAGAGGTACCTAAAACAAACAGTAGAAACACTCTGGATACAGAAAGTGATACCAGCCCATTTACAGAAGAAAGGGTTCTGAAAGAACTCTTAAAACTGAAGGTGGACAAAGCAATGGGGCCTGATTGGATTCATCCCAGAATTCTTAAAGAACTAAGGGTAGAACTAGTGATACCACTGACTATCCTCTTTAATAAATCATAGGAGAGTGGGGTGGTACCTGAAGACTGGAGGAAGACAGATGTGATTCCACTTCACAAAAGTGGGAACAGGGCAGAAGCAGGAAACTACAAACCTGTTAGTTTAACCTCAGTGACTGGGAAAATGATGAAATCACTTCTGAAGGAAAGAATTGTTGAGTACCTAGAGGCCAGAGGAGTGCAGGACCCAAGGCAGCATGGATTCACAGCGGGAAGGTCATGTCAGACGAATCTAATAGATTTCTTTGACTGGGTAACCAAAGTAGTAGATCAGGGAGGGGCTATAGACATGGCCTACCTAGTCTTTAGCAAGGCATTTGACGCAGTCCCACACAAAAGATTAATATAAAAGTTGGCGAGCCTGGGAGTAGGTCCCAAGATGGTAGCCTGGATAAAAATTGCCTGGAGAACAGGACACAGAGGGTAATAGTAAACGGAGTCCACTCTGAAGAAAGGGGGGGTTACTAGTGGGGACTGCAGGGTTCAGTACTAGGACCGGTCATCTTTAATGCCTTTATAAGCAACATTGCAGAGGGACTGGAAGGAAAAATATGTCTCTCTGCCGACAACACAAAGATCTGCAACAGAATTGATACACAAAGTGGGGTGGAAAGGATGAGAAGGGGCTTGGCAAGGTTGGAGGAATGGTCAAATGTATGGCAGCTAAGATTCAACGCTAAGAAGTGCAAAGTAATGCCCCTGGGAAACAAAAATACAGGGGAAGAGTACACAATGAGGGGTGAGATACGAACAACAACGAAAATGGAAAGGGACGTGGGGGTAGTCATATCAGATAACCTAAAGGTGAGAAAGCAATGTGAGAGGGCAGTCAGCAGGGCTGGTGGGATACTAGGATGCATAGGGAGAGGCATCACCAATAGAAAATGGAAAGTTGTTATCCCTCTGTACAGACAGCTGGTGAGACCCCATCCGGAGTACTGCGTACAGTTCTGGAGACCCAGTCTCCGCAAAGACATAGACAGGATGAAGGCAGTCCAGAGGAGGGCAACTAAAATTGCACAGGGTCTGCACCAGAAGACATATCAAGAGAGACTTAAGGATCTTAATATGTATAGCCTAGAGGAGCGGAGGGGGGGGACATGACTGAAACTTTCAAATCCCTCAAGGGAATCAACACAGTCCAAGAGGGTAGCATCTTTCAGAAAAAGAGGTGTGCAAGAACAAAGGGGCACAATCTGAAGCTAGAGGAGGGACGGCTCAGAGGTAATGTGAGGAAGTATTTTTTGACAGAGAGGGTTGTGGATACATGGAACAGTCTTCCTGAGGAGGTTGTGGAGTTAAAAACAGAGGTGGAATTCAAGAATGCATGGGACAGACATAAGGCAATTCTCGGGGGTGGAGGTTGGAAGAAGTAGGCTGTTGGTTAGCTAGAATCTGCAACTTATCCATTAGGTAGGGAAATGGGCAGACTGGGTGGGCCAAGCGGTCCTTATCTGCCATCAAATTCTCTGTTTCTCTGTTTCTCAGGGTATTAATAAGTTCAAAGGGTGGCAGTTTGTCAAATGCTTGGCAAAATCTAAAAAAAAAAAATCTACAGATTTACCCAAATCAACCTCTTTAGTCACTAGCTCGTAAAATACCAGTAAATTTGTTTGGCAGGACCTAGTCTTGGTAAACCAATGCTGTCCTGGGTCAGTTAGCCTGGCTTTTTCAAGGTGCTCCTGTATATGATCTTTAATAATACTTTTGAGTATTTTTCCCATAAGGGAAGTTAGGCTAGTAAGCCTGTAAGTCTCAGGATAAATTTTTAGTCCTTTCTTGTAGATGGGCACCACTGTAGCTACCCTCCAATCTTGAGGGACTTCTCTGGTTTTAAGAGAATGTTGTAGTATACTAGTAAGAGGAAAATGTATATCATCAGCTAAATCCTTTAACACCCTAGGGTGGATTTCATCCGGGCCTGGTGATTTGTTGATATCCAATTTTCTTAACTTGTCAAGAACTACTTTAGATAGACCGGAGGTCGTGAGGACCAGCCAAGAAGCCCTCCCTGCCACAAGACAAGCACAGCACACTGAGCCAGACCACCACCCCCTCCCCCGTGGAGACCGGAGGTCGTGAGGGCCAGCCGAGAAGCCCTCCCTGCCATAAGACAAGCACAGCACGCTGAGCCAGACCACCACCACGCTCCCCCGTGGAGACCGGAGGTCGTGAAGGCCAGCCAAGAAGCCCTCCCTTCCATAAAGACAAGCACAGCACGCTGAGCCAAGTAATTTGCTGCTCACCTAAAGGAATCCGTTGCTGTTTGGCGCCTTTTTCAAACGGCCGCCAGCCCACAGCCTTGCCGTTCATTCACCCCAGCAGAAAAGCAGCTGCCTTGCCCTGTGAGTTTCGGATCAGGCTCAAACGGAGCTGAACTGTGAACTTGGTGGCCAGCCCTCTGTTGGGCACAGACGTGCATGTTTTTTTCTTTTGAAAAAAATATATCTTAAGGAACTGAAACGCCTGAGCAGCCTGAAGGGCCAGTGTCTGATTTAAATCTAGCCTCTGTGCATATTTCAGTCCCCTGCCTGTAACTCGTTTGGGACAAACAAGAATTTGAATTTCTTTACTATTACAGTGGGATTGTTTGTAGATTAAGTAAAGTTGGGCAATTTCTGTGTGGCTTTTAGAGGGACTCTAAGTGTGCTTGTGGTACTGAAACCTGCAGTCACTGCAACAGCTCTCGGGACCGTAATTTGATCAGTAGCCCCAGCTCCTTTGTTCATCTCCCCCCACTCAGCTCCCAGCCCGCCCTGCTACTTAATCGTCTTACCTTTCCCTCTGCCTACTTAAACCCCTTGTCTTCTCCATTTTCTTTGCAGACCACCACCCCCCCCACCATGGAGACCGGAGGTTGTGAGAGCCAGCCGAGAAGCCCTCCCTGCCATAAGACAAGCACAGCACGCTGAGCCAGGTAATTTGCTGCTCACCTAAAGGAATCCATTGCTGTGTGGCGCCTTTTTCAAACGGCCGCCAGTCCCCAGCCTTGCTGCTCGTTCATCCCAGCAGAAAAGCAGCTGCCTTGCCCTGCGAGTTTCAGATCAGGCTCAAACAGAGCCGAACTGTGAACTTGGTGGCCAGCCCTCTGTTGGGCACAGACGTGCAAGTTTTTTTCTTTTGAAAAAAAAAATATCTTAAGGAACTGAAATGCCTGAGCAGCCTGAAGGGCCAGTGTCTGATTTAAATCTAGCCTCTGTGCATATTTCAGTCCCCTGCCTGTAACTCGTTTGGGACAAACAATAATTTGAATTTCTTTACTATTACAGTGGGATTGTTTGTAGATTAAGTAAAGTTGGGCAATTTCTGTGTGGCTTTTAGAGGGACTCTTTAAGTGTGCTTGTGATACTGAAACCTGCAGTCACTGCAACAGCTCTCGGGACCGTAATTTGATCAGTAGCCCCAGCTCCTTTGTTCCTCTCCCCCATCCAGCTCCCAGCCCGCCCTGCTACTTAATTGTCTTACCTTTCCCTCTGCCTACTTAAACCCCTTGTCTTCTCCATTTTCTTCGCAGACCACCACCCCCTCCCCCATGGAGACCGGAAGTCGTGGGAGCCAGCCGAAAAACCCTCCCTGCCATAAGACAAGCACAGCACGCTGAGCCAGACCACCACCCCCCTTCCCCGTGGAGACCGAAGGTCGTGAGGGCCAGCCGAGAAGCCCTCCCTGCCATAAAGACAAGCACAGCACGCTGAGCCAGGTAGTTTGCTACTCACCTAAAGGAATCCGTTGCTGTGTGGCGCCTTTTTCAAACAGCCGCCAGTCCCCAGCCTTGCTGCTCGTTCACCCCAGCAGAAAAGCAGCTGCCTTGCCCTGCGAGTTTCGGATCAGGCTTAGCCCCGCCGAACGCTGCGTGTTTGGCTCCCCACCGCCGCCACCACCACCCTTGGTTGGCTCCTGAACGTATAGCCTGTTCAAGTCAAGTGACAGGGCGAAATAACCTATCGGCCCACTTTTCCAGCTGCAGGTTATACAGTTCCATCCCTAGAGGCCGCTGTCGCACATTCCCTCTTGACATAAAGTCACTATGCATCTTCTATTAATCACAACGTTGCTGACCAGCAGGCTCACTCTTCTTGCTCTGCAACCCCACCCTGTGGCTCCTCCACCTCATGACTTCACCAACGTCACTATCCCTTCATCTACCCCAGATATTGGCTGGCAGGGACACTCCTACGCTGCACACCAACATCAATTTGTCCTAATTTACCTTCTCTCTCATACTCCTGCACTCACACCTGCTTTACAGATGGGTCAACACTGTACCTCTGCCCTACTCCAGCCTACACCTCAGCCCCCCTCCACCCACGAAGACGTGACGTCGCCCCCCCCCCGCAGTCTCCCTGCTTCCCTGCATCATCTCTAGTCTACCAGTACCCACCCACAACAAAAAATAAAACAGTCACTCTACCATTCTCAGCTTGGGTCCCACAGGCATTGCAGGCTCTCTCTACTAAGGCATATACTACTCCTACTCCTGTTATCCGGAAATATTCACCCCAACCCTGGACCCCCGGCACAAACCCCCCCCAAACAAACCTCAGAGAAGACTGCTGCTAGCATCAATTAATATTTGTACTCTTCCTAAAAAACACACACTACTTCAGGGTTTTTTTTAACTCTAAAATTGCTTAGCGTTTTGCTCATAAAAGTTCCAAAACATTGTGAAAATGCACAGCACTTGCCTCACTGTTTAACAAACATAACACTTCTAGAAAACCTATATAAATGCTTTCTGTACAGTTAGTATTGTCCCAAGAAAAAAACTGCTAATCAGTTATTTAAAACCCTGTACTTCAAGGTTGGATTACCCAACATGCTCCTGACATTCTAGCCCTCTCAGAAACCTGGCTATCGAAAAAAATCCCCAATGATGCAGTCTTCCTAAGTAACTATAACCTTTTTAGGGCAGATAGACCTGATAAGTGTGGGGGTGGCTGTGCAATATTCGTTAAATCAACACTCAGTGTCACAGTCGTGGACACCCCCGAACATGGGGCGCAGACACTCACAGTCAAAATTAGTCTGGGCACTAAAACTATCCACATCATCGCTTCCTATATCCCCCCCGAGAAACCAGAAACTTGCATTTGAATCAATCCTACACACTATCGCTCACCTCCCAAATGCTAACGAATCCATATTAATGGGCAATTTCAACATTGATTGGCTATCCCCATCCTCCTCCACCTACAAAGACGCAGCACAGGCTATGGACTTCACTCAAATTGTTACCTCCCCAACAAGGTGTGTCACAAGAACCAGGACCTCCACACTATTAGACCTCATTTTTACGAACAGACCACGTAACATCACCCGGGCCTCAGTGCTCCCAGATGCTATCAGTGACCACTCCCCAGTTATCTGCTGGTGGTCAGGTAAATTCGCCCCAGCACCACCAACCACCACATGGCTTCGTAAGCTCAAAAAAGGAGGCCTTGACCGCCTCAAAGAATACCTTGTAAATAGCAACCGGCTACCCATATATAACACACAGACAGTGGATACTGCCCTTACCCACTTTGTAACTACGTTTAACAAAGCCTGTGATATATTTGCCCCCTTCACTAAGCAGGTGGTGAAAACTAGGACTACCCCCTGGATCACACCTTCCCTTATAAACCTTATGCAACACAGGGACAACCTTTGGCACAAGGCCATAGACACACAGCGCACTAGGGACAGACAACTATATAGGGAGGCGCGTAATAAATGCACCTGGGCAACTCGCAGGGCAAAAGCTGAATACTACCAGCATACCTTCTCCACCTCCTGGGGAGACGGGAAAAAATTCTGGAGCAACATTCAGGAAATCAGTGGCAAAACTCACTCCCCCGCCCCTACCCAACTCAATGTGAACAGGGACATTACTCAAGACCCAGCTAAAATCGCTGAAGCCCTCAACAACTCCTTCTCTGACCTCTCACATATCCTCCCCCCAAATTTCTTCCACCCTCCCAAAACCCCCACACACACACCTTGTCCAGCGAATATAGACCTCCCACCCCC
The DNA here is from genome assembly GCA_016271365.2 of Neoceratodus forsteri. Taxonomy (NCBI): domain Eukaryota; kingdom Metazoa; phylum Chordata; order Ceratodontiformes; family Ceratodontidae; genus Neoceratodus; species Neoceratodus forsteri. The sequence continues at coordinate 416,781,093 of CM057457.1, forward strand.
GTTCCGGCTCCGAACCATTCCCGACAACCTGGCCAAACGCTATATCACCAAAGCTATCGCTAACACCCGCTACAGCAATGACTCCCTGGACCTAAAACTTATTAGGCTTACCCTTGATGTCACACTACCCCATCTCACAAAAATTCTTAACCTCTCCTCGGCCAATTCCCCTCATAACTGGAAAAAAGCCTTGATCACTCCTATCTTAAAGAATGGCGACCCTACCTGCACCTGTAATTATAGACCAATCTCAATACTCCCTCCTCTCTCGAAAGCGTTTGAAAAAATAGTCCCAGACCAGCTTACAGAGCACCTTATGAGACACAACCTCCTAAGTAAGGAACAACATGGGTTCCATGCTGGCCACAGCACCATCACGGCTCTCACTGAACTAACCACGTTCATCCATGAGGCCCTGGACCAAGGATCTATTGCTGGGGCCATCTATGTAGACTTAACAAAGGCATTTGACACGGTCAGTCATGATCTTCTCATCCAAGTCCTGCCACAACTAATTGTGGCCGCTGAGGTCTCAGCCTGATTCAAGGACTACCTCTCTGGTCGCTCTCAGCAAGTAAGAATCAACTCCACCATCTCCAACCCCAAACCTGTGTGCTTGGATGTTCCACAGAGGTCTATTTTGGGCCCACTGCTTTTTACACTCTTCTTTAACTCACTCCCCAAAGCTTGCAGCGGTCCTCTTCTACTTTATGCTGATGATGCTGTTCTTTACTGGCAACACCCGCAGCCAGACACCCTCCAGCTCTCCCTTCAGGGGTATTTCAGGGAACTGGAAAACTGGTTTACTGTACACCGCCTGATCATTAACTATTCTAAAACTAAGTCCATGACCTTTGCACATCGCCAAAGCCCACACAGCCAGATGACAGTCCAAATCACAAACTTGGATGGTACCCATCTGGAGCATGTTACTCATTTTAAATATCTAGGTGTCACCTTAGATACCTCCCTCTCCTACCACAGACATGTACGCCTCCTCTCATCAGTGATTAACTCCAGAATTGGTACCCTCTACAGGATCAAGAACAGCCTGCCTGCCCATGTCATGCAGATAGCTCTCACCTCCTCCATCCTCTCACTTCTCGATTACGAGATCGTTATCTACGGCATAGATACATAGATATATAGACCGTGTCAGCAGATAAGGGCCTATGGCCCACCCAGTCTGCCCATTTGAGCTTGTAAGTTCAGTTTGTTTTCCTAGAAGTCTGTTGCCCCTTACCCCTGACCTCTAGAATTCCTTTGTCTATCCCATGCATTATTAAATCCCGTGATTGTTTCAGCCCCTACCACTTCCTCTGGCAGGGTGTTCCACTTGTCCACCACCCGTTCTGTGAAGAAATTCTTTCTCATGTTTCCTCTGAATCATCCTCCCTCCAACTTCATCCCATGCCCTCTAATCCTGGAACATCTTTTTCGCTTAAAAATAGTGTTTTCCTGCACCCTGTTCCTCCCTGTAAGATACTTGTATGTCTCTATCATATCCCCTCTCTCCCTTCTCTCCTCCAGGGAGTACATGTTCAGTGCCTTCAACCTGTCTTCATAGGACTTGTGATGCAATCCATGCACCATCTTTGTTACCCTCCTCTGAACCTTCTCTACCCTGTCTATGTCCTTACATAGGTATGGTCTCCAGAACTGTACACTGTACTCAAGGTGGGGCCTCGCTAGTGTCCTGTATAGCGGAATTATGACCTCCCTTTTCCTGCTGGTGATGCCCCTGCCTGTACATCCAGCATCCTATTTGCTTTACCTGCTGCCTTGTCACACTGTTTCCCTACCTTGAGGTCATCAGAGATGACAACCCCAAGATCCCTTTCATGATTGGTGCATGCTATATCCTCACCCCCCAACTGATATATTGTGCCAGGGTTTTTTGTGCCCCATATGCATTATCTTGCACTTCTTTGCATTGAATTTCAACTGCCAAACCCCTGACCATTCTTCAAGTTTCTGCAGGTCACTTCTCATTCTGTCTACACCCTCTGGTGTGTCTACTCTGTTACAGAGCTTTATGTCATCAGTGAACAGTGAAATTCTACCTTCTAGATCCTGTGCAATGTCACTGATGAAGATGTTGAATAGGACCGGTCCCAGCACTGATCCCTGTGGTACCCCACTGGTCACTCTTCTCTCTGTGTAGTGACAGCCATTTACCACCACCCTCTGTGTCCTGCCACCCAGCCAGTTACCTACCCAGCACACTACTGTCCTGCCCACACCCATATTCCCCAGTTTGTGTAATAGTCTTCTATGTGGCACAGTGTCAAAGGCCTTGCTGAAGTCCAGATAAGCCATGTCCACTGCCCTCCCCTGATCCACCTCCCTAGTCACCCAGTCAAAAAATTCAACGATGTTGGTCTGACATGACCTCCCCCTGGTGAAACCTTGCTGTCTTGGGTCCTGTAGTCCATTGATAACCAGATGTTCCACCAATATCTCCTTCAGTAGTGCTTCCATGATCATCCCCACTACCGAGGTGAGGCTGACTGGTCTGTAGTTCCCTGCTTCCTCTTTGTTCCCACTTTTGTATAAGGGGACTACATCTGCTGTCCTCCAGCCTTTGGGTACCTCCCCTGTTTCCAGTGATCGGCTAAACAGGATGGCCAGAGGTTCAGCGACCACCTCTCTTAGTTCTTTAAGGACCCTGGGGTGCACCCCGTCTGGCCCTATTGCTTTATCAACTCTTATTACTTCCAGTTCCTTCAGGACCCTTTCTCGTGTAAAGGGACTTGTGTCCATTTCTGCACCATTCTCATCCCTTGTACTCCTTCAGACCCATTACCTCCTCTTTCTCAGTAAAGACTGAGCAAAATACCTGTTCAATATGTCAGCTTTACTGTTGTCATCCTCCACAGCTCCATCCCCCCTTCAGTCTCACTATCCCTCCCTTTGTCTTTCTTTTTCACTTATGTACCTGTAAAGGTTTGTCCCTCTACCCACTGATTTTGCAATGTGTTCTTCTGTCTGAGCTTTGGCTTCCCTTACTGACCTCCCTGCCTCCTTTGCTTCTCCTGGTACTTCTTCCTATCCCCTTCTGCCTGTGTCTTTTGTATTGCCTGAATGCAATCTTTTTGGCTTTCACTTTCTTGCTACCTCTTTGGAAAACCATAATGGTCTCCTCTTCCTTTCCTCTTGCTAACCTGCTTAATGCATAATTCTGTTGTTCTTGTAATCCCATTTTAAATACTGCCCACTGTTCCTCAACCCTGATTCCTGTCCCATTCCCTTGATGCCTCTTTCAAGTATCTCCCATTTTCCCAAAGTCTGCCCCCTAAAATCCAGGATACGTGTTTTGTGTGGTTTGGTTTGCTCTTTCTTTGTGATTTGAAACCACAGTGACTGGTGGTCATTGTTTCCCAGGTGCTCCCCACTGTTACCCCCATCACACTGTCCCTGTTTGTGAGCACAAGGTCCAGTATTGCCTTCTGCCGAGTTGGTTCCATGACCAGTTGCTTGAGGAAGGCACCTGAAGGAGTCCAGGATAAATCTGCTCCTAGTTGATGCTGCTGCTGGGATGCTCCAGTCCATGTCTGGAATATTCAAGTCTCCAACCAGTACTACCTCACCCTTGTCTGCCATCCTTTGAATGGCTAGCATCAGCTCCCTATCTGTTTCTTCCTCCTGGGCTGGTGGTCTATAGACCACACCTGTGCGGATGGCTGTCCCCATTTTTCTTTCCAGCTTAACCCACAGTATCTCTCCCCCATTTTGTTCCTCCTGGATCTCTGTGGCCCTTATGTCATTTTTCATATACAGTGCCACTCCTTCTCCCTTCCTGCCTGCTCTGTCTCTTCTGAATATGTTGTAGCCAGGTATCGCCATCTCCCAGTCATGGTTATCATTACACCAGGTTTCAGTGATGGCCACAATGTCCAGGTCTGACTGTACCATGACAGCCTCCAGATCTTCCATCTTGTTGCTAAGGCTCCTGGCATTTGCACACATGGCTTCCATGATTTGACCTCCTATACTGCTTCACTGTTCTACTCCAGCCCCTTCCTTGGTTGTCATTTACCCCTGGTTCTCCTTGCTGTCTGCCCTTCTGCTGAATTTTGCCCTTTTTCTGCTTATCCACCTCTTGGGCACTAATCTCCATCTTTTGCACTCTGCTTTGCAGAGATAGCCACTCCTCTGGTTCACTGGTTCCACTGCTAGCTGTGGGGGGTGAGCAAGTAAGTACCCTCTTTGCTGGCCTGCCATCCCCCTTTGCTAGTTTAAATGCTTGTCAATGTAGCATTTAAACTTATCATTGAGTGCTTGGATTCCCCTCCAGGATGGATTCAGGCCATCAGGCTTGAACAAACCTCCATCCCTCCAGGTGGGTCCCCAGTCACCAATGAATCCAAACCCTTCCTCACAGCACCAGTTCTTCAACCATGAGTTAAAGTTCCTGGTGCATGCACTCCTATGCTCTCTCTTGCCTCTCACAGGTAGTACTTCTGAAAGTGACAGAAGTAGCTACTTGCTTGAGACCCTCCCAGTTTCCTAAACTCTTCCTGAACTTCCTTTGGCTCCCCATTTGCCAGGTCATTAGTACCTAGGTGGATAATGACATCCAGCTCACCCTCCCGCCTTGCCTTCCCAGTGATCCCAGGATCTTCCTTCCATCCTCCATGCCGTGGCACCTGGTGAGGCACCTCACCTCCCTGTCCTCCCCTCCTGTGTTCCTAGCTGGATCCCTCTTATGATGGAGTCCCCCACCAGGATTCGCTTCCTCCTCCTCTGGGGTCCACTGCTTTCCCCGCTGAGGTCACCTCCTTGGCTAACCTTCACATCCTTTCCTTCTACCTCTATTTGGTTGTCCTCATTTCCCACCAGTATGGCATATGAGTTCTTGAGTGGAATAGGATCTGGGATGTGCCTCTGCCTGACTGCTCTAACCCTCCCTGAGCCCACTGTCATCCAAGTGCTCCTCGTTCTTGGCATCCTTTGAGGCAGTTGCATTGGACTGGGTGGTCTCTGGATAGGGGTGATGGTACTCCTGACCCAGTTTACTTCCACTCTGAGTCTGGCTACCTCATCCTGCAGTCCAGAGAGATGCATGCAGATAGAGCAGCACCTCAGTGTCCAGAAGGTCTGCCTGAATATGGCTGCCCCACAGCCACTGCATTGCACCACTCCCCACATTATACTGCAATTCCACTACTTGTCTGCTACTGAAGCTCTCCTAGTTCCCTTTTTATTAATTTACTGTACTAAAAATCCTGCCACTGATCCTCAGATATTTTTTTTTTAAAGAAAAAGAAATCAATAAATAAATAAATGAGTCAAAACACTTGTCGTGCTGAGGGTGGGCTTCTTCCCCCTTATGCCCCTCCTACTTCACACCCCTTACTATACACTGTGTTTAGCTCCTGTCAATCAGATTTAACAGGGCATATAATTAAGAGTTGGGGGAAGGAGGAGGTGGCGAAAATTTGCAGCAATTAAAGACAGCACAGAATTACACCACCACTATGTTTTAAATTTTCAACAGCCCAAAAACAATTATAAGTAAAGACAACAAAGAAAGTATAGTGTCACTAAAAGCCCACAATCTAAGTTTAAAAGAAAAATAGCAATTACCAGTTACTCTAAAGCACTGAATTGAATATGTTTCCTTCCTTCCTTCCTTCCCTTTCTGGCTTCTTCTGCTTCGGCACTGCTGACAACTTCACCCTAAGTAGCATAATCATAGCGCTTAATACAGCCTGCCGCCTCGTTCCTGGCTGTGACACACCTGCGATCTGTACACACTAACAGGTTGGCTTAATTTCCATCAAAGACTCATATATCAGACCTGCATCTTAGCAAAAAAGATCCACCTCCAGCTTACTCCAGCTGGTCTACACCCCCATTGTCAGCCCGGCCCCTCACAGGCGGACTACCAGACTGTCGGCTACCTCATCCTTCATGGTTCTGCCATGTCAAACGTCTCTTGGGCAGAGATCCTTCCGCTACCGTGCCCCCAAATGGCTCAACACCCTCCCTCTACTCTCTCCCAGACCCACAGCATCGCACTTTTCAAAACAGGACTTCGAACACACCTCTTTGAAAACTCTAAATGTGAATGCCAGTAAGGCCTGCTCTGTCCTCCTTCATCCCCATAACTGACTCAGGAACTTCCTAGACCCTACGAACCACCCTCTGGATTTAGCTCTGTCTTGGGCCCATATGTATGCCTCCCAAAAGCTTTTAAACACCTCAACTGCCATGCCAATTCTGTAACCTGTAAAAATCAAAGTGTAAAAAAAATGTGTTTCTTTTGATGCTTTATATTGTCTTGTGTCTCTCCACCCTCTGTAACCACCGTGGAGCTGTTGTATAAATACTGTCTGTACTGAAACCTGTATATAATTGCTCATTCAGTCTGTCTTCCTTGTACTTTGGTTCTCCCTCCACCCCCTGTAAACGACGTGGAGCCTTTGCAAAAGAGTCTGACTCAAAGGATTGTAATTCCAATTAAACATTAAATAAATAAATAAATGGTATAGTGGGTTTGTCAATAAAAGGTAGATCTGTGGTGTTTTCCATTCTTTCATTTCTTGTGTTAAATACAGTACAAAAGTAATGGTTATGAATATTAGCCACTTCAGTATTTGAAGCTTGTTTCCCATCATTGGTTATAAGGGGTCCTGTAGAGTTTGTCTTCCCCTTTGTTCTATTAACATGGGCAAAAAAAGCTTTCTTATTATCTTTTACTTTATGTGCCAAATTCGATTCATATTTAGATTTTACAGTCCTTATCTTATCACGTTTTATTGGTGCATTAAACCATACAGGGGTAATTTTATGTCTATTGTTGTATTTATTAGTTTTAGGTATGTAAATTTTAATGAGGCTTTTTAGTTTGTGAATCAATGACCTCCATTTGCCCTTAACTGTCAATACAATAAATTCTTTGGGCCAGTCCCATTGTTTAAGCCTAGTTTTTATATCCTCAAAGTCAGCTTTATAGAAATTTAAAGTTTGGGTAGATCCAGTAGCTATTTGTTTTAACTTCTCAATGATTTGAAAGAAAACCATGTTATGATCACTATTACTCAGAGGGTCCCCTACTCTAATGTTGGAGGTACAGTGTTCTGTATTAGTTAAAATAATGTCCACTGTTTTGTCATTTCTTGTGGAGTATTGCACTTTTTGTTCTAACCCCAGTTCCTGGAAAAGATCCAGATATCGTCCTTCAGTTTTATTAACTGTGGAAGCTGTTTGCCAGTCAATATTAGGTAGGTTGAAATCCCCAAAAATCATAAGATTACTAGATGGATCCAGATTTTCTAAATGATCCAAGAGTGCCCTATCATCCTCAGATGTTATAGAGGGAGGTCTATATACTAATCCTAAAATAAAAGAGAGTCCAGTCTGGGGAAGGAGTTTGATCCATAGTGATTCAAGATTAGGAATATCTGCTGGAATTTCCTCACTCAGTATGTTATTTTGTAAGCAAATAGCCACCCCTCCACCTTTCCTATAGCTCCTACTTTTAGAGCATACATTGTAGCCCGAGATGTCTTTATCCCAACAATCATTCTCTTCCCACCATGTCTCAGTAATTAATGCAATTTAAATATTATTCCTTTCCAACAGATGTTTAAAGTCTTCAGACTTATTGGTCAAACTTCTAACGTTAATCAGTACACCATTCCAGCCCAAATGGTTAAAGTTTGAAAAGTTAACTTTATGGCTTGTGTTCATATGGTCACTAGAGGCCCTCTCCCCCTCACACAGTTTAAAAAGAATTGAATAACTCTATGTATTTTGTTCCCTGAGATCCTAGCTCCAGTATGATTAAGATGCAGTCCATCCCCCTTATAGCAAGCTGGATTATTAAAAGAAGTAGAGTTGTCTATAAAGCCAATGTTTTTTGACAAACAATATTGCCTCAACCAAAAATTTATTTTATAAATCATGTGATTTTTATGTGCATTTTTCCTAATGGTAGGCAGTAATCCAGACATGATTATTTCTCCCCCTTTGCTTGTAATCTGGTCAAATACACTCATAAAAGTTGACTGTACATTGTGGAGGTCATAGGTAAAAAGGTCATTTATTCCAACATGAAGAATAACTAGTGGGTTGGTGGTGTTTTCTAGTAATCCATCTAATAAGTTGCTAACATTCTGTATCTTGACGCCAGGGAGCATGCTAACTGTGGTAGATTCTTTCCTTCCTTCACAAATCATTGTATCAGTCCCCCTTATTAAGGAATCTCCAGTTACTATAATATCTCTAGCTTGTGGTGATTCTATAACAGCTGGTTGAAAATTTCTAGAAACAGTATTGAATGGGCTTGCAGTTGCTGGTGTGAACTTTTCCTCTGTTGTCTCGGGGTCTACTATCAAACTCTCATATCTATTATGTAAGCTAATATGCTGGGGAACATGTCCAGTCAAGGGGCATGAGGGGATTGTAATAGAGTTATTTATTGTACTAGAGGGGGAGTCAAACATTTCATGTATATCACACTTTTTTGTTGTTGGTGATTTGTACTTGTTTCTTTTACTACCTCATCTATGAAGCTCTCCAGTAGAGTGATTTCTTTGTAAGTATCTAATCTTCCATGTAGTTGGTGTATTTCTTTTAAAAAGGCGGTATTTTGGGTACATTTCTCACACACAAACTCTTGTTCCTGTATTGTTTCCTGGTACATGTTGCACTGTGTGCACTTTTTTTTCTTGGCGTTCTTTCCCTTTTTCCGCTTAGTCTGGGCCATTGTAGCCTAACAACTAGCAATATAAGATAAAAATATATATCTCCTACCAGTCAACAGCACTGCTAAACTCCTTTTGGTCGCCTTTATCCACTGCGGACACTACAGGCACTCACAGACGTACGTGTCTCTGTGTGCATCTCCGCTCGCGAGGCACGCACTGCTCACAGTGGGGCTCAGTAATGTAGTGAGTAACCCCAGAAGTAGGTGTGGAAATGCGAGTGCTGCTTGCTGCAACAGATATGCCCTTTTAATGTGAATGTTGGACCCAGTTAAGTTTAAAAGTAATACCAGCAATCAAATACTGTCACATTAATACAAAAGGTATATTTGCTAGACTTGTTTAAGTCTCTCTTCCTGGTTGCCACAGCAACCAGGGCCCCTAAACTGACACCGGTATTTTTAATAAAACTAACAGAGCTTGTAGCTCGTTTTAAAAACTGCTGTTCAAGTCCTTCACATGTAAAGCAGCCCTCTGCTAAATAAACAGCTAGATGACTAAAAAAACATACCAATATTTCTCCCCACCCCCATCTCAAATCAAACAGCACACACTGAATTCTGCCTGCTTCAGGGTCTGAAAACATCCAGCTCCCAAATTCACTACAACATCGCAGCTGCCTCCCAAACCAGTTTGGCATTTAGGGAGGAACTGTGCTTCATAAACTGATAATTCTTCCCTTGGTAGACTGGCACAATGCTTTGTCAAGCTTTTGCACTCTTTGTACTTCTCAGCATGATATCTAACTAGCTGATGGCCATCCCCATTCAAGGTAAATCTTGTACTTAAAGGGGAAGTCTCCCATAGTTTCACACCAATATTTTCCCAACTCCTTGTGTGCCTCCTTCAGTTGCCAGCAGTCCTATTGCTGTCCAAATCTACATTATAAGTAAAAGTATACAGCCCCCAGAAGTTTTTAATGTGTTTGTCCTCCACTTTACCATCAGTGTTGCTGGAGAATTATGTCATCAGAGCAACAGATAAGGGTGTTGCGCTAAATGCAGTTCCACCAGTAAACCAAACCCACAATGTTTGGTTCCTCATTTGAGTAATGGAGGAACCCTTTAAGTGTTGTGCACATCCTGAACTGCAGGTCTAATAGGGACTAGGATCATGTGAGTGTGCTGCAGCACTGATCTGAGGTGTATATAATATTCATATAAGGAAGTGCCTGTATGTGTTGTGTTACTGTTTCTTTTAGCAAAACCAGTTTACCCAATAAATGACTCTGGGTACAAGAAGAGTTTTTTTTTTTTGTATGCTTTATTTATGCACCCTACCTTCGGGGCATCTCTCAGGGTCCCATCTGCAGATGCCTCACTCAACCGCCCATTTGAACTAGCAACTCCGGGAACTTCATCAGGTACACAAGGTCCAGGGCTCTCCTGGCCCCATGGAGAGGCTAAACATATGTAGAACAGGTCCTCCCTCGGTTCCCTTTTAAATGTCTGTTACTATCAACTAGTTATTTAATTGAAATAGGAGAGAGTCTGCCGACCCGTGAATCCAAACTTGTGTAAATCAATAAAGAACAGAGACTCTCAACCTAAAAACTGTTTCCAAGTGTTTTACTGAGTAGATCTCATTCCATGTATTCCATGCACAAAGTATTTAAAAGTTATTTGTTACAGTATCCATCGAAGTGAAAGTGTACTTGTACTCATATTTCATTAGGTAAACATTTTCGTAACTAGGATGTTCCTTCCTCAGTCCAAAAGACAAATGCTGTATATGTAACCCCTGGATGGCGTTATCCCAGGGGCTACTACCCCTGCCTGATTTGCCACTAACAGGTTGAGGGGCCTGGATCCAATGGCGGGTGCCTCCACCCAGAGGTCAGGGTTTGCAATAGTTAAACTAACTTGGTCACAGCCCTCTGGGACACTGCAACCCCTTTCTTCCCACTAGTGGCCCACAATATATCAGAATTACCTTCTCAGTATACACTTACCCCCAGGTCTGGTTCGGCACTGGGACCTCCTGAAATAAGATACAGTGCAACAATCACAGTACAGTACTTTAACATAGACAAATACCTCAGGCAGTATAACTTTGCTGAAACAAGCAGCTCTGATTTATTTAGGGGATATAACAAGGACAGGGAAATCAGGTTAATTAGCTTATCACTTTACTATCTACCTATGGCTCTGTGCACAGGCCTATCCCTACCAGTTACTGTCCCTGGGTACCCAAGCCCTAGTGGCTAGTCCAAACCGTGGCAGCTGGTAGGGGCCTTTCACACAGTGAAAAGAAAAATTAGCTTAAACAGTCAGCAGTACAGTGATTCCATTTGGATTTAATGTGGCAATTCAACGAGGGAGCGACCCTGAATTAGTACTCACGACCGCCAAACAAGATAGGGTCCTTCAACGTCAGCAGGGCTACTTTGAGCTCCACGAGACTCTTCACACATTTATATGGTAAAAGAAAGTACTATACCAGGCAGGCTGCTTCTCTAGCCCGATCGCAATTACTGCACAATACCCGGGAGAACACACAGCAGATTCAGTTCCTGACAGACCGAGTGCAATTCAACAATTTCTCCAGTCTTCTACAAGGTGAGCCTGGTTTCTACTCTTCAGAGATCCTTTGATTCTTTTCACAGGATGGATTCAGTCCTAACAAGCCGTTACACAAGCTGCAGACCGGAACTCTGGGCCTTACACACGTTTTTTGACTGAAACTGTGCACTGAAGGAGCACAGGGTTTCTTTCCCCTTCACTGCCAAAGCTAAACTGAAACTCCAACAGACAAAACCGGCACTTCCTTTGAGTTCCTCCCAGTTCTTGACTGGATTGGCTGTCACTCACAATAGACTGCTCCTGTTGGTCCAAAAAGGCCAAGTCTAAACTACATCTCCCAGAGTCACTGCCCATACAATCCTCTTGTGGCTGGCTCAGATTATGAGTCCAAGTTCTGATTCGTCCAAGGCACCATTTTAGAGCTAGCTTACCCCACACTGATTGGTCCAGTTCAGCAGTTCAAAACCAGAATGGGGAACTAGGCAGACACAGTTCTGACTGCAAAGAAAGCAGGTTAGACAAACTGTATTTTCATTATTACTCTACATGATTTCTGGCAAACAGTTACATCTTTCAGACAGGTTCCCTTTGCACTCCTAGTGACTGCAAAAATAGATGAATTGGCAGCAGCTCAGTGGTACTCAAACAGAGAAGCACACAGTCCCCCATACAACTAATTATGTCTGCAAGCAGACAGCTCTTAAAGAGACAGTACCAGAGGCTCTAAAACACTCACTGATAAATGGCTTAAATGCCAAACACCATTCAGGCTTGGAGCATTCAAGCAAGCTCCTGGAAGTCTTTTGGGAACCCCCATTTGCAGGGGGGTTACATATATAAAGCAAAAAGAATAACTATTACTAATAATGAATAATAAAGATTTTACAAAATAAATTGGTTTTGTAATATAAATAATAATACAGGGGGAACACACCTGTTCGATATCTCATATTCATTTAAAAAAAACTCAATTATTGTTTGTATTTTTTTTTATTTATTAGATCATCAGTTTACAGACCTTTGAGTCATAGACTCATTTACAAAGACACCTCATCAAGAGAGTAATACATCACAGCAAACAAACAGTACAGTACATAACGCTTAGATTAAAAAAGCAACCAGTGTTACAGGCATTCACTGGTGGTACACACTTGGTAATAGGTTGATCACAGTAGTCATAATATAGGTACATGAGTACCACGTCGGGTTTTTGGTCAAACAAATCTAATATGCTCGTTTACTTTTTTGTTTGAAGTATTTCGCAATTAGCCCATAACAACAAGCTAATCCAGTGTGAAAAGTGGATTTCACCTTTTTCTTTGTGAAACCCATTAAATTGGGGTAAGAAACTAAGAACTTTATTTTACATGGGAATGTTACTTGCCTTCCTCGAACAACTGGTCATGGAACCAACTCGGCAGAAGGCATTACTGGACCTTGTGCTCACAAACAGGGACAGTGTGATGGGGGTAACAGTGGGGTAGCACCTGGGGAACAGTGACCACCAGTCATTGTGGTTTGAAATCACAGAAAGAGCAGAACCAAACCATACAAAGACACGTATCCTGAATTTTGGGGGGGCAGACTTTGGGAAAATGGGGGGATACATGAAAGAGGCATTAAGGGGAAATGGAGCAGGAATCAGGGGTTGAGGAACAGTGGGCAGTATTTAAAATGGGGATTACAAGAGCAACAGAATTATGCATTAAGCAGGTTAACAAGAGGAAAAGGAAGAGGAGACTATTATGGTTTTCCAAAGAGGTAGCAAAGAAAGTGAAAGCCAAAAAGATTGCATTAAGGCAATACAAAAGACAGGCAGAAGGGGATAGGGAGAAGCATCAGGAGAAGCAAAGGAGGCAGGGAGGTCAGTAAGGGAAGCCAAAGCTCAAACAGAAGAACACATTGCAAAATCAATGGGTAGAGGACAAACCTTTACAGGTACATAAGTGAAAAGAAAGGCAAACGGGGGTAGTGAGACTGAAGGGGAGGATGGGGCCACGTGGAGGATGACAACAGTAAAGCTGACATACTGAACAGGTATTTCTGCTCAGTCTTTACTGAGAAAGAGGAGGGTAATGGGTCTGAAGGGAGTACAAGGGGTGAGAATGGTGCAGAAATGGACATAAGTCCCTTTACACGAGAAAGGGTCCTGAAGGAACTGGAAGTAATAAGAGTTGATAAAGCAATGGGGCCAGATGGGGTGCACCCCAGGGTCCTTAAAGAACTAAAAGTGGTGGTGGTGGCTGAACCTCTGGCTATCCTGTTTAGCTGATCACTGGAAACAGGGGAGGTACCCAAAGATTGGAGGACAGCAGATGTAGTCCCCATATACAAAAGTGGGAACTAGAGACCAGTCAGCCTCACCTCGGTAGTGGGGAAGATCATGGAAGCACTACTGAAGGAGAGATTGGTAGAACATCTGGTTGTCAATGGACCACAGGACCCAAGGCAGCATGGTTTCAACTAGGGGAGGTCGCGTCAGACCAACCTCATTGAATTTTTGACTGGGTGACTAGGGAGGTGGATCGGGAGGGCAGTGGACATGGCCTATCTGGACTTCGGCAAGGCCTTTGACACTGTGCCACATAGAAGACTATTACACAAACTGGGGAATATGGTGTGGGCAGGACAGTAGTGTGGTGGGTAGGTAACTGGCTGGGCAGCAGGACACAGAGGGTGGTGGTAAATGGCTGTCACTCCACAGAGTGAAGAGTGACCAGTGGGGTACCACAGGATCAGTGCTGGGACCCGGTCCTATTCAACATCTTCATCAGTGACATTGCGCAGGACCAAGAAGGCAGAATTTCACTGTTCGCTGACGACACAAAGCTCTGTAACAGAGTAGACACACCAGAGGGTGTAGACAGAATGAGAAGGGACCTGCAGAAACTTGAAGAATGGTCAGGGGTTTGGCAGTTGAAATTCGATGCAAAGAAGTGCAAGATAATGCATATGGGGCGCAAAAACCCTAGCACAGTATATCAATTGGGAGGGTGAGGATATAGCATGCACCAATCATGAAAGGGATCTTGGGGTTATCATCTCTGATGACCTCAAGGTAGGGAACAGTGTAACAAGGCAGCAGGTAAAACAAATAGGATGCTGGGATGCATAGGCAGGGGCATCACCAGCAGGAAAAGGGAAGTCATAATTCCACTATACAAGACACTAGTGAGGCCCCACCTGGAGTACAGTGTACAGTTCTGGAGACCTTACCTACATAAGGTCATAGACAGGGTAGAGAAGGTTCAGAGGAGGGCAGCAAAGATGGTACATGGATTGCATCACAAGTCCTATGAGGACAGGTTGAAGGAACTGAATATGTGCTCCCTGGAGGAGAGGAGGGAGGGAGAGAGGGGATATGATAGAGACATACAAGTATCTTACAAGGAGGAACTGGGTGCATGAATACATTATTTTTAAGTGAAAAAGATGTTCCAGGACTAGAGGGCATTGGATGAAGTTGGAGGGAGGACGATTCAGAGGAAACATGAGGAAGAATTTCTTCACAGAACGGGTGGTGGACAAGTGTAACACCCTGCCAGAGGAAGTGGTGGGGGCTGAAACAATCACGGGATTTAAGAATGCATGGGATAGACATAAAGGAATTCTGGAGGTCAGGAGTAAGGGGTAACAGACTTCTAGGAAAACATAAACTAAATTTACAAGCTCAAATGGGCAGACTGGGAGGGCCATAGGCCCTTATCTGCTGACACTGTCTATGTATCTATGTACTTCCCAGGTTTTGTTTCATTTAAGGCAAAAGAATTGTTTGTAGATTCATCTACTTTTCTACTATAATCTTACTTAAGACATTTTTTGTATCTTTAAAAATCTTTACAGGTAGTCACAAGCTGTGAAACTCATTTTATTTGGACTTAAGTAGAGACCACACTTTCTATTGCCCAGGTATTCTAAAGTAATTATCCTTGGGAAGTTTTAATGTTGATGTTTTTTAACGTCAGTTGAAGGGGAATGGGAAATTAAAAATGTGATATTTCTCTTTTGCTTATTCAGCCCCAACCAGTCTGGAGACGCAATACAAACAATAATTGAGTTTTTTGAAATGAATACGAAATATCTAATGCATTTTCCCCCTGTATTATTTATATTACTAAACTAATTTATTTATTTTGTAAAATCTTTATTATTCATTATTAGTAATAGTTATTCTTTTTGCTTTACATACAACACTTGTCTTTTGGTCTGAGGAAGGAACATGCTAGTTCTGAAAACGTTTAATGAAATATGAATACAAGTGCACTTTTACTTCGATGGATATTGTAACAAAAACTTTTAAGTACTTTGTGCATGGAATACATTAAATGAGATCTACTCAGTAAAACATTTGGAAACAGTTTTTGGGTTGAGAGTCTCCGTTCTTTATTGATTTACCCATGGAGAGGCTCCCAGACCCCAAGGAGGAGCGGAGGGTTAGCCGACATTGGGCGTGTGGTGGGTCAGACTGCCTATGTTTGCCGTCACCTCACCCGAAGGTAGAGGGAATTTTCCTTGTTTTCACTCCCAGAGCACGGATGTGCAATGACATCCTGCCCAGCGTACGCATATTCCCGGAAGATGTCCACTGCTGCCCTAATCCCTATTGCATTGCTGCCAAGCACTGCAGAAATCCCAGCCTCTGCCAGGGGTCACTAGTGCATCAGAGGAGCCTCGAACCCTCCCCAGGAGTAGGAGAGCTGTCCTCTGGACGCTAGAGCCCAGTCCTCCCCTGACAACCCGAGCTCGTTCCTGAACTTGGTTCGCTAGCGTGGAGCGAGGTGTGGTGTGCAGCACCTTATCCCTCAGCGCCAACGGTCCGGCCTGCAACAAGAGTTTTAAGTGGTATTATACACCTGTTGTATTATGTTCTGTGTGTGTTAGCATTCTCTGTTTTGATTGACACCACCAGTGAGAAACAATCGTGTAAATATGCCCCTTTCCCTTTGTAACTAGGCAGTCAGTGATTGGATGGCTGATGTAAGGCATTATAGAATTCAACTATAACAAGGCATAGGTTACCAGGAAAGCATCAGCTGCAGCATATGGAAGAAGGGTAATCTAGTGGTTGTAGCACAGGCACAAAAACTGGGAGACTCTGGTTCAAATCCTACTAGAGTCCCCTACTCTCTAACCCTTAACAAGTTCCCTTAACCTCCTTGGGAACTGTGATGGTCCCTCAGGTCCATGACTTTAAAAGTGCCCCCTTTCCCATTATAAATCATTAGCAGTGATGTGAAGGTGCTGAGGACAAGCTGTGGCAGCCCCCGCCCACACTTTGTAATGCCAGCATTTGAAGTAGGATGTCCCTCACAAATCAGATGCTACACTTTAGCTGTTGTAGGTAAAGAAACTAATCAGTCTGAGTGTTTGTAGTGCTCTGTATTTGTTTAGCTCATTCCTCCCATGTCATATGCATTCTATGTATTGGTATTTCCAGTCAGAAACACAGATTTAAGGAACATTTGAAATGTAAAACAATACACTTTATAAAGTAAGTGATCTTGCTTTCCACTTTCAGGCTGCTGGACGGGGGTATGTATCATTTGTGCAAAAGAAGAATTCATTCTTGTGTGATCTTTTGGGAAACTGCCCAGGCCCACTTTGTAAATTAATCTTCTCAAGGGTGTTCACCTGGTTCAGTACAGACTGACTGATTGACTGATTCAGTCTACTGTTCTCCACAACATGTTACAACTGTCTCACAGAGAGAAATGAGCATTACAAAGAAACAGATTTTGTTTCCTGTGAATGAAATACTGTTAGATGTATTATTTGCTCTACACATACAGTATCAAGGCTACATGTACTACTTACTCCCTGTGTGAGTTGCATGACAGAACTGTCTTAAGCCATTGCAGACTTAAACTAAAATCAGGATAGACAACATCGATACCCTTATGTTTTCTTCTGCACTGTTGCTGCAGTGACATTGAGGAATGGGAGGGGCTGTATTACAGGTGACTCATTTGCATATAAATGGAGGCTTGCTTGACACTTTACTACCTTGTGTTAGAGCCTCAGACTCTAGATTTGTGATGCAACCAAAGAAATGACTGATCTCTTATTGACATATGTACAGTATTTGATGTAATGTGCAATGTATACATCAGCCATATCCAAATCATAAATATACAGGAGTCTTCTCCTTTAAGTATCTCCGCCCACCCCACCCCCTCTGAACACAGAAGGACATACCTTCTGCAGAATAGGCATGTAGGCTGCTGCTGACAACATTTAGTTATTAGGGAAAAATATGCAGAGGTGCTCCGAAACCTGACCCAAGAGAGAGAGAAGAAAAAGTTTTGCCACACAACCCCAGACTGAAGATATACCTATGACTTACATAGTGACACTTTCTATGTTCGAGACTGTGTCTTGTGTTAATAAAACAGTATGGGGTACAGCTTATTTATTTATTTGAGTTTTGGTAACCAGCTGTGTACCGTCCTGGCTGAACTGCATTTTTGGTAAATGGTGAAAGTGCTATGGGGCCTCATTGTGTAAACAGCAAATGCAGGAATGTCTATGGTGCCCCCCCTGACTCCCATAACCAACCGCAGGTGCTGTGAATACCTTATGGACTGCTGACAAGATTGCTGACAGATCTCTGTAGCAAATGTCTGAAAGCCCTGTGAGTCTCCTAGCTTCAGTATCAGCCTGGTGTCAGTTGTGACATGCATGCTGTACTTGGTTCTGACTTAATCACTGAGACTGTAGCATCTTTAATTATGGAGCAGAATGGGGTACAGCTGGGTAGTCATGGGGTCTCATGATGTTCTCAGCACCAGTGCACTGTTCATTTCTAACTACTCTTTATTGACTCACCTTCAAGTGATGAGCTCATACTATCTTCTGCAACATTAGATCTGCACCTAAATAACATGAAATAAAAAAATCAATCTGCACCAGCCTGAAAGGAGAAGGATCCATGGCGGTGCTGCACATTGCCAGTTTATATAGAAACACCAGAATTGTATCCCATGCACTCCTCTCCTGGGAGGGCTGTGGTAGCTCTGCTCGGTAGTGGACCACTGGTGGAGACCAGGGGCACTGCACATAGCAGCCCAGGAAGGACTAAGAAAGCCGGAAAAACAACTTCAGCACCACCAGATGATGGCCCCAGTTCTCTGTGTCCCCAGACCCTCCGGGAGCCTCCTTCACCACAGCAGCACCCCTGGACCATGAAAAAATAGTGTGCTGGGTTTCCCTGCCCCCCCCAGTGCCTTCACCCATGGAGGTGGGAGACCTGCGCGGCAATGGGATATGCCTGGGACAACTCTGGGGTTGGCTGCAACATGTGTGTGGGAGGGGGGAGCTTCCAGAAGAGCACTGCCGCGGCATGGAGCACTAGGGTGGCCCAAAGGAGAGGTGGACGCCGGAGTGTGTGGGAGGAAGGTAAATAGATCACACAAAAAAAGGATCTCAGTTCAATCTGTTACTTCTGTGTGACCACGAACAAGTTATTTGCTCTCACTGCATCTAAAGGGTACATAATCCTTGTATTTTCTTTTGTATAATTAAACACCTGCGCATGTATACAGTTGATTTAATCTCCACAGTGAACTGGTGAATGTATTTGTTTTAAAATACCATTTTTTTGTACTTTGTTATGGTTTCATGTTAATACTAAGTTCTTCCAACCAGTGTTCATTTTTAATTACTTGTATTGTATATTACTTGTAAGAGTATCAGTTTAGTGACAGCACAGAATGAAGCATTTCTGTATTTTGGAATATATCTCTATCTGTATTTGTATTTTCGGACCGTAGCAAGCAATATACAGGATGTGTATGTTGGGGGTATTAAACAGACCCTTTTCAAGCCCACATTTCCAGTTATTTTACTAAATAGGGATACCCCAGTGTTGCTGGGTTTTAAGAGACCATTGTTATTGGCGCTAGCCAAGACCTGTAAGGAAAAGAAATGATGTACTGGGGTTGAGAGGCTACAGTCTGTAGAGTCAAGTAGGTGGTCAAAACCGTGCAGGACAAAAGAGCGACACCGGGAGTTCAACCGGTGATTGCTCTTTATTTTTGGTATGAAATGCTCAGGTATAAAACAGCATTCATTTCAGCAGGTATTTCCATAATGAATTCTGTATTTAACATTACAAACTTCTCTAGTGCCAAAACATAGATATTTAAATAAATTGGAACACCTTCTAAGGATGGACCTTTTTACATTTACTGTATCTTATGCATAGGGTTTGGTAACTTATGGAATAAAAGTGGTTGCAACTGTTGCAGACATTGCATGGGGGTATGACAACATGTTCCAGAAGCATAGTTAAAATAATATACGTTTTCATTGGTGGCTTGGCAGCTTGCAAAAGTTTTGTAGTGTTTGAAAGTATGGACTCCTGACTTTTGGAGTTGATCAGAATTTCCTGTGTTTGGGCTGGGCTTGTATGTAGGAATACACGTACTGTATAATACTACTAATACCTTAATACAATTTTTTTTTAAAAGGATAGACAATAACATGCATTCAAATATGCAGTATATTTTAATGAATGAGGGGGAAGACCGTACCTCACAAGTGCAAAGTAAAGAGTGAGCTATAGTACAATAGGTTTGGCCCTTTCACATGGAAATAACTTGAATATTTGAACTCAGGCAGCCACCCATTTATGAGAATACTCACAAGTCTAAGATAAATTACTTACATTTACTTAGTGATATAACACTTTGAATTAAATCGCTCATTGAATACTGAATGAATGCTATACTCATATGCTGATCTTAAATGTATCTGAATGGAGAGATTTAAAATGGATCTATTAACGTACTGTAAATATAATGAAATAGTAATTCAAAACCATTGTGA
This sequence comes from Neoceratodus forsteri, assembly GCA_016271365.2. NCBI lineage: Eukaryota > Metazoa > Chordata > Ceratodontiformes > Ceratodontidae > Neoceratodus > Neoceratodus forsteri. The sequence goes on from CM057457.1 coordinate 416,801,155, forward strand.
AAGCACTTTATTTATAGAAACTTTGATTATCCGTCTGTTGTATCTTTATGTTCTTGTAATTTTAGAAATGTCATATTGTAATGGTTTTTAACTGATCAAAAATAAACAAACCTGAACTCAGGCTACACTCTTTGCTAGTATTCAAGATGACCTTTTCTATTTTCATATTTTCAGCCATTTTTTTTGGTTCCATTTCTATTGTTTAGTATGCTGGACACCTCCACCCTCCGAAACAATGGACTCCAGAAAAAAATGATTGAAAGTTTAAAATGCCTCAAGGGAATCATCAAAGTCTAAGAGAGTAGCATCTTTCAGAAAAAGAGGTGTGCAAGAACAAGGGGGCACAATCTGAAGCTAGAGGGGGGACGGCTCAGAGGTAATGAGCGGAAGTATTTTTTCATGGAGAGAGTTGTGGATGCATGGAACAGACTTCCTTAGGAAGTTGTGGAGTCAAAAACAGTGGTGGAATTCAAGAATGCATAGGACAGACATTAGGCAATTCCCGGGGGTGGAGTGTGGAAGAAGTAGGCTGTTGGTTAGCTAGGATCTGCAGCTTATCCATTAGGTAGGGAAATGGGCTGACTGGGTGGGCCAAACGGTCCTTATCTGCCATCAAATTCTATGTTTCTATGTTAAAATGTGTGCTTGAGTTCTTGGTTCCTTAATTGTACTGTATCTGTGTGTGTTGACAAGTAGTTTGTATGGCTGGGTACAGTAACTGGTGACAAAGAAAATCAGAGGTTGGGTGCACATTTATTTGTTGCGAAAAGGTGCAGGCTTCATTGCTTTGTGGTACAGTAGCCTACACTACAGTAGCTTACATTAGTTTACTTGGTTTCAAGGGACAAAAGAAGGCTACTGCCCATCGAGAGTGTCCCCCATCACATTGGTGGGATAATTATACCTTAGGGTTATTCCACTCCAACCAACAATCCAGCCCTTTCTTAAAGGCTAGATTGGAGCTGCTATCTGCTAAGTGTTGTGGAAGAATATTCCATAATTTAGGTGTTTTTACTGTAAAGTAGTTTAACCTTTTTGTTGTTCTAGTTTTTAGAAACAAATATCTGTTTGTTATGTTACTGTGGGGAATTCCAACTAGTTGAGAAATGTAAGCCACAGTGATGCATTAACTCATGAGAATTTTGAATTTTATACAGGAGGAGAAGATCACTTCTTGTACATCTTGTGCATAGAGAATGTAACCTCGTAATCTTTAACCTTTCCTGATAATCTAGTTTGGATAAATACTACATCATTTTAGTGGCTCTTCTCTGCACCCTCTCAATTCTGTCCACATCCTGCCTTAAGTATGGATTCCAGCAGGGAGGGCCATAGTCCAAGTGGGGCCTAACAAAAGCTCTATACAGTGGGATCACACATTCCTGTGTCCTAGACACAAATGAACGCTGGATTCAAGTGAGCAAGGCTTTGGCTTTCCTGGCTATCATTGTACAATGATCATTGGGAGATAATTTCTTGTTAATGATTACCCCGAGATCTCATTCCAGTGGTGACACATGAAGGGCCACATTATTCAATAAGTAAGTCTGCCTCGGATTATTCTTGCCAAAATGCACAATATGACACTTGTCAGAGTTAAGTGTGATTTTGTTTAAAACTGCCCATTCTTCAATAGATTTTAGATTGTTCATCATGGATTCTCTGTCTAACCCTGTTAGAACAGAGCCACACAACTTCGTATCATCAGCAAATTTCGAGAGAACAGTTTTAGGGCCGACCTGCAGATCTCTAAAAATGTTAAACAGGGTTGGTCCCAACACAGATCCCTGTGGGACCCCACTGGTCACACTCAATGACTGGGAAAGTGTGCCGTTAATTCTGACTTGCTGATATCTATTATTTAACCAACCTGATACCCAATTAATTATGTAATGTGAGAAACCCATCTCTTTCATTTTGTCAAGCAGTATGTCATGAGGAACTTTATCGAAAGCTCTGCTGTAATCGAGAAGTATTACATCCATAGGTATACCATCGTCCATGCCCATACTAACATGATTATAAAAGGAAACCAAATTAGTAGTGCAGGAATACCCCTGTCTAAAGCCATGTTGTGTAGTATCTGTCACGTTACCCTCAATAGCTTCACGATCTAGCAATTTCTTAATAACTTTCTCCATGATTTTACTTATAACAGAAGTTAAACTTATCGGGCGATAGTTTTCAGGTCTGGAATGATTACACTTCTTGAAAATTGGGATTACTGTAGCCAATGTCCAGTCCTGGGGAATAAGTCCTTCATATAGGGATTTGTTAAAAATAATAGTAAGAGGTTTAGTGATAGCAGCAGACTCAATTAAGAATCTGGGATTGATATTATCTGGTCCCGGACTAGAATTGGGTTTTAGGGTCAAAATTGCTTTTAATGTATCCTCTTCAGTGATAGTATAGGAAGGAGTAACATTATTTAAATGCTTAAAAAATTTAGGAACTTCTTTCATGGTAAAAACTGAGCAAAATTGCTTATTAAATGTGTCTGCTATATCCCTGTCAGTAGATACAATTGTTTCATTTATGCATAGGGGTCCCATACATCTATTATTCATTTTTTTATTGTTGAGGTAGGAAAATAATGCTTTATAACTGTCTTTGGTATGAGCCAGACGAAACTCAAGTTTCTTTTTAGATTGCAAGATGGCTTGTTTTAATAATTTGAGAGTGTTCCTGTATTGAATGAGGAATGATTCCTTGGTGTCCCCCTTGCTGTTTTTTACATGTGAAAAGAGTCTCTGTTTATCCTTGATTAAGGCTTTAATAGTTTTATTATACCACAAGGGTATTTTCCCCTTTTTATTATATTTTTTTGAGGTTGGAACATACAGTTTTTCCAAATAATAAATGGATGATTTGAAATAGTCCCAGGAGTCTTCCAGGGAGAAGGAAGATAATATAGTATCACATGAGATTTATTTTAATTGTTGATTAATAGCATTAACATTAGCTTTATTATAATTCTTAAATTCAGTGAAGTTGGTGATATATTGACAAAATAACAATGAAAGGGAAATAGTATTATGATCACTTGTTCCTAGTGGGGTACGAATCGTAATTTTGGATATTAGATTCCCTATATTTAGTGATAACTAAGTCCAGGATATTAAGACCTTGCGTTGGTTCTGTAATAATTTGTTCTAGTCCTGTATCAATCATGAGTGTAATTAAGTCCTTCTTGGCCTGCGTACTACCAGTTAAAGAATTCCAATTTATGGTCGGCATATTAAAATCGCCCAATATAAGGACATTTCCTTTGGAGGCCATATTCAAAATCTCATTGTGAAGGGAGATAGAGTATTCCTTATTAGATGTTGGAGGCCTATAGCATGTCCCTACTAACAATTGCGGGTACCCTTTAAGCTGAATATTAACCCAGATAGCTTCTATATCACTAGTGATAGGAAGTTGGAATGAGGATATGTCATCTCTAACATAAAGACATACCTCCTATCTGACCTTAACGGTCCTTATGGTATAGTTTATACCCAGGAATACACTGGATCCAGGAAGTATCAGGATCCCACCAAGTTTCTGTAATAGCAATAAGTCCATATTTATTCAGTCGACACATAGCTTCCAATTCTGCTATTTTAACCTGGTTTAAGGATCTAGCATTTAAACTGAGTACCTCACACTCAGAGAAGTCAGTAGAATGTCTCTTTAGAGAACAGGATCTATTGTCACTGTTCTTACCCCCGGGTTTTAGTTTAAAAGTTTATTGATGGCTGTTGTAAAGCTTTTACCCAGGAGAGAGCTACCCCTATGACTGAGGAGTCCATCCCAGCAGAACAGTGAATCTTTTAGATAGAAAGTTTCCCAATGAGTAAAACAAAGAATGTTCTGTTGAAAACATCAGCATCTCAGCCAGTTGTTAAAGGCTTTAGTCTTGGTAGTAATAACATCAGAAGCTCTGGGTACCGGGAGAATCTCTGAAAAACATACTAGGCTATTTTTTTCTGCTAACACATTATTAAGTGCTATGATGTCCTGTTTTAGTTTGTCTATACTACACCTGTTTATATCATTGGTACCTGCATGTAATATAAACAACTGGTTCTCACCAACTCCCTTCAGTGTGTTTTTCACAGTAGAAGTAATATCTGATACACGAGCACCTCACAGACTAGAGCATGTATGATTGAATTTATCCACATTACATATAGGGCAGTCCAGATGTTTAATAATTGAGTTGCCAATAACAAACATTTGTTTAGATAATGGGAGATGGTCCATATTACTAGAAGTAGGTGACAAAGTAACTGGTTCATGGTTTTGGTCATTTTTTTGAGATTTTTTTTTATTTAGTTTGGGTGTGGAGATCTCTGTATAACTATTCCTCCTTCTACGGGGGGACTTGAAACTGAAGGTTCACTACGAGGGTTATTAAGAAAAGCATCATGAGATGAAACAATTGTGTCATGTTTGAGGGCCTTGTATTTAATATGTAGGGGTAGGGGCGGAACATTGCAGCCAATTTGCTGCCCTCTATGTTTAAATTTGCCCTTGGGTACCACTGCCCAACTGTCAGGGTCCTTAGTGATTACAGCAGGTGTAGAGGATGTAATGAACTTGTCTCTTGAGACAGTTACTGTCTCGTCAGCCAGTGGAGGGTTTAAAGATAGAGACTGACCCAGCATGGAGTCAATATAGTCCTCCAATGCTTCAATCTCGGGGCTAACTGTTGTAGAAGCCAATAAACTATTTATTTCTTCATGGAGGGTTTCAACCATTAAGCATTTATTGCATACAAAGTTGGTGATTTTGGGACCAACGGCATACATAGAGCATGACTGGCAATAATTGTTTGGAGTCTCCATAGTAAGACCTCAGTTGACAGGCTGTAGATCACTAACAAACAACAACACTTTGTTACTCACAGTATAAGGGCCCTGATTCCTGCTGTCCCGGTGGATACGGCAGACACAAGCAACATGCGTGTCTCTGCATGCTTCTCTGCACGCTGCGCCACGCACCCTGCTTGCTGCAGGGACAATTTCATAGGAGGAGTGATGACAAAGGAGTGCCAGCAAAGGTCATGAGGTCCTACGTGGCACAGAGTGCTTAAAAAGTAAAACAAACTCTTTGTTTTAACAATTGGTGCAAGGGCTACTTATTCATAGCACACAGTTGCAATGCAACAGATTTTGTGATTAAAAGAACATCCAAAACTGATTAAAGAATGTCCAAAATAGCTAGTTGTGATACAGTGTCCCGTTGCCCTGACTACCAGCTCTCTTCCTGCTTCCAACCAAGTCGGGAGTGAAGCAGGGCTCAAAAACAAGACAGTTTAAAAGTATACTCAAATTACATTGGTCTGCATAGATAGCACAGTCAAAGTTTCATGCATATATGTGAGCAGTGTTATGCAGAACTCGCTCACTGCAGGGACAATTTTATAGGGGGAGTGATAACCCGGAAGTGCAAACAGGGGTCACGAGGTCCCTTGCAGCACAGAGTACTTAAAAAGTAAAACAAACTCTTTGTTTTAACAATTGGTGCAAGGGCTACTCATTCGTGGCACACAGTTGCAATGCAACAGATTTTGGAGAAAGAACTGGAAGGGGACAGAATCAGTTGTGTTCCAGGACAGTAGCTGCTGCTGTTGTTTTCACAGGGTTCTTGTGGATTTTACTTGGTAGGTTAGTTCTTTTCTTTCTTACTTCTAAGGGGCTAGCAGGGTATTGTTTTGGGGGCTGCTGGATGTTTGAAAACTGATTTGGTGGCTGTAAGTGGGGCTCATTTTGTGGATGTTTCACTGTGTAACAGGCTGCACTGGTAGAGGCCTATTTCTTTTGATTTAAAACCTATTTGGTGGGATTTGCTTGAGCCTGGTTCTTTGGCTGCTGAGCTTGGAGGGGAGACACAGGGCTGATACACTCTCTCTCGAGTCAGGTGTCTGCCCAAGACCCTCCCTCCCCAGAAGTCTGCCAATTTATAGCGGAACACCTGCCCTGCAATTGGAGGAAAAGGCTGCAGGTGCAGCTCATGTAGTTCTAGCCACTGGGGGTTGGATTTAAAGGCTGGGAGAGAGGAGCTTGGGGAGTTGTTCATTTCCCTTATAAGTGTAATGTGTTGTACTGCACCTAGTAACAGGGTTACTGGTGTACAGTGTGACTGTCTCTAAGATTAGTGGGTGACCTGATTAGGCAGTAGGGTGTATCTTGGACTGGGGGGACCTGGTGGCTCACCCCAGGAAACCTGTTTGGAAGGGGATGGAACCACACGTCATTAGGGCCAGCATCTTTGGGATGGTGGTTTGGTGCACAGGGTGTGGAGCAGCCATGATATTGGACTGGGCTTGGAAGTTCGGTGGTTGCCCAGTGTGCTACCAGCTAGCACAGCTTAGGGAGGAGGTTGCGGGGATTAGGAGAAAGCTGGGGCAAGTATGGTTGGGGAAGGGGGCTGGGAATCTCCCACAGGGTTGCACCAAGCACTGGGGGTGGGGGCATAGGGAAAGGAGTGCAGGAGAATACTCAGGGGTCACATAGGGATCTGGCAGAGGGGGTCCAAAAGAACACTACCAAGGAAGCAGGCAGGTAACTGGGGACCCTCACAAAGGAGAAACGGAGGGACAATATTCTCAGGGAAGTAGGCAGATGGCCAGGGCTGGACAGAAGGAAGCAAGGCGGGGAGGTGGATCAGACCTTATACTCAATAACCGCTTCAAAATCTTCTTCTGCTCGAGGATGAGGGGAGTGATGTAGCCACAATAGGAGTGGTTAGAGATGGAAAGGGAGTAGGAGGCAGGAGGCAGGGGCCAGATAGCAGGAAGAACAGGAGGGGCCTGGAATGCAGGAGAATGGGGGGAGCAGTGAATCAGAGCAGGAGGGGCAGGGGGAAGAGGGAGGAAAGCGCAAGGAGAAGGACCAGTTGGGAGGAAAGGTAAAGGAGAAGGACCAGAAGTACAAGGAGGATTCAGTAAAGGGAGCTGAGGGTTTAGGCCAGGGGAGCACTGACGAGCAAGGAGGAAACTAAATGGAGACAGGAAGGAAGGAGGATGAGCCAGGCTAGTTTAGCAGATGGGGGAGAAGGACCAGTTGCAGCAGTGAGGGGAATTAGCAAGGCACAGAAGTATACTCAGGAGGAGGAGGAGAGGCATAGGATTGGAGGGGAGGTATTAGTAACAAATAGGGAGTGGCATGTAGCACCCAGATAGGGGGAGGAACAAGGAGCCGGCTGGGTGGAGGGGCCGGTAGAAAGGATGAGGGACATGGTAGGGGGGGATGGAGGAAAAGGAGTGGTCAGAGTGCTCCTGCTGGGGGATTCTATGATCAGGGGTATCAAATGGGATACGGAGGGAGAAGCCTGGCCAGTGAGAACAAGATGCTTCCCTGGACTAACGGTGCACAGGGCTAAGCACGAGGTATATCAGCTGGCAAAGGATTGTGGGGGTTCCCCAGACATACTGGTCCACCTGGGTACAAATGACATTGAGGGAAATAGCGAGCTAGAGATACAGGCAAGATTCAGGAGCTCACCAGGGTCTGTCATGACATAGGATGCACAGTTTCCTTCTCAGAAATCCTGCCAGTGCCAAGGGCTAGTGGGGAACACAAAAGGAAGATTAGGGAGATACACCAGTGGCTCAGGGAGTGGTGTGAGGCCAGAGGGTATGGGTTGATGGGGGATTGGGGGGAGACCTGGGAGGATAAGGAGCTGTATGCTAGAGATAGACTCCATCTCAATTTGGAGGGGAGGGGAATCCTTAAGTTGAAAATAGAGGGGTTCATTGGTGAAAAGTGGGGTTTAAACTTGTGAAGGGGGCGGGATGGGAGAAAAGGCTGTCAAGGGTGCGATAAAGGAGAGACTTGTTCCACCCCTGGGGACCAGGAGGATTGCAGGAAAAGGCTGACTGGCAAAGTGCAGACCAGGGAAAAACAGAATCCCCAAGGAATACGAGCAGGGAAATGGAATTATAGGAAAGGGTGGGAAGGTAGTCCTGCTAAATGCCAGGAACTTGACAATAAAATGCATGCGCCCAGGCGATGCTAACTGAGGGAGCAGTGGATGTGGCAGCGGTCACTGAGACTTGGGCCACTGCAGGACATGACTGGGACCTGAACCTGGAGGGTTACACTATGTTCAGGAAGGACATGGGGGAGGGAAGGGGAGGAGGGGTAGCAATGATAGTCAAAAACTGCATTGGCATAGGGGGAGTAGAGGAGGCGGAGGGAACCGTGGAGGTGATTTGGGTCACCTTGATAACAAGGGGGGGCAAGAGAGTAAAAATAGGAGTGGTGTATAGACCCCCTGCCCTGGCGGAGGAGCTGGAGGACAGTCTGGTGGCAGATGTTGGGAGACACTGCAGACTGGGCAGAGGAACGGTGGTGGTGTTGGGGACTTAAACATGCCAGGAACAGAGACTGGAGACTATGGACATCCTCTGTGACCAGGGAACAGAGGTTGTTGGAAGTCTTTCAAGACACATTCTTACTCAGCAGGTGAGGAACCTCACCAGGAGGCGCTGGTACTGGATGTGGTCCTGGCAGACAGTGACCAGATTTGGGGCCTGGAGGTAAGGGACCCATTGGTGGGGAGTGACCATGCCATGGTCTGGTTCTGCCTGGACCTAGGAGGGGTAGAAGGCTGCACAAAAATGGAAGTAACCGACTTCAGGGGGGCGGGTTTTAAGGAAATGGGAAGGATCCTTAAGGAGCATTTGGATGGAATTGGGTCAGACATGGACACTGATAGTAGGTGAGAAATCATCAGGAGAGGGGTGCAGGATGCTACCAGCACCTGTGCAAGAGTAAGACGAAAATGTAGGGCCTAAAAATTCCTGCTGGTGGGACCAGGGAGGTCCAGGAGGTGGAAGGGGAAAGAAAGTAGCCTATAAGCAACCAGGTGCTCAAGGAGTGAAAGGGATCGAGGGGAGTACGAGCTGATGGCTAGAAGGGCCACTAGAGTGGGAGGGGCAGCTAAGGCAAGGAAGGAGCAGAACCTGCCAGGGAAATTAGAAGAGGGAACAAGGGTTCTTTACACATTGGGGAAAATGAAGGGTGAAGGGGCAGATTAGCAGGATTAAATCAGGGAGAGAGGCACAAGACCCGGGGAGCAGGCTGAGGTACTAAATGAGTATTTCACCTCAATTTTCACCAGGGAAATGGGGTGCTGCATCATGCATGGGAGGAGACAGAGTTACTGAGGAGGGGGGACCCCACTGATCGGGCGGTCTGGGGAGAGGGGAGGCATCACTGGCAGGTGGGGGAGGGCTAAGCAGGAGAAGAGGTACTGGAAGTGGAAATCACAGCAGAGAGAGTGAGGAAGCCCTCAGCTCCTTAAGACGGGAGAAAGCACCGGGCCGGATAAATTACATCCCAGAGTGCTGAAGGAACTTATGGATGTCCGGCAAAACACCTGGTGGAGCTTTTCACCATCTCTGAGGACAGGGTGGGTGCCCCAAGACTGGAAGGTGGTGTATATAGTGCCTATCCACAAGGGGATCAAGGAGGTGGTAGGGAACTACAGGCCTGTCAGCCTGACATCGGTGGTGGGCAAGGTGATGGAGGGCATTGTCAAGGAGAGGCTAGGGGGGACCTGGATAAGTCAGGTGCCTGGATGATAGACAGCATGGATTCATCCGGGAAATCGTGTCAGACAAACCTGGTGGAGTTCTATGACTGGGTGACAAATACCTTGGACCTGGGTAGACCAGTGGACGTCCTCTTTCTAGACTTCAGCAAGGCATTTGACTCTGTTCCTCACGTGGGCCTGTTGAATAAGCTGGGAGAAATGGGGGTGGGGAACCAGATGATCAGATGGATAGGCAGTTGGCTCCAGGACCGGACCCAGAGAGTTGTAGTTGGTGGGATAGTCTCATCCCCAAGGAGGGTCATTAGTGGGGTCCCACAGGGATCAGTCCTTGGGCCCCTTCTGTTCAACATCTACGTATCTGACATAAGGACAGGAATCAGGAGTGAGATGAGTCTCTTTGCAGATGACTCGAAACTGGGGGCGGTGGTGATGGGAGGGAGGGAGGGTGGCCCTACAGGGGACCTGAGGCTCTGGAAAGATGGTCTAGAAAGTGGAAGCTGAGGTTCAGTGCAGGGAAATGCAAGGTACTCCACCCAGCCAGAAACCCAGGCCAAGTGTACACCCTGGGGAATGCTACAAGTCTCATGGCTGAGAGGACCTGGGGTGGTGGTGGATGTCAAATGAACAACTCTGAGACTTGTAGGAGGGCAGCAGCCAAGGCCAACAGGTTGCTGGGATGCATCGCTAGGGGATCACTCAGAAGGAGAGAAGTGATACTCCTCTGTATAACTGCTTGGTGAGGCCGCACCTTGAGTACTGCGTGCAGTTTTGGAGGCCACACTTAAAGAGGGACATTAACTCCTGGAGAGGGTCCAGAGGAGGGCAACCAAAATGATTTAGGGCTTGGGGGACAGGACCTATGAGGAGAGGCTCGAAGAGCTAAATATGTACACATTGGAAGAGAGAAGGGACCGGGGGGACATGATAGAGGTCTTCAGGTACATGAAGAGGGTAAATAGGGGAGGAACAGTCAGGGTGCTTCCAAGGAAGGAGGAGGGGGCCACTAGAGGGCATGGGTGGAAGCTGGAGGTGGGAAGATTCAGGGGAGAAAGGAGGAGGAGGTGCTACTTCACTGAGAGGGTGGTGGTCTGGTGGAGCCATGGAACGCACTGCTTAGGGGGCTGGTGGAGGCAGAGACAGTGGAGGGGTTCAAGAGGGGGTGGGACAGGTATAGGAAAGGGTTCTGGAAGCAAAATCCAATGCAGCAAGGCTATCCAGAACTGGGAAGGGAGAAGCCAGAGAAGGCGAGGGGGACAGCAAGGTCAGCACCCAGGATGGGGGCTGACCAAACGAGCAGACACAAAAGACCATTAGGCCTATTCTGCTGCCATTTTAGTATGTTAATATTGAAAGAACTTCCAAAACTGATTAAAGAACGTCCAAAATAGATGGTTGCGATATAGTGTACTGTTGCCCTGACTACGAGCTCTCTTCCTGCTTCCAACCAAGTTGGGAGTGAAGCAGGGCTCAAAAACAAGACAGTTTAAAAGTATACTCAGATTACATTGGCCTCCCTGATGATGGGTTAGTGCACCCTGAAGTTGCTGAGTTCGCTGTTTCAAATAAATGGGGAGGGGGGTATTTGACAACCAGCAGAAAATAAAAAGAAAAAGGTGAAAAAACACAAGGGGGGGTGGATTCATGATCAGGACAGCAGTTCACTATCCCGAACAGACAAATAGATGCAGGCTCCAGTGCTTTGGGGTACACTACACCTCTATTAGGGATTGGGTGCACATTCATTTCTGGCAAAAAGGTGCGGGCTACATTGTTTCATGGTACACACAGCACAGGAGCCTGCCTGTTTGCTGCAAATAATGTGGAAGTACAGTGATGTGGAAAAAAACAATCAGGATTTTAACATAAACATGTCTTCTTAACCCTATTATGGTGACATCACCACACCATTATAATATGTACAGAAAGGGAATCCAGCATTCCAGAGGGCTCAGTCAGGACACCAGTATGTCAGTTAGCCTGCTAATATATTCTTTTTAATGAGTTTACTGATGAGTGCATTGGCTCTTTTATTTTTTTTTTATACCTTCCACTTAAGTAATAAATTATGCTTAGTCTGCATCTGTTTACATTCTAAAAATTGAGCCGTGTATTGTAGCATGAAAAACTGTTCTAGTTTCCAATGAATTGCAATAACAATAGAACCGCCCATATCATTTGCAGTCTGTCTTCAAATTACAAAGTGGTTGCTGCATCTTCCAATCCCTGCAGTCCTACAGAAATGTCAAAACTGTACATTCACTTTGCGACCATTTATCTGATTAAATTGCATGTTTTTATTTTTATGTAATTTTATGTATGTTGCCCCTCATGCACATAAAACAATATAGAGACGACCATAGCCATAGCACACGCAGTGGCTACAACAAATGTAGCAGAGCAGTACTGGAGTAATGTAATTTGAAGAGCAGCCAGTACACAATGAATTGCTGAGGCATCCCGTGCATGCTGTGAATTGGTGCAGAGTCCGAATAAGATACTCAGAAGACTATGTTAAAAATAAATAAACAAAGGAAAAGGAAAAAAAGACAAAAATAAACAAGCATTTGTCAGTGCTGAAAGTTGATTGATTGCTTTGCTCCATTGAGCTAACTCAGTCCCCCCTCCCTCACCCGCTCATTCTGTTTGTTCCAACGCTGCAGGCTGCCCTTTTGTACTGGGCTCCTGCCTACATTGGTGCCTTTTTTTGCCCAGAAAGAAATCCGCAGCCGTCCCGACAGAGCTCAGTTGAGCTCGGTCACTCCCCCTCTCTCACTCGCTCAGTCCTAATCTGTCCCAAACACTGATTTCCGAAAGCAACTGTGGTATTCTGTGCCAGAAATGCAAAAACACATTTTGGCCAGGATGTGAAAAATGACAGCTGTAGGATGTGAAAAAATGCCAGTGTTGAAAATCTGGTGTGAAAATATTACTAATTTGCGAAGTTACAAGGGTGCGTTGAAACTGCACAACACATGCTCTTAACACAGTCATTTTATGGAGTTTCATCACAAAATTTTCAACATAGGCATTTTAGGACCTCTGCTCCTGAACAGTGTCACTGTGACTTTCGTAATGTGTCCCGAACACTAATTTCCCACAGTGACCGCGCTATTCTGTGCTGAAAGTGCAAAAACACATTTTAGCCACAATGTGGAAAATGACAGCTGTACTGTTCATAAGGAGCTGTGGGAAAATGGCAGTGCTGAAAATCTGGAGTGAAAATATTGCAAATTTGTAAAGTTATGAGTGTGCATAGCAACTGCACAATGCACCCTCGTAAAACAGTCATTTCATGGATTTTTTCCACCAAATTTGCAACATAGACTTTTTGAAAGCCCACCTCATGAACACTGGCACTATCATTTCGTTATTCAGTACCTAACGGTTATTCCATGCAGTGACTGAGAAATCACCTTTCAAGGCTGAACAATGCCATGACAGTGGCTGAATTCATGAAGAGGGGTCCCAAAAGCCCAAGTTGAAACTTTGGTGCCAAAAGTCTAAAAAATGGCTGAAATTTGCATCAAAGTTGAAAAAAACCTTATTTTTATGCCATTATACAGCTTGCAGGCATTTTCTCAGTTCGTGGTCAGCTTTGAAGAGTGCAGACGTGTTCCCAGTCCACCGAAGATCATCGCACCAGACTCCGCAGGTAAGTATAGGATGGGGGGGTATGGGGAGGCAGGGTGCGCAGAGGGTGGGCGTGGATTGTGGGAGAAGGGCAGGGAGATGGCGAGGGACTGTTTTCTTTCTGTACAGGTTAAAAAAAAACATTGTGGGACAGTATTCTCTTTTTACAGGGCTATTTGGCATGCTGGCCGACGGGAGGTTGGGCAACCCCATCAGCATAAAAGTAGGGGGGCACAAGAGCCAAAGGGGAGTGGGGACCCCCTCGGCACAGCTGCACTGGGTGTTTGGTGGGGGAATTATGCCGATGGGAAGTGGGCTCCACCGTTGGTAAATTAAACTGTGAAGAGGGAAATAATGCTGATGGGGAGTGGGCTTCCCATTGGCAACATGAACTCAGGGCACTGAAGCCGATGGGGATTGGGGCCCCCATCGGCAAACAAACACTGTGGTGGGGGGCACATGCTGCAGAGGGGGATTGGGCACCCCCAGGCAGTGGGGTATTATTAGCTCAGAACACGGCGCAAGCAGCCACCGTGTTCACAAACAATATCACAGTACCAAGGTTCCCCCAGCAATGACGGGACACTCCTCATTGCAGCGGAATGGCTACACTGCAATGACAAGGTGGCCCCTGAATGCAGCAGCTGAAACCTTACAAGGTTGTGACATGCTGGCTGAACTAGTGTCAGCAGCAGCGTGCCACCCCATTGGCAACAGCGGACCAAGGCTCCAAAGGCTGTGGGGGCATTGGCCACAACAGTGCTGCGCCTGCACAACCTGCTTCTGCAGCAGGCTGGCACAAAATGTTTCTTGCGCATGCATGCAATCAACATAAAAAGGACAGACGAAATGATAATGGGAATAACGGAGAGTTTTTATTATCATGAGTAGAATTGGGTATAATTTACGCATAAACAGACACCTGCAATGTGATTTTTCACAGAGTCTCATTCAACAGTTGTGGCTCAGCTCGACAGTTTGCCAATGCATTTACAATTAGGTGCTGGAGTCATACTCTCCATTCATACTTTTTTCTTTACCCATTATTTATTATTTTTTAACACGGTCTTCTGAATGTCTTATTCACATTAGTTGATTTATTGCCAGACAGTGTCATGCTGCTTATTGACTTTCACAGAATCTGGACACAGCTTGAAGGAAAACAAGCCAATACCTATCAGAAAAATTGCAAATGAACCACAGTCATATACAGTAGATTACAAAACAAAAAACAAAAGAAGTAAGGACAGTCAGCAATACAGCCAGCATGGGCGCTAATCACTAAACTAATCAAAACATGCAGCCTCTCACAATAACATTTTCAATGTTTTTGATGGGACACTGTCAAATGAAAATCAGCGTTTTTTTTATTTTAACTGTAGTGAAGTGAAAACGTATTGAAATGATGTATATCTTCTTGAGTTTCTGATGTACAGGTACCTTCTGTAACTCACAGAATGAAGTATTTTCATTCTTTAGTTAATGCAACTGTATGTAGTGTTAGTCCAGTGGTTTAGATATGGGGAAGATAAGAGTTTTTCTTGTAATGTTAGCATTTTATTTTCATGTAGACCTGTCCCATATCTTATTTTCTTGCTAGCTTGTTTTTCTCAAGCCAAGGTCCTATTTTGCCAAATGTTTAACCCTCCCATCACACAAACGGACAGTCTCACACACTATCAGTTTTATTGGGTCTTGCAAAGTACAGTAGCTAGCCGCAGGAGAAAAAAAATGTTTCTCTCCTCTAGTTGCTCTCATCTTCTTGTAGTGTGAAATTTAACCTTTTTTGATGCCATGTTAGAGATCTGTTTCAGGAGTTATGAAAATTTTGGGCTAACACGCCACCACCAACCATGCTGTCTGTCCATTGTTTCTTCCTCCAGGTTTTTGAAATTGGAACAAAGAATGCCAGGTTCATAGTTCAACTTCAGAATCTGCACGGACTGTAAATTAAATAATATTATAGCTGGTTTTGAGTAGGGCAAGTTATATAATGATTTTAATAAATAAGTTGTGTCAGTCGTACAAGTTCTGTGTCTGTATAAATGTGCAAGTAAGATCGGTGTGAGGAGGGTGCTGAGGTTAATGTGCGCACCATTGTGGGTGTTTATGTGCTGTCCCAGCCTTTATCGTTTTCTGTTCTTTCCATAGTCTGACATCACAGTGTTGGATGAAGTGAGCCAGTTTGGGACATATTAATGTTGTCTGCTTTATTCTGGAAGTGCATTCTCACTGCAGGCCATCAGCACTTCAGCAGTGAGAATGCACTTCAAGCTGGTATGTTTTGTGGTATTACTGGTGGCAGAAATCAATTAAAACCACATTTCTTGCTCAGTTTAGTGTAAATCTGAGTATAGCACATAAAAAAACACACAACAAGCACATTTTGAATCAGTGAAATTTATTATAATAAAATGAAAAAATTAAAATAATCACAATGTACAGTAGCTGACAGTGTCGCTTTAAATAAAAAATTACAACATTCCCATAAAAAATAGTGACACATCACTTTCAGCAGTTATTTTTTATTCAAATTAGTGCAGTGTAGAAGATAGAGAGGCCAATACCAACATTAGTACCAAAATGGGAAACAGAGCAAGGAACATACTGTATATTTTCAAAGACACCTGATGTCATCTGCAGGTTAATTAAGGGAGACAGAATATGTTACAGTGAAATCAAGGCAGCTGTGCCTTGATAGATCATGGCAGCCACCCAGTGGTTGATTAGGAAAGATTATCTTAATACATTTAAACACCATACTGCAAAATGCTGTCTACCGCACTGCTACTGATCGGCAGGGGGCTCTCTAATGAATGGCAGGAGGAGGTACAGTCCGATAGATTGAGGTACCATTTAACTTATCTGTAGCAGGCACTGTACAGGGAGTTGCAAACATGGGGTGCCTAGAGGAATATGCAAGTATGAAGAGAACATGGGTTGCAGGAATATGTATGTATGTATGTATGGAGAGAACAGAGGGTACATGAAAATGTAAGTGTGAAGAGAATGAGTTCAGGAAAATGTAAGTGTGGAGAGAACAGGCAATGTAGGAATATGTAAGTACGGAGAGAACGGGGGTGCAGGAATATGTAAGTGTGGAGAGAACAGGGCAGAATGAATATGTAAGTATGGCGAGAACAGAGGTGTAAGAATATGTAAGAATTAAGAGGATGGGGTGCAGGAATATGTAAGTATGAAGAGAACCAGGGTGACAAAATATGTAAGTGTGGAGAGAACAGGTGTATAGAAATATGTAAGTATGCAAAGAGCATGGGTGCAGGAACATGGACTGTAAGTATGGCAAGAACATGGGTGTAGGAAAATGGACTGTAAGTACAGTGAGAACATGGGGTGTAGGAATATGTGAGTATGGAGAGAACAGGCATGCAAGACTATGTAAGTGTGAAGTGAACAGGTGGTGCAGGAATATGTGCTGTAAGTATGATGAAACCATGGGGTGCCTGAAGGAATATGCAAGTATGGAGACAACATGGGGTTCAGGAATATGTAAGTATAGAGAAAACGGGTGCAGAAATGTGTAAATGTGTAAATGTGGAGAAAACAGAGGTACAGGAAATGTAAGTATGGAGAAAATGAGTTCAGGAATATGTACTTATGGAGAGAATAATAGCTGCTGGAAAATGTAGATATAGAGAGAAGAGTGGGTACAGGGATATTAAGTATGGAGAGAATAAGAGTGCAGTAATATGTTAATGTGGAGAGAATGGATGCAGGAATATGTAAGTATGGAGAGAACAGTGCATGTGGGAATATATAAGTGTGGTGAGAACATGGCATGCAGGAATATTTAAGTATGAAGAGAATAGGGGTACTGGAATATGTAAGTATGGAGAGAACAGGGTGTGGGAATATGTAAATATGGAGTGAATAAGGGGTGCAGGAATATGTAAGTATGGAGAGATCAGGGTGTGAGAATATGTAAGTATGGAGGGAATGGGGGTACAGGAATATGTAAGTATGGAGAGAACAGTGCATGTGGGAATATATAAGTGTGGTGAGAACACGGCATGCAGGAATATATAAGTATGAAGAGAATAGGGGTACTGGAATATGTAGGTATGAAGAGAACAGTGTGTACAAGAATATGCAAGTATGAAGAGAACAGTGTGTGGGAATATGTAAGTATGGAGGAAATGGGGTACAGGAATATGTAAGTATGGAGAGAACAGTGTGTACAGAAATATGTAAGTATGAAGAGAACAGTGTGTACAGGAATATGTAAGTATGAAGAGAACAGTGTGTACAGAAATATGTAAATATGGAGAGAACAGGGTGTGGGAATATGTAAGTATGGCAGGAATAAGGGGTGCTGGAATATGTAAGTAGGGAGAGAACATAGGGTGCAAGAGTGTGTAAGTATGGAGAGAACAAGGGGTGCAGGAATATGTAAATATGGCGAGAACAGTGTGTACAGGAATAGGCTAGAAGAATATGTAGGTATGGCAAGAACAGAGGTGTAAGAAAATGTAAGAGTTAAGAGAACGGGGTGCAGGAATATGTAAGTATGAAACGAACAGGGGTGCCAGAATATGTACGTGTGGAGAAAACAGGAATGTAGAAATACGTAAGTATGCAGAGAACATGGGTGCAGGAATATGAACTGTAAGTATGGTGAGAACGTGGACACAGGAATATGTAACCGTATGGTGAGAACATGGCAGGCAGGAATATGTAAATATGAAGAGAGCAGTGGTGCTGGAATATCTAAGTATAGAGAGAACAGAGGGTCCAAGAATTTATAAGTATGGAGAGAACAGTGTGTACAGGAATATGTAAGTATGGAGAGAACATGGGATGCAGGAATATGTACGTATAACATAAACATAGAAAAATAAAATGGCCCATCTAGTCGGCACATTTCCCTACCTAATGGATAGGCTGCAGATCCTAGTTAACCAACAGCCTACTTCCTCCTACCCCACCCACTAGAATAGCCTTATGTCTGTCCCATACATTCTTGAATTCCCCCACTGTTTTTGTCTCCACTACCTCCTCAGGAAGACTGTTCCATGTATCCCCAACCTTCTCCATGAAAAAATACTTCCTTAAATTACCTCTGAGCCGCCCCCCATCTTTAAATTGTGCCCCCTTGTTCTTGCACATCTCTTTTTCTGAAAGATGCTACCCTCTCAGACTCTGTTGATTCCCTTGATGTACTTGAAAGTTTCTATCATGCCCCCTCCCAAGTGTATAGAGAGAACAGGGGGGTGCAGAAATGTGTTAAGTTTGAAGAGAACAGGGATGCAGGAATTTGTAAGTATGGAGAAAACAGCGTGTACAGGAATATGTAAGCAAGTATTGACAGAAAAGAGAGCACAGCAATATATGAGTTTTGAGAGAAAAGGAGGTACAGGAATATGTAAGTATGGAGAGAACAGGAGGTTCAGAAATATGAAAGAATTAATTGGATGGGGTTTAAACATATATTAGTATGGAGAGAAAAGGGGTTCAGGAATATATTAATGTATAGAGAACAGGAGTGCAGGGATATGTAAGTATGGAGAGGACAGGATGTGCAGGAACATATAAGTATATAAATTAATAATCTGGCTTCAGAGGTGGCTGTTGCCATAAAAAGTGTTGTGGTTGTGAGCCATCATCAATCAGTTTTCAGCCATAAAAAACAGTTGGTACAATACAGATATTCTTGGAGTCTACTTTTACCTTTATGTAACTCTGATTATAAATAACATTTGTATTGTATTGTGATTTTTTTTTTTAATGTACAGGCTACAATGTCCCAAATAAGCAATTTTTATTGCTGTCTGAGAGGGATGAAGAACCCCCATGTATTGATGTGAAAGAGAAAGAGAGGAATGACAGACTCCCGTTTGTTAATTTGGAGGAAGAAGACAGGAATGACAGACTACCTTTTGTTGATGTGAAGACGGAGGAAGGGGGTGGAGAGCTCCCTTTTGTTGTTGTGAAGGAGGAAGAAAGGAATGATGAACTCCCTTTTGTTGATGTGGAGGAGGAAGAGAGGAATGACAAACTCCCTTTCGTTAATTTGGAGGAAGAAGACAGGAATGACAAATTACCTCTTGTTGATGTGAAGATGGAAGAAGGGGATGAGGAGCTCCCTTTTGTTGTTGTCAAGGAGGAAGAAAGGAATGATGAACTCCCTTCTGTTGATGTGGAGGAAGATGACAGGAATGACAAACTACCTTTTGTTGATGTGAAGATGGAGGAAGGGGATGGGGAGCTCCCTATTGTTGTTGTCAAGGAGGAAGAAAGGAATGATGAACTCCCTTTTGTTGTTGTGAAGGAGGAAGAAAGGAATGATGAACTCCCTTTTGTTGTTGTGAAGGAGGAAGAAAGGAATGATGAACTCCCTTTTGTTGATGAGGAGGAGGAGGAAGAGAGGAATGATGAACTCCCATTTGTTGATGTGAAGATGGAAAAGACTGCAGAGCAGAAGGATCACTTTGTCTTTCCCACTGGTAAGTATCATAGATGGCTAGATAATGTGTTTGCATGGGATTTCTTTCAGCTATGATTGCGAGGAAGTTGGAAAGAAAAGGAAAAACAGTTGGAAGGATACAGAGTATGGAATTACAAGTAGGCTATAATGTTAAAAAGCTTGACAGGAGTGAAGTCAGTAAGTATTTTAGAAATAAACATATTACTGTTACAATTGATATGAGATTATATGGAGACTGGAGTCACAAGGGGCTCGATTTTCAAAGCTCAGAGAATATTGCAAGGCCCTGGTGTGCCGAGCATGTGGTGCTCGCAGCTTGTGGATCATCCCAGCCAGCAATCTGGATTTTCAATCCTGAGCACCAAACACCACAAGTTAGGCCAACTTTTCCTTGGTCTAACTTGCACCATTTGGGGGTGCTTTTTCTCTGGGGCTTGAGACAAATCATTGGTGTAAGCTGCCGCAAAATGAGGAAACTGTCACAACTGCACCTGTTGTACTAAAATCAGGTTTACTTGTGCCAAAGGAGTTTCAAGTCAATCCTTATTTTACCAAGCGGACCTGGACGAATGCACATTAAAGTAAACAATATGCAAAGGAAAAAGATGGGCGTACAATCAAGAAATACAATGTGGAAAAGGGCATACAGCATAGTACAGCATTAGGCAAGGTCTATACAGGCAAATATACAACAGGCTAAGAAAACAATATTGTAAATATATATTATTATACAGTATGTACATGAACAGTTCAGGTAAAGGAGTAGGAGGGGTGATAGGAAGAAGAAGGGAAAAGGAGTGATAAACAGGGAATCACAAGGCCTGATGATGGAAGTCTAACACTTATTTCACTGGCCTCTTGGGGAGAAGTTACAGGGTACTATAAAGAAATGAAAGAAAAGCTTTTTGATGATGGAGGAGGAGGAGGAGAAGGTTGTTGGGGCAGCCAGCTTCAGAGTTTTTTGTAATTTGTTCCATAGGTGAGGAGTACAAAGCTTATAGACACTTTGCCAAAACATCACTTAACTTCAGGAATGTATAAGGAGATAAATGAGAGGCTGCACAAGGAGTAATTGCCTACAGTGCATAGGGGCAAACAGTCAGAGATATACTGGAGAAGCTTATGTATGATAGCTTTAAAAGTCCAAAAGGTGGCATTTATTGAACTTGAGGGATGTCCAGCCTATTGCAGAATACAAAGAGCAGTGGTGGGTGAGGTATGGTATAGCAGAGATAAATCTCAAAGCTCGTGATAGAGTAAGACAAGTTTAGAGACTGTGGAGGCAGAGCCTTGGCTGTAGAGAAAGTCAGCATAGTCCAATAAGGATAGAAAGCTGGTTTGGACCAGTCTTTCTTTTGGCGTCATGGAATTAGGAGATGCTTGATCCGGGAAAACAAGTCCAGTCTCTGCCTTAGCTTCTTTGAAAGTTCCTCAGTATGGTTAGAGAATGTAAGCCTGTGGTCTATCCAAAGTCCCAGATATTTACATTTTGTCACATATTCAGTAGGTTCTCCCAGAAGCGATAGAATCTGCTAAGCTATGTAGGGGAGATTTTTGACCTATGGCAGAAAGTGAGAAAAGTATGGCCTTTGTTTTGTTTTTGCATTTAGCCCCATGCAACTGCACCAAACAGGTGTGACACAGCTTAATGCAAGCCCTGCATCACCCTTTGAAACTTGAGCCTTTGGTCTCGATTCCAGCTGTGAGTGAGCAGGCAAGTATCTGCATTATAAACATTTGGTAATTCAGAGAAGTGGGACATGAGAAGTGCACAGAGGAGGGAATGGACTGATTCCAGATGTGAGTGAGCAGGCAAGTGTCTGTGTTATAAGATTTGGTCATTCAGAGAGGAGGACATAAGAAGTGCACAGAGAAGGGAATGCACTGATTCCAGGTATGGGTGAGATGGCAGGTGTCTCCATTATAAACATTTAGTCATTCGGAGAGGGGTACCGCAGGGTTCAGTATTAGGACCGGTCCTCTTCAATGTCTTTATAAGTGACATTGCAGAGGGACTGGAAGGAAAAGCATGTCTCTCTGCAGATGACACAAAGATCTGCAACAGAGTTGATGCACAAGGTGGGGTGGAAAGGATAAGAAGGGACCTGGCAAGGTTAGAGGAATGGTCAAATGTATGGCAGCTTAGATTCAATGCTAAGAAGTGCAAGGTAATGCACCTGGGAAACAAAAACCCAGAGGAAGAGTACACAATGGGGGGAGAGATACTAACAACAACAAAAATGGAAAGGGACCTGGGGGTAGTCATATCAGATGACCTGAAGGTGGGCAAGCAATGTGAGAGGGCAGCAAGGAGGGCTGGGGGGATACTGGGATGCATAGGGAGAAGCATCACCAGTAGAAAACAGTAAGTTATTATCCCTCTGTACAGACAGTTGGTGAGACCCCATCTGGAGTACTGCATGCAGTTCTGGAGACCCAGTCTATGCAAAGACATAGACAGGATGGAATCTGTCCAGAGGAGGGCAACTAAAATGGTGCAGGGTCTGCACCGGAAGACATATGAAGAGAGACTTAAGGAGCTAACTATGTATAGCCTTGAGGAAAGGAGGGAGGGGGGACATGATAGAAACTTTCAAGTACCTCAAGGAAATCAACAAAATCCAAGAGGGTAGCATCTTTCAAAAAAAAGAGGTGTGCAAGAACAAGGGGGCACAATTTGAAGATAGAAGGGGGGCGGCTCAGAGCTAATTTAAGGAAGTATTTTTTCACAGAGAGGGTTGTGGATGCATGGAATAGCCTTTCGGAGGAGGTTGTGGAGTCAAAATCTGGTGGAATTCAAGCATGCATGAGACAGTCAAAAGGCAATTCTAGGGGGTGGGCGTAGGAAGAAGTAGGCTGCTGGTTAACTAGGATCTGCAGCTTATCCATTAGGTAGGGAAATGGGGTAGACTGGGTGGGCCAAGCGGTCCTTATCGGCTGTCAAAATCTATGTTTCTATGTAAGAGACATGCACAGAGGAGGGAATGGTCTGATTTTTAACGTGGGTGAGCAGGCAAGTGTCTGCATTATAAAGGTATGGTCATTCAGAAAGGAGGGACATGAGAAGTGCACAGAGGAGAGAATGGAATGATTCTAGGCATGGGTGAACAGGGAAATCATGATATTGTATTGAAACCTTTACAACAAAAGACCATTACAGTGACAATTTCGAGCAGATTCAAGATTATCGCTGTAAAAGTCCTGTTATACACCAGCTGCAGCTTCACTGGTGTTTTGCTGGCTTCAAATCAACTCTGACTCAGAGTTGATTATCTAAAGATTGGGGGGTGTGGGGGCATAGCTTCCCACATGGGCAAACCCCCCCCAAAAAAAAACAGTGTTATCCTGGCAGGCGAAACACCAACTGTTGGTAATTCGACTGTTGCTGTAGAGGATGTCAACAACAAAGTTGTCGAAGCAGGTTGGTGGAAGCAACTGCATGCAATTTTATGCATTATAGACATTTGACCATGGTCAGCCCAGTGGCGCTGAGGGCTGAGGCGCTGGACACCTTACCTCATGCTGCGCAGGTGACCCAGGTTCGGGAATGACCTCAGGTCACTGTGGTGCCGATGGGGGAGGTGGGGGCAGGATTGAGCAGTTGCTGTCCTCTCCCAGGAAGGGGGGTCACCTGCCCATAGTCCCACAATCACTAGATGGAGGTCTGTTGCAGGCATAGGCAGTATCGGTGAGACAGGTAGGGTGGGAGGCATCCCGTAAGATATGCATGCGCATGCCTCCACACGCACACATGACATTGGGAATGTATGAGAGTGGGGATCTTAAAATAGGGGGAAAAAACATTTGGCCATTTGGAGAGGAGGGACATGAGCAGTGCACAGAGGAGGAATGGATTGATTCCAGCGTGGGTGAGCAGGCAAGTGCCTTTATTATAAACATTTGGTCATTGAGCAGGGAGGAGGAGGGCCATGAGAAGTGCACAAAGAAGAGAGTTGATTGATTTAGGGCATGAGTGAGCAGGCAAGTGTCTGCATTATAAACATTTGGTAATTGAGAGAGCAGGGGCATGAGAAGTGCACAGAGGAGGGAATAGATTGATTTCAGGTGTGAGCGAGCAGGCAGGAGTCTGTATTATATTGCTTTAGTCAGTGAGAGAGGAGGGATGTAAGGCACATCACAGACATTCTGTATTATATTGCTTTAGTCAGTGAGAGAGGAGGGGTGTAAGGCACATCGATGAAACAGGTTGTTTTTCAGTGTTGACCAGTTACATCCGTCCCACTCTCCCCAGTGCACCATACATGTGGTCATGCCCCATAGGTGCGGTTAAGTAAGCACTTCAATGTTAAACTCAAGAATTTGCACTTTAATAACTTTCCAACTGTTGAACGAATTTGCAGTAAATTTGGTGTGCAACTTCCTGTGGGGTAGATCTCTTAATTTTGCTAGTTTTGTTGTGGTCAGATGTGCCGTCTCCAAGTTATGGGGAGGTGAAAAAACATATTTTTACCCAATGACTTTGCTGGAATTTTTCTTTGAACTTGTCTACAGCCCAGTGGGTTTGTTTGTTTTGTAAGACATTTTCAGGACAGAAAGGGACTACCCCACAGATACGCCTTTTACTAGTCTGGTTAAAAAGCAATAAGTAATTTTTAAGTTATTGCAATTTAAAAATGAGAAAAAAATAATTTCTGAGCATGCTCAGTAGGCACTTCATTATAGTTATGGTACAAGAGGAATCCTGCACTGTATGAAAAAAATCCTCATTCATTAACATTTAAATTCTTTGTTTATATCAATGTCATGCGACATTGGATCTTATTTTGTATGATAAGATTCGAACTAGGATCCTACATTGTGAGTCATGCAAAGTAGAATCTTAGTTCGTATCTCGTCATATAAACTAAGTGCCTACTTTGTATGACTCTGATACAAAGAATTTAAATGTGGATGTCTCTGCCATTTTTTGGTATTTTCTCACCACATTTTCAACAAGGGCATTTTTGGGCCCTAACTTATGAACGTTATCACTGTTATTTCATTACTCAGTCTCCAACGGTGACTTCATGGTCATTGCACAGAATAATCTTTCAGGACAGAATAATGAAATGCCAGTCCCGGTGTTCAAGAAGTGAGGTCCTAAAAAGCCCATGTTGAAAATCTGGTGCAAAAAATTCTGAAAACAGCTGTTTTACAAGTGTGCATTGCACAGTTTCTACGCACACTTGTAACTTCACTAGTTTTTAATATTTTCACACCAGCTTTTCCACATTGCCATTTTTTTCATACCTCCTCATGAACAGTGTTGCTGTCATTTCTCACATCTTGCCAAAAATGTGTTTTTGCATCTCTGGTGCATAATGGTGCAGTCACTGTGTGAAAGGAACTTTTGGGATGGATTAGCAAAATCACAGTGTCAGCGTTCATGAGATTTGCCAAAAAACCCATGTTGAAAATTTGGTTAAAAAAGTCCCCCAGATTGCCACTTTACGAGCATGCGTGTTCAGTTTCTATGCTCGCTGGTTACTTTGCTAATTTTTCATATGATCCTTTCTGTTTTTTAGCATTACTCTTCTCCACAACTCCTCGTGAACAGTATACAGCTGGAATTTTTCACATCCTGCCCAAAACATGATTTTGCATTGGTGGCACAGAATGGCATGTTTACTGTGCAAACTGAACTTTTGCGACAGATTAATGAAATGACAGTGACATTGTTTATGAGGTGGGGTCCCCAAAATGCCATGTTGAAAACTGGGTGGAAAAATCCTGAAAATGCCTGAGTTATGTGCGTCCCTTTAATTGTAGTGCCTGCTCAAAAATTATTTAAGATACAGATTTTTTGCTATCTACATCTTTAGGTGGCATAAGCACCTTTGGAGGTTTCGAACTTGTGATTGCAACTACAGTGATATGTTTTTCTGTAGTTACTACGGTTACTGAGATATTGCCAGATTAATGTTACAATGGTTACTTTTCACGGCTATAGGATTGTGGTGTGTCCGTGCTTATGTGTAAAGAGGGGCATTGCGCTCCTACTTATGCTTATCATTATGCAACAGTAGGTAGCGTGAGGAGAGCACAGGGCCTGGAAGGCGCGCACTTCCACAGCCACAAGCAGTTATATTATACTTTCTAAAAAAAAGGAAATTCATTGCAAAAAATTACATTACTCCATCAGTTACATTTTTTATGAAAATGTAAAAAGCTAGGAAATTCAACATTAGAGTTACCAACCCTACACCCCATTCTCCACTCTCTACACACCAACAGGTATTGGGGTGTTTCTTGGAGTCATTAGGCCTCTCACCCCGTTCTCCTGTTTGTACCATTTTATTTTGTTTACAGAAGGAATGGGGTGAGAGTAAGGGCTGACAACTCCAAAGCACACCCTGACACCTGTTGGTGTGTGAAGGGTGGGGGGGGGGTGGTAGGGTTGGTAACCTTAACATCAAATTTCCCAGCTTTTTACTCTTTAATAAAACCCTAACTGAGGTAATAATATATTTTTTTGCTATGAATATATACACATATATAGTTACACATACCCTCATAATGCAAAGCATCATGGGCTACATATGCAAATCCTCACAAAATATTATGCTGCTTCAACTTTAAGCAGAACTGCATGGTACTGCAGGACTTCTCACACAATATGCAAAGGGTGCCAACAGAAGACACAAACACATGTTTTATTCTGCCAGAACTAATCAGTATACCTCATCTGTATTACACCCCAGTGGAATGAACCAGCCACCCTAAGTTGGTCTATTTGGGTGGAGTTGTGGTGAGTCCAATGAAACCAAAACAAAGCTAAAAGACAAAGAACCTCAGTATGCAAGCACTAATGCAAGGGT
This sequence comes from Neoceratodus forsteri, assembly GCA_016271365.2. Taxonomy (NCBI): domain Eukaryota; kingdom Metazoa; phylum Chordata; order Ceratodontiformes; family Ceratodontidae; genus Neoceratodus; species Neoceratodus forsteri. The sequence continues at coordinate 416,827,597 of CM057457.1, forward strand.
TACCCCAAAGGGCATTGGCCGGGAAGCCAAGTTTCAAAGAAATACAAAATGCATACTGTGTGAGAAACCTTTCAGCACCATGCAGTTCTGTTTAAAGTTGAACTGGTAATATTTTTTTGGGATTTGCATATGCATCCCATGATGCTTTTCATTATGGAGATATGTTTGAGTTTTGTATTTCTTTGAAACCTGGCTTCCCGGCCAATGCCCTTTGGGGTAACCCTTGTCTTAGTGCTTACGTACTGAGGTTCTTTATATATATATATATATAGAGTATGTGTATTACTTTTTTTTTAATTTAATGTACTTTATTACATTTTTTAACCAGCATATAGAAGCATAATTAACAGTGTATATGTCAGGAAGCTGCAATTATACAAAAATTAAACCCACCAAAACACTACAATACAAACAATAAACATCCCACTCCCTTCCATCCCCCCAACTCCAAATAGTCTGTGCAACTTTAAAAAAGAAAGAAAATAGACTGTCAGTAAAGGGGGGGAAAAGAGAAAAGGAAGGAAAGGAGTACGTTAATAGACTAACGTTTCCATAGGAAGTAAGTCCAAAAGAGGCTCCCAGATATGCTGAAAGATGTGTGGCCTATGTTGCATACTCGCTGTATGCTTTTCTAACTGAATAGCAAGCAAGGTCTCGCAATACCACTCCAACAGTGCCGGAAGTGTATCCTCCTTCCAGTGTCTTAACATGACCAGCTTTGCCATGAAAGCAAATAGGACAAGATGGGCTTTACGTGTTCTTGGTGTTTCAGGGGACTTTACAGCCAGTAAGCAACATTCCAGAGTGAATAGAGATTCCAAACCCACTAATGGGTCTCAAGCTTGTTTTATAGATCCCCAAAAGGCCTGAGTATGGGAACAGTCCCAGAGGAGGTGGTACAATGACCCTGGGACCAGTTTACAGCGAGTGCAGGTAAGCAAAAGGAGTTGACTTAGTCTATGTAGCTTTATCGGCGTATAGTAAAAATTGTGCATAATGTTGAAGCCAGTCTTATTTAATGTATTTATAAACAAAGACCCACATGTTTTTCCAGAACTCTTTCTCTGATGGTGTGAGAGAGACAGTGCTTGAACCCAGTAGTAACAAATTCCAGAGGGGAGACAAAGGTCAAGTGCTTGCAGTTGTGTATACACCATGGAGACTGCATGAGGTTGATCTGCTATTTGAAAAATCAAAGACAGGTCTTCCAAGGGCTGCAGAGACCAGGGTTTGGGTCCCAGAAGGTGAGAATTGTATTTTTAACTTGCAGGAATTTAAAGATGTCTGCTTGCTGAAGCTGGAGTTTATTTTGGAGAGTAGGAAAGGGGGCTAATTCATCTGCTTGGAGAAAGTCTGCTAAGGTACTCGTATTTAAGCTGGCCAGAAAGAGGGAGGTAAAGAGTGGTGACCAGTCCAGAAGTGCAAGTTATTCAGTATGGGCTAGGCAGAGGACTGATGCCAGTTCTCTGAGAAATGGTTTTGCGCTTGGTATAAGGCCCTAAGAGACCAGCCTATTGGGAAGGCTTTGGGGGAATGGAGAAACTGAGAGGGGATGTATATGCAAGCTTAGGCAACGAGGTTGAGAACTTATGTGCCAGATGTCTCTCTATATCTAATTAGATGGGGCGATATGTATTATCTGCTACTGGGGTGTCCTTTTTGCACCAGAGAGAAATTATGCTTATGTGCTGAGCCCCATAGTATATAAAAAGGGAAGGGAAGGCAAGCCCACCTTGTAACTTAGGAGCTGCTAACTTGAAGTACACCCTCTGTACTGTTTTGTTTTTCCACAGAAAGGTGTCGAACATTCTCTGCAGTCTCATAAACCATACAGTACCTTAGGGAAAAAAGAGACCCAGAATACCCAGCGGATATAGCAGTCTCCGTAGAACATTCATTTTCAGAATGCTGATGCGACCCCAGAGAGATACAGGAAGCGCACCCCAATGGTCCAGATTGCAGTAACTTGGTAAAATTTTCTTTTACCATGGTAGGCATATCCCTAGCAATACTGATCCCCAGGTTTTTTAGAACTTTAGGTTCCCAAACAGGACCAAAAATGTTACAGTCCACTTTCCTAGTATGATTATTGTGAGGAAATATTCTCATCTTGAAGAGATTTGACCTGTAGGATGAGACTGCAGAGAATTGATCCAACTCCGCTAGTAAGATGGGGAGAGAGACTTCAGGGTCTTCCAGATGTAAAAGGAGGTCATCTGCATATGCCAGTAGGGAATATTTCTTTCCTTCTATCTGGACACCCTCAAGAGTAGGAGATGTGAGTAGCTTATGTATTAAGGACTCCGGGTAGAAGTTAAAAGGAAGAGGGGAGGGGGGGCATCCTTGTTGAATGCTCCTCTCTAGGGGAAACAGATCCTAAAGTCACCAATTACACCACATCCATGCTGTTGGGGAAGAGTAGAGAAGTTTGACCCATTTAATAAAATCATCTGGAATTCCAAATCGACAAAGGGAGGCAAACAAGAATTGCCAGGATACACAATCGAAAGCCTTTTCAAAGTCCAGGGAAACCAAAGCTGCAGGGACTTATATTATGCAGTTTAATGTTAAACCCCAAATTTTTCACGTTCATAACTTTGCAACTGGCCAGCCCGGTGGGCACTAAGGGTTTGAGGCACTGGACATCACATCTTGCACCATGCTGATGACCCATGTTCGGATACAGACTTGGGTTGCCTGGGGTTGTCAGAGGAGGGAGAGGATGAAGCATCTTAAGATAGCTCTTGTCTCACAGAGGGAGGGCTAAGGGGTTGTCTAGTGTCCTTGCGTCCCCTAATGGAGATTAGCGGTATTACAGAATGACTGACTAACATGAGAGGCAAGTGTGACAAATGCCGGCAGAGTTGCCATGTGCCATGGCGTCATTGCGCACCGCATTTGAGGGAAGGGGAAGCACTCATGGGGCAAAAGTGGGAAAACCTTTGTGGTCTTGTGGAGATGATGAGGCTCCATTGGCAAGGCCACATCCCAAGATCAGCTCAGCACACCAGAGATCTCATCAGGCACCAACCCAATATCTAGGTAGGGCGTTAAGTCTGCACGGTCACCATGGGTGGGCAAGCCCTCCCCAGGGATAACTTGGTAGCCAAGGGACTGACCTATCTGGACTGAGGTGGGGAGAATGCCAGCAGTGAGGATTCAGGCAGGGAGGGAGAGGTATTAGCCAAGTGAGCTCCTCACAAGGATGCCTAATACCACAGAGTGAGAAACAGAATTGAAAAAAAAAAATAACTTGGCAACAGTTCAATGGATTTGCACAAAATTTGGAATAGACAGTGTCAGGTGCTATATCTTTTGATTTGCCAATTTTCTTTCAATCAGATTTGTAGATTTCATGCAGTGAATCGTCAAAAAATGAATTTTGCGCTACTTTTTGCCAGTTTTCCCTGTTTTTTCTTCATCCCTCTGCACCCACGCTGTTTGGAATTGTGGCTGAAATCTTTACGGTTGTTGGAGGTTATCCAATGGAACAATCCAGCACTGGTTTGATGAAAAAATATTGATCCATTCCAAAGTTATTAAATGTTAAAATTTCAGGTTCTAAGTATGCTCAGTTCAGTCTTTGGGAAAGATGCACAGTTTCAATTAAGGATCTCTGGTCGTAAATGGCTAGCAAAGAGGGATTCAGAAATCTCACAGTATCCCACTTTGTGATGAAAATCTATCTTCATCAGCCACCATTTTGTTTTCTCACTTAGTGAGGGGAGAAAACAAAATGTTGTAACATCTCCCATTTTGTTAATTTTTTTGTAACTGAGAAAAAGAAAACAGTCCCCCGACATTTTCTTTTTTTTTATGTAGAATCCTGCTTCAAAATTTTCAATGTAGAATTCTGTATTGAAATGTCTTTCTATTGTCTGACAACATCAGGGTGCCCAATTCCCATGTCAGCCTATGTCCCCTCTCCATTGCTGTGGCACATTGGGAGCCCACTCCAGCGTGCAGAAATATTTATGTTTCCGACACTGGGATGCCCACTCTTGGTGTCAGATGCCCCCCCAAACCTGTATACATGTGTTGCTTCCATCAGGGTGCCCAATCCCTGTGTCAGCATGTATCCCTCCCCCACACTAATGTGGCACATTGGGAGCTCACCCCAGTGTGCCCAAATGTGATTAAAAAAACAAACAACCTGTTGAAGAAAACTATCCAACATTTTTTTTTAACCTAAAAAAAGAAAATGGCCCCTCGTCATCGCAGAAGCTACCTTCCCCATCCTGACCCTCCCTCTGTGCATGCATCTCCTGCACCCCACCTTACCCTAAACTTACCTCCAGAGTCAGGTGTTGTCATCTTCTGAGGACCGCACACATCTGCACTCTTCAAAGCCGAACTGCAGACTGAAGAATCAACGTAAGCTGCAATGTAATGGCAGTTAGTGGGGTTTTCAACTTCAGCCATTTTTAGGAATTTTGACCCCAGATTTTTAACATGGGGTTCTTGGGACCCCACCTTATGAACACTGGCACTGTCATTTTGTTACTCTTTCCTGAAAGGTGATTTCACAGTCGCTGCATGGAATCCCCTTTTGGGACCGATTAACAGAACAATAGTGTCACTGTTCATGAGGTGCAACATGGGCTTTTTGTAAAACCACATTTGGGAATAAAATTCCCAAAAGTAACTGTGTTATGAGCATACGTTGTGCAGGTTCTACCCACACTCATAACTTTGCCAATTTTTTTATATAGTCATTCCAGATTTTTAACATTGCCATTTTTTCACATCTTCTTGTGAATAGTGCAGCTGTCATTTTTCACATCCTTCCTGAAACATGTTTTCACACCTGTGGCACAGAATGGCGAGGTTGCTTTTGGGATGGATTAAGAAAACCACAGTGCAACTGTTCATGAGGGGAGGTCCCAAAAATCCCATGTTGAAAGTTTGGTGAAAACATCCCCCCCCCCGTGACTCAGCGTACGAGCATGCATTGCACATTTTCTACCCAAGCTCATAACTTCACCAGTTCTTCATATTTTCACTCCAGATTTTCAACATTATCATTGTTCACACCACCACCTCATGTAATTTTTAAAATTCTGCCGAAAATGTTTTTCTACTGTTGTGGAGAAAAACAGTATAACAGTTGCTCAGAACTACAGTTTGACAGGGATGAGAAAGTGTTCTTTACTGGGTACATGTGGTGAGGTGATAAGGTTATGCTGAATATTTTAGGTGAAAATTATTTAAGATGGCACAGTTATAACTGTATGTTACAATTTGAGTACACCTGCTTGTACCTTAACGTGTGGATGCACGGGGGCCAGAGACCCCTGTGTTTCTACAGCCAAATACATATGTGCATCTGTGGAGGGATGGAAGACCCTGCGCTCCCACAGTAAAATAAAGATACTATTCTACTATCTCAAAAGATGAGGCAATAAATTACAAAAAAAACTTTTTTAATGCATCAGTTAGTGACAAAAGTAGGGAAATTAGACAGTTGGGTCAAGCCCCTAACACCCCCACATCCACCTTTCACAGACCAAGTTTCAGAGTGTGCCTTGGGGCCATCGGACCTTTCACCCCATTCTCCTACACTGTACCATGTCAAATTCCTTACACAAGGAATGGGATGAGAGTTAGGCCCGGTGACCCAAAGGCCCACCCCAGTACGAGGGTGGGTGGGTGCAGGGTGGGCTGGTGGGGTTGGATGGGGGTTATTAGGGGCTCAACCTTAGCATCTCATTTCCTTACTTTTGCTGCTTCAACCCTAACTGATGTATTAATAACATTTGTGTAGATATCTAGATGTGTATAATATATACTGCAATCACCTGATGCTGTGCAACAAGAGGAAGTACTAGTCTATAAAGGTGGAATAGCCCAGGATGGGTAGGCTGGGAGAGTGGGTGGAATCTAACTGGTCAGTGCCGATAAACAATCTCTTTAACCCATGTACTGTATGTAATGTGCTTTAGTTAGCACCCAGATGTCCTCTCTAGGCACTAAAGGAACACTTACTGTAAAAAAAACAGACTACTAGTCAGTCCCTGAAAGTCCTGTTAATGCACTCCATCACACATTCAGATACACACACAAATGCTAGTTCTGGTACAGTTGGTCCCCTGTAAACAAATCATTGTTAATGTGCCCCAACAAGCACAAAATGTCCCATTCTGGTACATTCAGCCCCCGTAACAAAAATAAATAGTATTTCCCCTCCCCATTCACACAGTATGAACAACAGGAAAACAAGTCCTGAAATAGCAAGCAGAATGTAGTTACAAGTACTTAGCTGCTACTTCAGCCTTCTCTGGTCCCCCGATGCACTCAGGCAGCCAAACTCTGACTCTGACCTTCACGCTGAACTTTTAAAACAGGAGCATTCTTTTCATTACTGTTTGAAATTCAAAATTTCCTACTGTATATGAACTGTTTATTAGGTTTATAGGGTACTGTGTTATGAGGCATTGCAGCACCTGGACATTAATGAAATAATTAAGAGCTATTTCTAAGTAACTAACTTAGCTTCATTTATTATTGCAGTATTGGAAAGGCTTTTTAGTTATATGGGAGTTGGGTGTTGGTGGGTGGGTTTTCTAGGTTGCTGGGAGGGATTTGGTTATTTGGTAAAGAAAAAATGAGGAGAGGTTTTATAGGTTAGCATAGGGTAAGGTAGTGTTGCATGCATCAATCTCAGGCTCCAAGGCAGTTACTCTGCTTCCCTGCTGAAGGCCCAGCACCCTATTGACCAACATATATCAGTGTTGCAGGGAATTTTGTATCATGAGGGAGATGAAGAAGAGGGATAGGGAAGTGGAGTGGTACCAAGAGGTGTACTGAGGACCAGGAGATGTCCTGGGGTTAGACAGGTACCGAGAGGTGTACTGAGGACCAGGAGATGTCCTGGGGTTAGACAGGTACCGAGAGGTGTACTGAGGACCAGGAGATGTCCTGGGGTTAGACAGGTACCAGAGAGAGGCCAGACATGTTTAGTCCCCATCCCCAGGGGACTGTTCAGTAGTCACAAAAGGAGAAGAGTGGGAGGTACCTAAATAAAGCAATAGAAGCACTCTGGACAGGGGGTCGATAATAGTCCATTCATAGAAGAAAGGCTCCTGAGAGAACTCCTAAACCTCAGGGTGGACAAAGCAATGGGGCCTGACAGGATTCACCCCAGAATTCTAAAAGAACTAAGGAGAGACCTAGTGACATCACTGACTACCCTTTTTAACAAATCATGGGAGGACAGTGTGGTACCTGAGGTCTGGAGGAGGGCAGATGTCATTCTTCTTCACAAAAGTGGCAGCAAGGTAGAGGCAGGGAACTATAGACCTGTTGGTTTAACCTCAGTGGTAGGGAAAATGATGGAATCACTTCTGAAGGAAAGAACTGTTGAGTACCTAGATGTCAGCGAGGCACAGGACACGAGGCACCATGGATTCGCAGTGGAAAGATCATGTCAGATGAACCTAATAGATTTCTTTGACAAGGTGACCAAAGTAGTAGACTAGGGAGGGGCTGTAGATATGGCCTACCTGGACTTTAGCAACTCATTTGGCACAGTCCCACACAAAAGATTAATAAACAAGTTAGCCACTCTGGGAGTGGATCCCAGGGTGATAGCCTGGGTAACAGATTGGCTGACCAACAGGATGCAGAGGATGATAGAAAATGGAGTACACTCTGAAGAAAGGAATGTTACTAGTGGGGCGCTGCAGGGTTCAGTACTGGGACCAGTCCTCTTTAATGTCTTTATAGAAGACATTGCCAAGGGTCTGGAAGGAAATGTATGCCTCTTTGCAGACTATACAAAAATCTACAACAGGTTTGATACACAAGGTGGGATGGAAAGGATGAGAAGTGACTTGGCAAGGTTGGCGGACTGGTCAAAAACATGGCAGCTTAGATTCAGTGCTAAAAAGTGCAAAGTAATGCACCTAGGAAACAAAAACCCAGAGGAAGAGTACACAATGGGGGGGGGGCACTAACAACAACAAAAATAGAAAGGAACCTCAGGTAGTCATATCACATGACCGTAAGGTAGGCAGACAATGTGAGAAGGCAGTAAGGATGGCTAGAGGGATACTGGGATGCATAGAGAGACGCACCACCAGTAGAAAACAAGAAGTTGTTATCCCTCTGTACAGATAGTTGGGAGACTCCATTTAGAGTACTGCATGCAGTTCTAGAGATCTCATCTCCGTAAGAACATAGACAGGATGGCAGTGGTTCAGAGGAGGGCAGCTAAAATGGTGCAGAGTCTGCAACAGAAGCCATGTGAGGAGAGACTGAAAGAGCTTAATATGTATACCCTTGAGAAAAGGAGGGAGAGGGTAGACATGATGGAAACTTTTAAGTACCTCGGGGGAATCGTAAAAATCCAGGAAGGGAGCTTCTTTGAGAGAAAGAGATATGCAAGAACAAGGGGACACATTTGAAGATGGGGGGATAACTCAAGGGCAACGTCAGAAAGTATTTTTTCATGGAGAGGGTGGTGGATGCATGAAGCCACCTTCCTGAGGAGGTTGTGGGGTCAAAAACAGTGGGGGAATTCAAGAATGCATGGGACAGACATAAGGCAATTATAGCAAAGGATACAAGGAAGTAGGCTGTTGGTTAACCAGAATCTGCAGCTTATCCAATACATAGGGAATGAGCAGACTAGCTGGGCCAAGCGATCCTTATCTGCCGTCAAAGTCTATGTTTCTGTGCTTCAGGGTTCCTGCCAGACTAAGTGAGTCTGCAACTGAGTGACCAGCTGACTCTTTGAGTTTCCTTTGGGCAGTGCTGTGTAATGCCAGGCTGTGGAGGAACAGGACCACAATTATAGTGGATCTTGTTTCCTCTGTCGGCTCAGCTTACATTATTGAGACCTGGCTAGGGGATGACTCCAGCACAATTCCAGTTCCACTGGTCCCAGCAGGGTTCTTAGTTGCGTACTGCCAGAGAAGAGACCACAGTGGAAGGACGTGCCATCTGTGTTAGATCTGATCTGAATCTGGTGGCACTCCTAGTGGGAGGCATGAGTCATTTGAATATATGACTGTGCAGGGGGTCTGAGTGCAGACTGCAGGATCCGCCTTGTGAATTAGCCTCCAGGTCACAAAGGGGAATTTCTTCAGGAAATCACATCTGTCATCACTGACCTGGTTTTGGAATCACCAGTATGCGTTTTTCTTGGTGATTTCAAACCCAACGTGGATAATGAATGTTCACAATTTGGTCAGTATTTTCTCCAGAACATGGAAGCTCTGGGCCTTGCACAAGTGATTGTTTCCATGACCTACCAACATGGTCGCACTCTGGACCAACTGTTTTCTCTGGAGCTCGAGGTGAGAAGTCTCAAGATTGAAACAGACAGTGGGTCAGACTATTTCTCTATTAGATTCAGTTTCAGGTCACCCTCTTGTAGTCCATCCCTGGTGGAGGTGGTTCAACATTGACCTTTGAGAAGACTTAGTTCAGAAGAACTTATGGCGATTTTGGACAGCTCGGAAATGCTGGCAACTTGCACCCAGTGTACAGAGGTGGCAACAGAAGCCTATAATAGCAGAATCACTAGGGCCTTTGACCTCATTGTGACAGTTTGTGTCTGTTCCTTCATGATGCACCTCATGGTTTGACACGGAGTTAGGGCTTTGAAAGCCAGGGGATGAAGGTTAGATTGTTGTTGGAGGAGTTCAAAGATCCTGGACAGCAAACTAGTTCTAGGTGTCCCATTATAAGGAATATCGGAAGGCAGTCACTCAAAACATGGTGGATTTTTTGGCAACAGAGATTGCTGCTGGGAGAAACTGGCTTAACTCTTTTAGACTGTAGACAGGCTTCTTTATCTGGTTTGTCTAGAGCCCATGAGAGCATTAACGGCTGTGAAACGTGAGGAGTTCACTTCACTCTTTTTAGATAGGGTGTCCTCTTTTAAGGTTGGAACCACTTCAGCTGGGCTGGGACAGCCCTGCAGTGGACAGCCTCTTAGTCAAGCCACAGTCAATGGACCTGGGAAGGGTTCCACCTGGTAAGATGAAAGAGGTTTGTAGGGTGTTCACAGAGCTGTAGCCAGTGTTTTGTAATCTGGATCAGGGTCCAAAATGACTACTCATAGGTTTCACTGGACATCTGGGCCCAGTATTCACTAAGACTTCCCAGTGTTCTCTATCAGATGAGTGCTTCCCAGTTGTGCTTAAGTGCAGTCTCATGAAGCCACTTCTGAAGAAACCAACCTTAGACCCAGAGATCTTAGAGAAGTAACATCCGGTCTCTAACCTTCTGTTTCTGGGAAAAGTTATTGAGAAAGTTGTGCTGCAGCTGGAACCACACCTCATAGCATTTGACATATTTCAGCCTGTCCAGTTGGGATTTAGGACTAGGCATAGCGTTGGAACTGTTCTTGTCCAGTTGCACATTGCCCTGCTCAAGGCAAGAGATGGAGGTGATCAGTCAGTTCTTATCTTTCTAGATCTCCCATCTGCTTTTGATACCGTGGACCATGGGCTACTTTTGGATAGGCTTAAGGAGTATGCAGGACTCACTTGCAAAGTCATCCACTGGTATGAGTCCTACCTCAAACACAGAACCCAGAGGCTAGTGTTGGCAAGATTTTCCTCACTCCTGGGGGTTCTGTCCACTGGCATACCCCTGGACTGTGTCCTGTCACCCATGCTGTTCACAGTTTATATGCTGCCTCTGAACATGGCCATTAGGAAATATTGGCTGTGGTTTCATCGCTATGTAGATATTACCCAGCTCTATACGTCCTTTGCACCTGGGATGGTGAGTGCGGTGGACGTGTTTAGCATATGCGTAGCCAAGATTCAAGACGGGATGTCATTGTGCTAACTGAGGTTTAACCCAGAGAAAATCAAAGTTCTAGTGACTGAGCCAGGCCATTGGGGGGGGGCGCAGTTGGCGAGACCAGGCTGTGTCTCAGTTCCTCTGAGCTGGTGGCTATAACTAAGGTGAAACATCTTGGTGTCATTTTGGATGAGGGTCTACCAATGGGGGCTTAAATGTCAGCGGTAGTCTGCAATGTTTTTTTTCTATTTGCAAAAAATCAGCCAGATTATGTCCCTTATCCCTCCTGGCAACCTGGTTATGCTGGCTCATGCGTTTGTGACCTGGTGGTGCAACTATTGTGATGCTTTTTATCTTGTGGTCAGTGGAGGTACGCTGCACTGCTGCAGAATGCAGAGGTCCAGTTACCAACACACCTTCCAAGACTGTGCACTGCGTGATCAACAATGGCTGCCAGTCAAATGGTGTGTCTTTTAAATTGGGTCTCTTAATCTATAAGGCCCTACACTGATCGGGCTCTGGCTACCTGACTGAACTCCTGCATCCCTAGGTGCCCTTTTGCACACTCTGCTCCACTAAAGTGGACCTCGGGGTAGTGTCCAGGTCAAGTCAGAAGATGTCTGGAGACTGGGTATTTGAAGTAGCAGGCCTGGTACTTTGGAACTCACTGTTCAGTACTTTATTTAGAGCTCTTAAGTGAAGGCCTTTAAAAGGGGCCTGGAACTGTATTTATTTCAGCAGGCATGTGAGGTGGTTTGGTATCCTCCACACTCTGCTTAACAAATGTATTTAATGTAGTTTTTTATTTTATTCTGTTTTGTTTAATTTATTTTATGTTACTTAAAATGCTGAATTATAGAAGTGACTAAAGTTATCTCTGGTTTTATATAATGGTGCCCTAAGCCTCTAGAAAAGGATGCCATGAATAAATTAATAATAATACTACTGCCCAGAGCTGAAATCCAGGAGTGCAGAGCTCTGGGCACAAAGATCCATAGGGGGTGCTAAGATTTACTCCAATGGAGGCAAAGGCTCTTCTGCATGCAGTGTCCAGTCTCTTATCATGCATTGCAGTTAAGGGCAAAGATCCTTCAGTCAGCATAGTTGTTTGCTTAACAGAATTATGTACAGCTTAATCTGCCAAGTGAGGGGTTTCCCAGTTCTGGGAATTCTCCAAAAATGGATAACATCTCATCTGTGGTCTCGGTAGGTGCTTTCTCTGGTTCTTGCCTGCTCATTCCTGTTTTGATAATTTAGTTGCAGTGCACAATGTTTGGAAAATTCCTCATTGCATTAGAAGATTCAGACAGTATCAGAATCACACCAGAGCCTCCATGGCAGGTGTTCTACAAGCTTCTATTATGAGGTAGGATAGAGATGATGAATCAAACAGGGAAGGGATTGGAATCTTTCTCTTAGGCTCTGTCCACTCACCTTCCTCCTCCTCTTTTGAGGGATCCTTTTCCTCAACAGAAAGTACATTCAAGTCAGGATTTTCTTTGTGGACCCTGCTATCATCATCTTGACCCTTCATATGACCAAGGTCATGGTTTGCCTATAGAGCAGGAAGATCAGTCTCATCCTGCTCTGGTTCACCTGGACATACCTGTATGGGCCCACCTGACCTGAGGGGCCCACCTTGGGTTTGTGTGTGTGGGAGGGGTACCCTACACAGCATCAGTGCTTATAATCTCATTTAAAAGAAATAATAAGGACTTATGCACCTCAGCCCTGCCATTGCCAGTCAGTATACCAGGTGCATATTACCAGCTTGGGAGTTCAACTGAGGAACGGCCTGAAACCAATATGTTAGATTGTATTACACTGTTAGAGCAATGTGAACCTAAGAATAAGGGTCTCATCACCTCCTGAAGGTCTTACAGTGTTTGAAAATCACATGTCTCTTGTAAGCTGGCTTGAGGAGTAAGAAACACAAATAAATTCAGAATTCCTGACAGAGAGATGCTAATCTAGGTATGATCTATAAAAAGCCTTACCCAGTAAGAAGGATTGCTGTCTTGATGCACCTTAACCCCTTCCCCGAACTGAATAAATCACTGAAGGTAAGGGGGTGAAAAGTTAATTCCCATTGACAATGTTGGAGCTAACAGAAAAGAAACTTATGGGAAGTATGAATAAATTTCTTCTTTGAATCCCACCCTAAGACTGCTCAGTTTCTTTCAGTCTCTTGTATTGTACACTGTTGAAAGTCTTGCTGAAGTTCAAATAGATAATGTTTACTGCCTTCCCCTAATCTGTTTCCCTGGTCACCTAGTCAAACAAGTCAATCAGATTCATCTGGCATGACCTCCCACACCTCCATGATTCCATGTTGCCTTTGGTATTGTAGCCCATTAGATTTAAGATACTTCTCTAACCTCTCCTTTAACAGGGCATCCATTACCTTCCACACAAACTAATGTGAGACTGACAGGACTACAGTTGTTTGCCTCCATCCTGCTGCCACTCTTATTAAATGGGACCACATCTGCTCTCCTCCCATCTTCTGGAACCAAGCCTGTTTCCAGTGACCAGCTGAATAACGTCATCAGAGATACAGCAATCGACTACCTGAGAACCTTTATTGCCCTTGGGTGTATCCCTTCCAGTGTCAAGCTTTGTACACATTCACATTTGCAAGTCCCTCCAGGATTCTTTCCACTGAAAATGGACTCGTATACTTCACCCATCCCCAATTCTTCTTGTTGCTGCCTGGTCATCCGTTCCCCCTTTTACTGTGGAAATTTAGCCAAAGTACGTACCTGTTCTAGATGCTTGTTTTGTCATGATCTTGTGCAGTCTCCCTCAGTCATCCTCCTTATTCTGACTATCCATCTTGTTTCCCTTTTCTCACTTCTGTATCTGAAGAAAGTATCATATCCTTTAGTTACCCCATTGGATAGCCTTGTTTCTGTCTATACCTTTGCTTGCCTCACTGCCTTACCTGCTTCCCTGTTTTACTTTGTACCCATCTGTGTTTTCTGCCCTTTGCATTTCTTTGTACCTACTGAATGCCACCCTTTTTCCTTCACCACTTTGGTAATTCTTTTAGATTATCATGATGGTCTTTTGTTTTTGCTTTTGCCTGCCTACTTCATGCAGAAGCTGTTTGCCTGAATTATCCCTTCCCTAATTTTTTTCCCACTGTACCGTTACCCTTCTGTGGCAGTCCTCCCCACTAGGCAGCCTCAGAGGCATTCTCCCATTTCTTTCTTTTAAAATCCATCATCCTAAAGCCCAGGACCCTTGTCTTCATGTGGTTTGCTTTAGCACCTGCTTTTAATGTTGAACCAGAATGTATGGTGATCACTGGTCCCTAGATGACCGCCCACTATGATGTTTGCAATGATATGCTTGTTAGTAAGCATGAGGTTCAGTACACCCTATCCCAACTGGGACATCTGACTAGCTGCCTGAGAAATGTCCCTGATGTGAGTCAAATATGGTCCAACCCCTTGCTGAGGCTGCAGCTGGAAGTCTCAATTCACATCTGGAAGGCTGAAGTTACCAACTAGCAGTACTATTCCCTTATCTGCCATCCTTATGACATCTTCCACAGTGCCTTATCTAAGTTCTCTACCTGTGTTGGAGATATGTATACTACCCCTGTATGGGTAGTGGCCCAAGTCCCTGTCTCTACAATGACCCACAGTACCTCCAACCCTTCCTTCTACACCAGGTCCCCCTGTGTTTCTATAGCCTTTATTCTTGCTCTAACATATAGAACAACTCTTCCTGCCCTTCCTGTTTCTCCTGAACAGAGAGTAGCTTAGTATGACCATGTCCCAGTCATGACTGCCAGTGCCCCATGACTCAGTTGCAGCCACCAAGTCCAGGCCAGCCTCCCTCAGGATGACTTTGAGGTCCAGATTCTTTGCATTATCTGCACATGGTATTCTATACCTTACTGTCTCCCTGCCTGCAACCCAACTTTCTTACTGCCTGTCCTGCTCCTTGTCTCTCCCAATGACCCCTTTTCTCGTGTTAACCTTCCTGCTTCTTGGCTTTTTTTTTTTTTTACTTTTCTCTTTTGCATCCATGGTTTAAACCTAAAGCCCAGGACCCTTGTCTTTGTGTGGTTTGCTTTAGCACCTGTTTTAATGTTGAACCACACTGTACGGTGATCACTGGTCCCTAGATTACTGCTCACTATGATGTTTGCAGTGATATGTCTGTTATCCTGTGCCCTCAGTGTCCTTGCTTTATAGTCTTCCCCTAGGCCATGTAATGCTTTGCTGGTCTAGACCTCATCCAATGTAATATTGTACTCTACTGTCTATCAGAGACCTGCCTTGTACAGAACCTGCACACAATGGTATGCTGACTGCCTTTGGTACCATGCCTGTAAATTATGCTGCCTTGTTCTGTTCTCAGTGTCAAGTCTTACATTGCTATTTGTAAATTATTGTACACCACTGTGCTAAGCCATGCCATTCTCACTTGTAATGGCTGTACATAGACTGCTAACGTTGCTAAGCCTACGCCAAATTGTTGTATTGTGACGTGTTGTTGTTATTTAAACTACCAGGTCCATCTTGTAAATGAGCCCTGCTCAGTGGTGTTCCACCTGGATAAATAAAGACATTGATTGATTAATTGAAACCATACTTGCCCTCTGCATTGTCTGCACCCTTTCTTTTGTGTGCCCCTGCCTAGGGGAGCACCTTCTCTTCAGGCCATGCCTCCCTGTTTCTTCATCATGTATCAGATGGGCAATTTCTGCCTTTTTGTAAGCACAGTCACCCCCCCGGTTAGTTTAAATGATTATTCATGTAACATTTGCACCTCCCACTAAGGACAGAAGTCCTGTCCTGAGGGGAGGAGGATGACCAGTAGCATGATTTCACAGGAGGAGGTCATGTCTGACTCTTCTCACAGAGTTCTTTGACTGGATTACAGGGTTTTAAATAATTGATTAGCAGTTTTTTTCTTGGGACAATACTAACAGTACAGAAAGCATTTATATAGGTTTTCTGGAAGTGTCATGTTTGTTAAACACAGTGAGACAAGTGATATGCATTTTCACAATGTTTTAGAACTTTTATGAGCAAAATGCTAATCAATTTTTAGAGTTATTTAAAACCCTGGATTAGTAGGGAGGTGGATCAAAGGAGAGCAGTGGATGTGGCCTGTCTGGACTTCAGTAGGGCTTTCAACACTGTGCTGCACAGGTGGCTAGTTAAGGAACTAAGCAGCCCGGAGGTGGGGGGCAGAGTGATGAGCTGGGTATCAAACTTGTTGAAGGATTAGAGACAAAGGGTGGTGGAAAATTGTAGACACTCAGGGACCAGCTGAGATACTAGCTGGGTGCCACAAGGACAGGCATTGGAGTGGTCCTGTTCAACTGTTTTTATAAGGAACAGTGTGGAGAATCTGTGGGGGAGGTGTGTCTCTTTATGAATGATACAAAAATCTGCAACAGGATGGGCACGTGTAAAGAGGTGGAGAGAATGCAAAGAGAGCCAAGGAAACTAAAGGAGTGGGAGCTGAGCTTCTGTGCCAAAGTCAGCAAGGTAATACATCTAAATGGTGAAACCCAGGAGTTGAGTATAAGATGGGGGAGAAGAACCACAGTCACCAAGCAAGAAAGAGATCTTAGAGTTATCATTTGTAATGATCGATCACAAGGAGGCTGGTCAGTGTGGCAGAATAGTGGGAAAGGCTAGTAGGGTGCTGGGTTGCATTGAAAGGGGACATCTAATAGGAGGAGGTAGGTGGTGCTGGCATTGTTTGGCTCACTAATGAGGTCCCATCTGGAATAGTGTTCTTCTAGAGGCCACGACTCTGCAAGGACGTTAACAAGGTGAAGGTGACACAGAGAGGGCAAGGAAAAAAGGTGTGAGGGTTGCATGAGAACTCATGTGGAAAGGCTGCAGGAAAACAAAATGTACTCCCTTGGGGAGAGGAGACTGCGAAGGAACATGATTGAAACTTACAAGTACCTCACAGGTGTGAACAGGGTGCTGGTGGAAGGTCTGTTTTCAGAGAATAAAAGGCACCAGAACATGGGGGAATGCAGTGAAACTATGGGGGACATTCTGGAGAGATTTGAGAAAATGGCTTCTTCAAAGAAAGGGTGACGAATGACGGGAATTGCTCACCAGAGGAGATAGTGGGTGCAGACTGAGAGATGCTTCAAGCATGCATGGGATTGGAACAGGGACATATTAGATAGAGGAAAGGGGTGAGGGGAGGACACCAGTGGCCACATATATTCAGTGGTCTCAGAATAAAAATGAAAAATGGAGACTAGTTGGGCCTACTTGTCCTTTTCTGCTGACAATGTCAGTGGTTCTATGATACAGACCTTCATCCTTGTAGCGTTCCAAAACCACCTCGGCTGGCCCCCATTCTCCAATGTAGCTAAAGCTCTCTTCTCTGCACCATTCCATCAACCAGTTGTAGAAAGAGCTGCTGCAGAGAGCCCTGTTCTCTTTACAGCCATACACAGGTAAATCCTTGATTAGTGCCATTGTACACACTACCTGCATAAGACCCCTACCCTGCTGCAACAAATTCCCCTGCACTACCCCGCCTCAGTTCTTGCCATGTCATTTGTCTGCAATCAATCAAATCTTTATTCAGGCAAACATCATTGAGTAAGGCTCATTTACAGGATGGACCTGATAAGGTCAGGGTTCAATAGTTGGTACACAACAGATACATCAGTGCACTTACATATGCATAACAGATACAGAAAAAACACTTGTAATACACTGATCAAGGGTAAGAAGTTGGTTAGGACATACATGACAAGATAGGTTATAGGCAAATTATACTAAAAAATAAAGTATATACATATCCCAATAGAGGAGTCAAAGCATACACACAGCATAGTGTAATACTAGGATGGATGGGGAGCATTTAGGAATGATGTAAGGGCAGAAATTAGTGGGAGAAGGATTAGGTAGGTAGTAGGTAGTTGGGTAGAGTTAAATGGAACTGGGGTATTATAAAAATGGTGGCCGACTGGGAGGGAGAACTGTGGAACAGAATTATGCCATAAATGATGGCTGTCTGGAAGGGGGGTTGTGAAATAGCAAGACTAGCTCTTGTGGTAGCAGTTGCATTTCTCTTCAAAGAAACCTGTACAAAGCTGTCTGAAGGATGCTATAGGTATGAGATTGGACAGCTTTAGGGATTTCTGTAGGGTATTCCATGCCATAGCTAGGTAATAGCTGATAGCCGCCCTCCCTGTCCGGGTGTTGACTTTAGGTATTTTGAGCATGATGAGGTTGTTGCTTCTTAGGGCATAGGAGCTAGTTATGGTCTGGGTGAAACAGTCTAGAATATAATTTGGAAGTTTTTTAGACAACGCTCTGTAGATCCATAGTACTGCATTTCTGTTCCTTCTGAGATGTAGGGAATCCCATCCAACAGCAGCATAGAGAGAGCAATGATGAATGTTGGATGGAAGATCTGTTATGAATCTTATTTCTCTATGGTACAGGGTATCCAGCTTGCTTAGGTAGGAGGTGGGGCAGTGACTATAAAGGAAGTCTGCGTAGTCAACAACTGAAAGAAAAGTGGCTTGGACTAACCTCATCTTTGAGTCTCTGGTTAGGAAATGTTTTATTCTATAGAATAGGCTAAGCCTTTGGCAAAGTTTTTTTAGCAGCTCTTCAATATGATGTATGAAGTCTAGTCTGCTATCAATCCACACAGCTAAGTATTTGAATTTTTCTGCATACTCCAGATTTTTTCCAAGGATAGTGTATAACTGGGGGAGACTGCTTAGTGAGGAGGTGCTGGTGGAGCTTTGATTGGAGAAAAGCATTGCTTTTGTTTTCTTTGCATTTAAAATAAGCTGTTTCTCAAGTAATTGATATTGCAGCAAGGAGAATTCTGCTTGTAAAATTTCACGGGCAACTGCAGGTGATGGGTTGCTGACATACAAAACAGTGTCATCAGCAAAGAGGTGGACAGTGGCTTTGGTGAGATTTGAGTCAATATTATTAATGTAGATGGCAAAAAGGATAGGGCACAGGATAGATCCTTGTGGAACTCCTCTTAGCAGTGGCTTTAGTGGGGATAGATCACCTTCAGCTTTCACCTGCTGTGACCTATCCATAAGGTAACACCTGAACCATTTTAGGGAGGGTGGATCTAGGCCAATGGAATGCAAGGAAGAGAGTAGCAGCTCGTGGTCCACAGTGTTGAAAGCCTTGCTTAGGTCAAGAAATACTGCACAGACACTATTCTTTTTATCCAATTTGGTTTGCCAGTCATGTGTAACTTTGGCCAGTGCAGAGATAGTGCTGTGCCTGGCCCTAAACCCAGATTGAGCTGGATTCAAGAGGTTAGCATAATCAAGATGTTCACTTAGCTTGATGTTCACTATTTTCTCTAGCATCTTGAATAGCACTGGAAGAATAGAAATGGGCCTGTAGTTATTAAGATCCATAGGATCCCCTGATTTTAGAAGGGGAACCACTTGGGCTGTCTTCCACACTGTAGGAATAGAACCAGAGGGTAAAGATAGGTTAAAGAGATGTGTTAGGGGAACTGCAAGTACATGAAATGCAATCTTTAGAAAGTAAGGGTCAAGAGAGTCTGCCCCTGCGCTTTTTTTTAATATCCAGCTGCCATAAAAGATCCTCTACTTGCTTCAGCAGGACAGGTTTGAAGGAGAAGTGAGAATCAGCTCTCTGATCACCAGTGTACTGGGATCTTAGTTGTGAACGCAGCAGGTTAGCTGGAGAGGTGTCAAAGGCAAGGCCAGCAGTTGTGAAGTGGTTATCAAAAGCATCCAGAACTTCCATTTTGCCAGAGATAGAGCCATTATTGTGGTGCAATTGAGTTGGTAGAGAGGTGCTAGAATCCTGCCCTACAATACCCTTGATGGTGCCCCAGAACCTAGCAGGATTGTTATAGGATGAGTCAAGTTCAGCCAAATAAAAGGCAGCCTTTGCATCTCTTACTTTCTTGGTGCAGCTATTCCTGGCTTTCCTAAATAACACCCAGTCATTTGGGTTCTTGGTTTTTCTTGCCAACTTCCATAGTTTGTCTCTCTCCAACAGTGCAGATTTGAGGTCAGCTGAAAACCAGCAGCAAGATTTGTTTTTTATTCGGACACTAGTGATTGGGGCATGAGTATTAAGGGCACTTAATATTATGCTATTTAACACCTGATGTGCCTTTACCACAGAGTGTGCAAGATAAAACTCTTGCCAGCTTGGAGAGTGAGCTAGATCATGCAGGTATCCTTCAATATTGAGGTTTTTCTTGGATCTTCTCATTAGGAATTTTGCTGGGGTTGTTGGTTTGCTGGAAGATCTTACTCCTGTAATGAGGCAGTGATCACTTACTGTATATCACTGAAAAGCACTCCAGTGTGTGTGAATAGATGGGGGTTTCTTCACCAGCATGATATCAAGTAGTGTGCTGTTGTTTCTATTCTTTAAGTTTATTCTTGTTGGCTCATTTATCAGTTGTGTGAGCCCATGTGTATCACAGAATGATACCAGAGATGCAGCTGCCTTGGAAAGCCAGTTTAGATTCAGATCACCTAGGATAATGACTTCTTCAGAGCCTGGATTGAATAGATTCCCCAGGTGGGATAAAAGCGTATGGTCAGCAGAGGGGGGCCTGTAGCAGCCAACTAGCTGGAAAGCTGCTGTGTTGGGGAGAGATACTTTGAGGGATATACATTCAAATTCTTTGGGCATCGAGGTTGCAGTAAAGCAGGAAACAGGTATACTGGACTTTACATATATAGTTACTCCACTGCCCCTTGTTAGGCGATCCTCTGTGTATAGCTGATAGTTGTGTAGATTAACATCCCTATCTGCTGTGGTGGGTTTGTGCCATGTCTCAGATACCACGAGAAAGTGTGGCAAGGTATGGGCAACCCAGGCTTGTATTAATGTAAGTTTTTTCAGGAGGCTGCATGCATTAATATGTAGAAAACTGAGGCCTTTGATTGAGGTTAGGTCTGCTGGTGAAGTGATACACTCAGGGGGGCCTGGGTTGATTTCCACGTTTCCAATACAAAGTAGTAGAAAGAATAAAACTTTCATAAGGGCTGCAAGAGATAGGAAGAGGGGGCTGTCTTTGGTCCTCCTTTTCTTGCTCTATTGCCACTCTTTTTGGGTGCTCCAGCTGGGGTTATGACATTGTGTCGAGACACCGAGTAGCAGTTTGGTGGTCAGTCATAGGGGAGAACTGTATATCCAATAATGGAGCATTGATGGGAATATATACATGATAATTTGTGTCCCTTTTTGGAGGTCACCCCACTGATATTGATGCAGCAATGGTAGGGGTCTGAATATTATTCAACGGAGATGAGACATACAGGCTAGGCAGATGGGTCACTATATTTTGTGTGATATGGACAAGGACAGCCAGCTACCACCTGTGACCTATTGGCCGAGCAATCCATTGGATCATCTCACTAGCCTGCCCCACTACAGTGCCAGGAGGCACTTTACTTCTATTTACTCTCCAGCTCTCCCTCCCAAGTCTGTGCTTCCTCTTAGGCTGAGTGCATCTTCCTCCCACTTTGGGTCTTCCTCTTCTGAGGACCCCCATTTTGTCCTAATGCCCTCCTCTTCAGGGTCTTAGGGGGACCCTCCATCAGCTTCAGCTAGTGCAGAGTGCAACCACTAGGCTGTTGACTGGACAGCCTAAGTATAGTGATATCACCCTGGTTTTGCATTGATTGCACTGGCTGATCGTCAGGTGCAGGGTTCTCTTGAAGGTGGGCTTGCTCACCTTTAAGGCACTACACAGTTTTGGCCCTGGCTATTTATTGGATCTTCTTACACCTGCCACATAAATCCCTCCCTTTGCTCTTCCTCTAGTGACTTCCTAGCGATTCCCAGGACAAGGTAGCTATATCAGCAACAGAGCATTTAATGTCTCCAGCCCCATCCTGTGGAATTTGCTTCCTCCAGCTGTCAGGGAAGGCCCCTTCCATTGAGGTATGCAAAGCCCACCTCAAGACCCACCTGTTCAGTCAAGCCTTCCTGGACTTACTCCTCTAGGCATTAATGTTAGCCTTTATTAGCTGCTGCTATGCAGGCTTTTGCTGTATTTCAACTATTATTATTAGCCTGCTGTTTTATATTTAGCCTTGTTTTACTTTTTTGTCTTATCTTTGCTATTTTTTCTGTGCATTTTATATTTGCATGTCACCCAGAACCTCCTGGAATGGGTGCCTAAAAAGTAAAATTTGCCTGGCCTCTTTAGGCACTACCTTGTGTGCCTCTTCCAGTCTGTCCTGTCTCACCACTATGGTGAAGCAATTTTCTGTTGGCATAGGCTGAGGAGTGTGTACCCTACCCATCACCCCAACCCTTCCAGGGCCTATCCATATAGGAGAAGTTTACGCAGTACTATGTTTTATTCTGCCTGTTTTTGTGTCTCCCTGGCAGAGCCTCATGCAGGCTGTGGCCAATCTGCAGACACCTGCTGTTACTTATATTCAATGTTCCTTGCAAAAAATTAAAAACGGTGTTAATGCACCAGTTAGGGTTCAGTGTAAAGTGACAAAAGTAGGGAAATGTGCTCAACTCTATCTCCTCTCCCCCGCCACCAAGCAACAAAAGAAAGAAAATGTATGACAGCCCTGAATCTTGGTGAATCATGGGTCATCTCTTCTGAGGGTTTCTCAGCCCTTACCCTCACCCCATTGCATGATCAAACAACATCAGATGTAATTTGTTTTCTTCAGGCAGGGCCAGCAGTCTGTTGGTAGCATGTGGGTAGACACAGTTCTGTACATTTAAAGATAATATCAAAATGGGGCAAGGGCTGAAATCCCTAAGAAAGAGCCCTCCTCTGATTCTTCAACATTCAGGGCAGCTGAAACTGTAATTTCTTTTTTCTTTTGTTGCTTGTTGGCTAGTGGGTAAGGAATTAGGGTTGGAAACCCTAGCACAACGATTTTCTATTGTTGTTACTTTAATCTGAATCATAACTGATGCATTAACAAAGTTTGTTGCAAAGAATTGCCTTACCTTTTGAGATAGCAGAATCATATCCTCATTTGGACCTTCATGAACACATCCATATTACAGCAGAAATGCAAGTCACTGTAGGCCATGTGATTCCATGCCTACATAGAAAGATGCACACATCCATGTGGTTTGAAAGCAAGGGCCCAGCTTCTGTGAATTGAGGAAGGCAGTTTATTAATTTGTTGTAAGTTTTTTTTTTTTTTGTGGGCCATGCTTCAAAGAAAAAATATATTATGCAGAGCTTGACAAATCCCATAACCGAACATTTGGGGCAACCATTTTATAAGTGAGAACAAGCAGTCAGATATTTACTGCTTGTCCCACAGACTACCAAAAAGTTCAGTTTTTTTGTGCGTGTACCTGTTTTTCTTTTCCTATAGGTTCCATCACCAGCTGCTAGATATCTGTAACATTTTCATTGCCAGGGCAGTCATCTGATGGTCTTAGTTATAGTTTTCTGAGACTGTCCTGACACTTGGTGGAATGTACACCCACAGCCCTGACTGTAGGAGCAAGGAGCAGACAGTGCATTAGTCAAGCACTCAGATTGAGGATGAGCATGAGGAGACAGCAGGAGGAGGGGAGGGACCTCTGTTGGAAACATGATTGCGACTGGTCCAACACAGCCTGACTGATGGGGTAGGCAGCATATTGGTGAGGGAAGACTGCCTGTCAGTCCTGGCTATTGACCATCGCACTTGTGGTGGAGCTGGCAGTTTCAGTAGCTCGGCACACATTTGAAGAGGCACCATTTCACTACTGACACTGCTAGAGGAGAGAACTGTTATATTTTGCCCCATCGCCCTTGCTCTTGCTGCAGCATTTGGTGGCGATGCCTCGACTCGCACTTTCTGTGTGTTTTGGGGCCATCACTCATCATCACACATCTACAGACTGAATCTATAATATACTACTAATACTGGTTTTGGAATTTGGGGCCATCACTGATCATCACACATCTACATCCCTTGCTTACAGATGGCAAAAAAATGCTGCAGTTTGGACATACAAAACTATGTCAAATAAACTGCCCCAGTACATCTCTGTCTGTTTACCTTTGTGCACTCTGGGGAAGCATGCCATGAGAAGCACTTCATATATCTACCTTTATGTTTACAAAGCAAAATCTCGCATTGGCAGAGCAACCATCAGCTTTGTGCTCCCTCAACTGTTGAACAAGCTGCAAAAAACTTTGAAATTAACTCACCCCATCAGCCTAGCAGCTTTTAAATCTCTGTATCTATATCATAATAAGGAGTACTGTGCCTGTCTACCCTAAATAGTGACTCCTATAAGTCCAAGCACACTAATCACTACTGTTAAAAGACTGATCACATCTATTATCGACTCTTCCCTCTCCCCTTTTTCTACCCCCATATCTGTCCCTTCCTCATTCCTTTGACCCTGGTTCCAGCTCTAAATTCTCCATGCCGTATCACTATATATCTTTTTATATTAGGTTTTATTTTTGTTCAGTGCACCTAATATTCATCAAAAATACAGTATATGCATATGTGATACAGGTTTATACATGGTTATGTATATATCTTTACTTTCATGAAAAGTTCTGTCCTACCCAAAACTAGCTGTATCTTCTGTTCCAAACATATACTACTGTCAATGCTACCTGCTGATACGTTGTATATACTGTATTATTGTATCTCACTTTATTTGTATTATTACTATTTTCTTGTGTGTTGCATTCCATGTATATTGTCCCTTGTTCCTTGTTAACAAACCCAGGTCCACCTCGAAAATGAGCTTGCTCCACGGTGATCGCCTGGTTAAATACTTTGATTGATAAATCTGTAACATACTACTAATACTTCTTTTGGAATTTGGGGCCATCACTCATCATTACACATCTACAGACTGAAACTATAATATACTACTAATACCTGTTTGGGAATTTGCTATAAAAATATAAAATAAAAAGTAAAGCCATCCGGACCAAGTGGGCAGGAAATCAAGTCTGAGAGAGGGAGGATGTGATGTAACTCAAGTCAAGTGGAAAAGATAGATCAAGTCACATGGAGGAGATATTATTCAAAGGTGTTTTTGCATAAGTTCTGCTGACATCACCATGGAGAATGCAGCACTAAGAAGATAGCTCTGATACATGGACACCTGAAAATGCTACAGAACGTAAGCAACAGCTAAAAAAATCTAAACAAATTACCACAAGGAGTGCTCACAACTAGATGGGTGGATGTTGGAAGGTAAAAGTAAAAGAAAAACAGGTGGATTCAGCAAGATTGTCAGTGATTACTACACACAATGCTGCTGGCGGCCTTAATATGGTGGATCCACAGCTTCAGCCTCTACAACCCAGTAATGTAGCCATCCTAACTGAAATAACAGCTTTTAGGGGAGAGGTCAGTAACTTTAGAGCTGAGCTCAATGCAGAGACAGTAAAAATGGGACAAAAAGTCACAGAGCTTGAAGCACATCAAACTAAGCTAGACAGCTGAACTGACAGACTTGAGCACCTGGTCGTGCATATTTTAAACAAACAGAAAGGCCTAGAAGAGAAATGTGAGGATCTAGAAAACAGGTCGAGACATAATCTATGAATTCATGGAGTGCCAGAGGATGAGGAAGGGAGAGATGTGTGTGCCTTCATGGATGGATTGTTATGTGAGGTTCTACAGAGAGACCCAACAGTATCTTTAGACAATGAATGGGTGCACCGTGCATTGCTTCCTAAACCTCAACAACCAGACCAGCGCCCACAACCTATAGTCTTAAAATTCTTGAACTACTCTATAAAGCAACAAATACTAACCAGAGCATGGCGCATGAAGATGCCTTAAGCAAAATCAAGTATGTCTTACACACTAGGAGGAATTTGTTGGTAGGCAAAAACTGTTTTGCAAAAATGGCCTTCACTTGAGTCGCAAGGGGAATTGCTTATTGGGTGAACACATACTCAAATACATTGATAAGCATTTAAACTTCTTGACTTGGGGGAGAGACAACTTTTTCCTCCTCCCAGAACATAACGATTTCAGCACATACACGTTGTCAACTGAAAAATTTGAAATGTTTATATTTCAATGCTAGGAGCCTTCAGAGCAAAATAGACAAGTTAAACGTCATAATAGCAGCTGAAACAAAATGCTGCATTGGTCACCAAAACATGGTGAGATGAGAAATCCAGTTGAGATCATTTATTACCAGAGTATATCATATACAGCCTTAACAGAACTAATGAGGGCAGGGGTGTTGCCAGGGCTAGAAATAATTTTTTTGAGATGCCTGTCCGAGGGACAGGTGGGGAATGCACATTTTGCCTGTCTGGACAAAGTTTTACCTGTCCACATTGTTGTGAGGTGAATTTTGAACTTAAAACATAAAATGGACTGTAAAGTGGAAATAGAGAAAACTGTTGCTGTTGGGGGTTTATTTTTCAAGGTAAAACACTGAGTCTAGTCTACTCTGTTTCTGAATCAGAACTTGAATCTAGTCTGCAGCCATATGGTCTCACATGAGGTCTTCTCTTTTGTTTTCCAGATTTGAACCATAGTGTTATGGCATCCTGCAGGTCAAATGTAGCAACGCTAGCATCTGACAGCTTGACACGCATTAGTTCAGATGTAGTCATAGGAGACAGACAGGACCGCCAGTCAGACTTCACTCTGCCCATCAAGCTGAATCCTCACTCAACCATTGCAGTTTGGGTTGGGATCAGTAGATCTATTGTGACTAAGATCAAAATATCAAGGAATCGCTGTTCATGTGCATCATTATGGAGAATTTTTTGCCAGAAATCCAAATGAATGAGCTGTCTCTGAAATTTCACTAGTGATTTTTTCATAAGTGGTTTAAGCTCTAACCATTGCGCTTCAATCAAGTTTACATTATGATTGTGTTTCTTGAGTACAGTATGTCACTGTAGTGCTCTGTGAGGGTTCTGACTTCCTCATTGCCATAAAGGGCTAGCTGGTGGTCACTATCTGGTAACTGTGATGGGTTAAATATCCTGAATGATTGTAGGACTTTGTCTATTTTAAAATTGGAAAATCGTGAGTTAATACTTTCAATTATTGATAAAAGAAGGCTTGTAACATCACATAACACTGCCTGTTTGGTTCTATCTATAGAATATCCCCTTTCTAAGTTAAGGAAGATATCAGATCCATGGTACTGAACCTGAGTGGTGGCTGAGCCTGTCAGTCAACTTGTGCTAGTGTCACTATTAGCTGTGTCAGAGTCAGGGAGCAAAAGCAATTCATTACAGACTTTGTCAAGTTTATCCTGCACAGGATAGTTCTCTAGCCAGAGCACTGTGCTTTCAACCTTACTGACTATTGTTTCTACTGTTGAGCTGTCTCTCTGTAGAGATAAACTGAAGGCCATCATGACAGAAAGGTATTCAGCCAGAAACTGAGAAAAGAGGTCAAATCTCACAGTACTTATTGTTTTGAACAACCCACTGGCCTGATCTTTTGTTTGCCCTGGTGTGGAAGCAATGTGCTGTAAATGTACAACTAAGGCCTTGTAGCTGGACGGAATAACAGACAGAGCCCTTTCTCTGTGTGCAACCCACTGGGTCCCTGACACGTTAACTGGTTTGTGAATGGTGTAGCTCATATTACAGGCTAACTCTTTGAGACCAGCCCAGTTTTTGGGAGACTTATGGTATATTTTATAGATACCCATTAAGACTTCATCTGTTGTTTTCATGTATGGAATAGATGTTGCTGATTGCTTTATAGCAAGCTCCAACTTGTGGGCACTGCACTAAATCCCTAACAAATGAGGTACATCTTTCAAAAGCCTGCCAAACACCCCAGTCACTTTACCCAACATGACGGGTGACCCATCAGAATCAAAAGCAACAATTTTTTCTTTCCAGTCCAAGGTGAATTCTAAGGCATCACCTATTAAGTTATAAATGCTTTCACCATTTGGAATAGAGACTGGCTGAAGGGAAACAAATTTGTCTACTGGATGGCAATTTTCCATTGTTCTAATATAGATTGCCTCCTCTTCTATTACTGATGCATCAGTGCTTGAGTCACATAGGACAGAGATAAAAGTGTTACTATTAACCAATTTTGCATATTTTATCCTTATTGATTCCGAAATAGAATGTGTGAACATTGCTGCCTGTTTGTCACTTCTATAACTGACTTCGACATTTGCACCATTTACATGTTGTAATTCTAATATGCCAGGAACATCTGTGAATGGGCATTCTGAATTAATCAAATAAAGAGTTGTTCTTAACAAATGTTCAACTTGTGTCACCTCATTTTTTTTCCATTTGTATTATTCCTCATTCTATTGCTAACTTAGAAGGGTCTGTGTTACACACAGTATTTTTTTCATTAGCTAATTTATGAGGTTTGGAGAGTTCATGAGCATGTACATTTTCAAGTCTCATGCTCTTACAGCCAGTAATGAAAGTGTTTGTCTCTTTTAAGTATTTATTGCAATATGAGCAGGTCATGCCCACATCAGCCTCATAAGGTAGCCACTCCCTATTTTTCTTCCAGCTCTCCTGGAAGCCTCTTTTTCCTTTTGTCCCAGTTTCCATTACTGGAGTAGCCAGAGTTGCTGCTGGTGTATCAACACTAGCAGTGGCAGTGGCACTACTAGTTGGCACATCTGTGGCCACAACGGTGCAGGGGTGAGTTGCTGTTACTGACTCTGTTACTAATGGAGTAGCAGGTGGAGTAACAGAGGAATCCAAGCTTTCTCCTCCTCCTCCCCCTTGGCTTGAAGCTGAAGGCTTTGCATTTGTACTAGACATATTTTTTTTAAATCCAAACTTTAACAAAGACATTTTCCCCTTTTGGTTTCTGCTTAGCTGGGGGGCATGGGTGTTACTGTAGTAGTGCTGATGACATTGTTTAATTAAGTAGAGCAGTAGACACACACTACAGTGATGATCAGATAATCTCTTAATGTGACAGTGAAGGTTTGGTTTAGTTTTCTTTTTTATCGAGAGAGAGAGAGAGAGTGAGAGAGAGAGAGTAGTCTAGAGCAGAACAAACTTAATTAGCTCTCAAGCTGCCAACTTTTTTTCTCAAGAATGACTCTCCCTTCTCTTTTGTGTTGGTTTTGGTTTACTTAGTTATGTTATCCAAGCCACACAACAGTGTAGAGAGTTTAAGAGTGCCTGCCTTCTCTAATTCACCAGTTTTTCCTTTTATACGGACCACCACCACCCTCCTTTCCCCTCCACTGGCAGTGGCAGAGCAGAGTACTTACTCAGTGAAAGTACAGCAGGAGGCTGCAGCTGTTTGTTTTAATAGGCTGGCAGGGGCAGAGGGGCTAGCAGGTAGGTAGGATGTAGGTACAGCAACCGCACAGTATCTTTCAAGCTGCAGCCACCTGGAAGGCTATAAGCTGAGCAGCCAGCTACTTAAAGACTAACGCAGTTTCAGTGATCTCAAGCTGGTTAGGGTAGGTTTATACTGGGATGCAAAAGAAATGAACAGAGCAGGAGAGTGGGAGAGTAGAGCTGCTGCAGCCTAGATTTATACAGCCTCCCCTTCTCTCTCTTTCACAGACTACAGTGTCTGCCTGCTTTGTTAGTTTTTATTAATTTTTTGTTATCAAATAGTTCCCTGCCTGTCCCCTCCCTGGCTACACATAAAGAGGACTCTTTGGGAGAGAACTGGGTTCCACACAAGACCACACACACAAACTATTCACTGAAGGATGTTAGTGGGATATGGTAATACAACAGCCCCTCAAGTCTGTCTCTTTTATATTTTAATAATCATTTTTTTTCAGAGTTCCACCTGTCCTGTCCAGTCTAGAATCCCTTGTTTTTTTTAGTGCCTCCTTTGTTCCTTCCCTCCCCTTGCTTTAAGATATTATAATTATGCAACTTAAGAAAGCTACTTAAAGACTGAGGTAGTTTCAGCCTAAATAACTGTGTACAGTGGCGATCTGATCAGTGATCTATCTCAGTCTGGTTTTGGTAGGTTACAATAAAGGTAGATACTGCAAAAATTCAAACGAACAGAGCAGGAGAGTGGGAGACTAGAGCTGCTGCAGCTTAGATTTATTCAGCCTCCCCTCCTCTCTCATTCACAGACTACAGTGCCTGCCTGCTTTGTTAGTTTTCATACTTTTTTTTTTTTTATGAGATAGTTCCCTGCCTCTCCCCTCCCTGGCTACACATAGAGAACTGTTTGGGAGACAACTTGGCTCCACACAAGACCACACACACTGCTGTCTCAGTCACTGAAGGATGTGAGTGGGATGGTAACACAACAGCCCCTTAAGTCTGTCTTATATATTTTTTCAAAGTTCCATCTGTCCTGTCCAATCCAGAATCCCTTGTTTTATTTTAGTGCCTCTTTTGTTTCTTCCCTCCCCTTGCTTTAAGATGTTCTCCTGTCCCACTCCTCTTTTCTCCACCACCACTTAGCTCTGCTCACCCAACAGACAGCAGATCCAGGCCTGCCAAAATGAACACAGAAGTCAAAAATTACATTTACTTTTTTTGTGTATCAGAATTCAGACAGTTATCAGCACAAAAAATGAATGAGCCCTGAAAAGGGCTGTTGTGAGTGTCAGTGTATTTAAACAAGCTGCTTCATGTCATTTTTCTATAGAACTCACTCTGTGAACACTCCTCGCTCCTCACCATTCAAGCACCAGACAGAAAATGTTTAGTGCGAGTTCGAGCACAGCAACCTCACATGCGCAGTGGCGTTTAGCGCATGCGCGATTGCAGAACTGAACTTGGCTACATGCACGGCTCTTCCCGATCAGGATCACTGTCACTTCGGTGAAGGTCAGGTGACATCCAGTAGCAGCAGTCACCTGACCAGACCCAGAACAGCAACAGCAGGGCGAGCGGAGCTAGCGGGAGGAGTAGGTGAGTGGTGCTACACTTTCCTGTAAGGTGGGGGCACGTAAGATGTCAGGAGGGACCCCAGTGTCAGGACAGGACTCGGCATGGATTCCGCTAGGTTGTAGTGCCACAAATGGATGGCAGCAAGCGTAATTTTGAGTGCCTGACCAATGGACAGGCGAACTGAAAAAATCTGCTGTCCCACTTGAAAACCAGCTGTCTGGGACAGGTGGACAGCCAGTTATTTCGAGCCCTGGATGTTGCCATTTTTCTTAAAGATATACAACAAACAGCTGAAATCTCCAATAAAATCAAAACTTCTAAAAATTCCTCTGAATCCATTTGGATCAAAGTAATCTTAAATAAGAATAAACATATTATTTTAGGTGTCTGTTACCATCCCTATAGTGCGTCTTCAAACTATTTTGATACACTCATTAAAGAAACAGAAACAGCAAGTTCATTAGGGGACATAATATTGACAGGAGACTTTAACCGTAGTGATGTAAATTGGAAAAATCAAACAGCTTCATCCAGTTTGGGGAAAATAAAATACTAAATATATGCCAACAATGTCATCTCATCCAGATCATCCCACTAGAGGGAACAACATTTCAGACCTTGTTATTCATAATAAAAATGTTGCTCTTAAAGATATCACTATGTCTTCACCTATAGGTAACAGTGACCACTGTACTATTGGCTTCACCTTAGAACATATGATAACCATGGTCAATAATAAAACTGAAATATATATATATATATATATATATATATACACACAATAATGCTGATATTACTAGTAAACTCCAGGGTTTTAAATAATTGATTAGCAGTTTTTTTCTTGGGGCTTGTACAGAAAACATTTATATAGGTTTTGTAGAAGTGTTGAAAAAATAGCATCAAAAGGGAAAAAAACATGTGAATATATATTAGCAACTGAAGTGAACAAGGATAACAGCAAGTTGTTTTTCTCCTATATTAACTCCCTAAAAAAGCCTATGTCAGGTAGGTCCCCTTCAAGTGAATGACATCATAATTCATGACCCCTATGATATGGCTAACATATTTAATACTAACTTTTGTGATATATTTCAAACCAGTCAGAAAGCAAATACGGTTTCAGATTTCCCAGGTAATCATATTACTTTCTCCAAACAAGAGCTCCATGTCAAATTAACAACACTTAAAGGTAAAATCAGTACATCTCCAGATAGTATATCTGGTCATCTTTTGTATCTGTTATCAGATAGCTTGTCATTACCCCTTAAATTACTATACAAATAATGTAACAATGATAATTTTGTCCCTGAACTTTGGAAAACCACATATGTAGTCCCCAATTTTAAGAAAGGACTATGGAACAACTGGGAAAACTACAGACCAGTCAGCTTAACCTCGCCAATGTGTAAAGTCCTGGAAAGCAGAATTAAAGATCTAGCCTCATCTACTCTGGCTATACTGGATGATGAGCAACATGGCTTTAAAAAGGGCTGTTGTTGCCTAACCAACTTGTGTTTCTATGAAGATGTAAGCCTACAATTTGACAACAGATCTCCTTACGGTGTTATTTCTATAGATTGCAGTAGGACTTTTGATTCTATTCCACGTTGAGCTTTGTTACAAAATTTATAATAATTTAACATTAACCACAGCATTGTGAGATGGATAGCAAACTGGTTGACAGATAGAACACAGCAAGTTTTGATAAATGGTCAGCTTTCAAACATCGGTTCCATCTCTAGCAGAGTTCCATGAAGACTCTATTTTGGGCCCTTAGTTTGTCCAGGTCTTCATAGCTGATTTAACATATAGTTGTTGTTCTAACACCATTAAATATGCAGATGACATAAACATTGGTGGGCATTGCTCCAATCCTGAACAGACTGCATCTATTCAGAATGATTTAGATCACATCTCCCACTGGGTTGGGTGATGGGGGTTGAAACTGAATCACAACAAATGCAGGATTATGTACTTGGGAACTAATAATACAAACCACATATACATATTGGATGACAGGGTGTTGACTAGTACTTGTACAGAAAAAGATTTAGGAGTTCAAGTATCAAATGACTTCCTTCCCCATTCACAGATAAATGGAACCATTCTTAAAGCAAATAGGGTCATTTGGTCCATCAAGAGAAACATTAAATCAAGGGATAGAAAAGTATTACTGCCCTTGTACAAAGCTTATGTTGCCCCAGGCTGGACTTTTCCTCCCAATTATGTAGCCCATTTAGGAAATACAGTATCCTACAGTTCAAAAAAGTTCAAAGGCAATTCACCAACCTAGTTAAAGGTCTGCATGATACCTCCTATGAAAACAGACGTACTTCTTTGAATTTAATGTCCCTATCACAGGGAGACCTCTTTCTCATGTATGATATAATGCAAGATTCTTTTTTGTTGACTTCATTTGGCTTTGAACTTAAAAATAATATCTATAACGTTAGAGGTTATCCTCTACAGTTACAAGGCAGAAAATTTAATATAATGCCACATAAATATTTATATACCTTACGGACTGTTAATCCATGGAATGCATTGCCACTGGAGGTAATTACCAGTAGTTCTAAAATCTGTATTTAAGTCCAAGTTGGAAAAAATAATGTTCTCTGGCATTAAAAATGTGTTATTCTTAATTACATGAGCATTCATTGGCTTTATAGCTCTCTAGCTCCAGAACAATCTTAGTATGAATCTTAGTATGAAGTAAAGTGCAATGGTAAGTGTATGTACCTTGACAACAATTATTCTCCAGCAGTTGCAGCTAGACAAAGAGTATGCAACAGTCCTCTGAATGTTGAAACAGTAACAGATCAAATTCAACATACCATACCCTGCACATCTCATGATCACATTCCAGGAAGGCCCACAAAATTTTGAAAACAATGAAGCAGCAATAAAGGTACTCGATGCAAAGGAAATCCTTGTTTCTAGAGACATGGATATGTTCTATCCACACTTACTGGCAGGTTCATTGCCACTTTAAATCTTGCTGGTAGGTCTTCAAGCTGGCTCCTTCCATCCACTCAGGTGGTAAAACTCTCTGCTCCACCCCATGATGCCAGATCTTCTTTACCGCTTGGAAGCTCAGGTTCCTCCTTTGCGCTCTGTGTTTTAGGCCTGGATCCTACCTCGCGGTTAATCTGAAACTCATACTTAAATTTACTAGACTTAGGTCTTTTTCTTCCTTCGTGGCTGTGATGGACAAATCGACTCCCGGATTTCAGCTGTGCCCTTGTGGGCAGAAGATGTCTTGGACTGATCTGCACTCCACGTGTGTTTACTGCCTTGGGATCAATCATGATCCGCAGGCCTGCGAATTGTGCAAGTCCTTCTCAGTCAATGTTCTCAAAGACCGTGCTGCCAGACTTCAACCTGGGCACTCTGAGAGACGTAGTTCTCCAGTAAAGTCGAAGGAGGCCATGCGGTGTCCGGTGGTGGAGTCGGCTGAACAACTTGAGCAAATGATCACCCCAAGGAGGAGGCAGCCCAGGCCGCATCTTCTTCCTCAGATGCGGCATTTATCCCACTCTTCTTGGGCTCCTTCTACTCGGCTTCATTTAAGGAGCTTTGTCAGTCTCTCTCTACTAAGGGAGAGGGGCCACCAGGACACTCCTCTCGGTCCAAGAAAAAGGGCTTAAAGGGTAAGTCTCACTGCCGACGTTCGTGGGAGTGGAAGAGGTCCCCTTCCCTAGATGGTCGACACTTGACTTCAGTCGAGGTTGTGGCTAAGGCCACTGGCTTCATGGTGTCCCTCTCAGGTCAGCTGACTGAGACACCTGTCGATGCAGTCGAGATTTTTCTCGACCAGTCGGATGGGCTGTCGACTGGAGAAGCCAACAACCCTTCTTCACCGGTTCCCCCAGTGGAAACTGAGGATTTGCCTGTGCCTCCTGTGCTGGAGTCCCCGGTTAAAGTTTCTGAGCCGGGGGAGGAATGGGTTTCCCCTGTTCCCTCCCAAACCCACCCTCAGAAACACCGAGGGTCTCAGTCTTGGTCTCTGACCTCCTCTCAGTCCAACCGATCCCGCCAACATCAGTGCTCTCGGTCTCATTACCGAAGGAATCTGTGGCACCGTTCATCCTCATCATCGTCCTCCTCGGAGGATAGGCTCCGGTGCAAGTTGCGTCGGCACTACTAGGATCTGATGTGGCAGCAGCTCCTTTTGACCGGGAGCAAGCTGACTCTGTCGCCTTCCCTGGCCATTAAGTGGCTGTCACCTGAGTGGCCGAAACAACCCCTCATGGTCATCGAGGAGCTGAAGCAGGCTCTAGTTGTTTGGCAAAAACCGGCTGCACCACCCATTGTGGTGGAACCCCCACCTCCACAACCAAAAACTAGGGCTCCAACCAAGGATTCTCGGTCATGTCATGGGTTGCCCCATCGGTTGTCCATCATCCTCACTCTTGATCATCCTTGGCAGGTAGAGGGTAGCTCAGGCCCTCAGCAGCTGTTTGCAGACTCCTCTGAGTCTGACGATGACTCTTCCCTGTTCTCCAGGCCTCTCGACCTGGAGTCCTCTAGGGGACAGTTGGTAGACAAGAGCCCATCCTCGTTCATGGGTTTGCTTCGGCTCATCTCAGAATCTGCTGGGATGAAGTTCAAACCCGTGTCAAAGTGGGCCAACCACAGAGATACTGGACCGAGGGAATTCTCATACAGAGGTCTTTCCTGTGGTCGAAGCCATTGTTGGTCTGACTCTGGAGCTATGGCAGCAGCTGGCTTCTTGTCCATCTCCCTCGGCCAGGATGGCCAGGAAGTATGCCGTTCCCAACGGCTCACTCTTGCTGACTTCATTGGGTTTTGAGTTTAAAAACAATATCTGCAACATTAGAGGTTATTCTCTACAGTTACAAGGCAGAAAATGTAATGCCACATAAATATCTGTATACCTTAGATGCATTACCACTGGAGGTAATTACCAGTAGTTCTAAATCTGTATTTAAGTCCAGATTGGAAAAATTCATGTTCTCTAGCATTCAAATTTGTTATTACTAATCACAGGAGCATTCGTGGGCTTCATAGCTCCCTAGATCCTAAACAATCTTAGTATGAATCTTAGTATGAAGTAAAGTACAATGGGAAGCGCATGTACTTCGACAACAACTATTCTTCAGCAGTTGCATCTAGACAAAGAAAGTATGCACCAATCCTCTGAATGCTGAAACAGCAACAGCTCAAATTCAACACGCCATATCCTGTGCACCTCATGATCATATTCCAAGAAGGCCCACAACATTTTGAAAACCCCGAAGCAGCAATAAAGGTACTCAATGCATTGGGAATCTCCTTTTCACTACCAGGAAGACGCTCTGTACGCACAGCTGAATCAGTTCTCCAAAACAACACTTGGAAGCATAGAAACATAGAATTTGATGGCAGATAAGGACCGCTTGGCCCACCCAGTCTGCCCGTTTCCCTACCTGATGGATAAGCTGCAGGTCCTAGTTAACCAGCAGCCTACTTCTTCCTACCCCCACCCCCTAGAATTGCCTTATGACTGTCCCATGCATGCTTGAATTCCACCACTGTTTTTGACTCCACAACCTCCTCTGGAAGGCCGTTCCATACATCCACAACCCTCTCTGTGAAAAAATACTTTCTTAAATTACCTCTGAGCACGCCCCCCTTCTATCTTCAAATTGTGCCCCTTGTTCTTGTACACCTCTTTTTGAAAGATGCTACCCTCTTGGACTTTGTTGATTCCTTGAGGTACTTGAAAGTTTCTATCATGTCTCCCTCTCCTCCTTTCCTCAAGGCTATACATATTAAGCTCCTTAAGTCTCTCTTCATATGTCTTCTTGTGCAGACCCTGCACCATTTAGTTGCCCTCCTCTGGACAGCTTCCATCCTGTCTATGTCTTTGCGGAGATTGGGTCTCCAGAACTGCCATGATACTCAGATGGGGTCTCACTAGCTGTCTGTACAGAGGAATAATAACTTCCTGTTTTCTACTGGTGATGCCTCTTCCTATGCATCCCAGTATCCCCCAACCCTCCTTGCTGCCCTCTCACATTGCTTTCCCACCTTTAGGTCATCTGATATGACTACCCCAGGTCCCTTTCCATTTTGTTGTTGTTAGTATCTCACCCCCATTGTGTACTCTTCCCTGGGTTTTGTTTCCCAGGTGCATTACTGCACTTCTTAGCACTGAATCTAAGCTGCCATACATTTGACCATTCCTCTAACCTTGCAAGTCCCTTCTCATCCTTTCCACTCCACCTTGTGCATCAACTCTGTTGCAGATCTTTGTGTCATCTGCAAAGAGACATACTTTTCTTCCAGTCCCTCTGCAATGTTGCTTATAAAGACATTGAAGAGGACCGGTCTAATACTGAACCTGCGGTGCCCACTACTAACCCCCCTTTTTTCAGAGTGGACTCCATTTACTGTTACTCTCTGTGTCCTAGTCTCCATCCAGTTCTTTACCCAGGCTGTCATCTTGGGACCCACTCCCAGGCTGGCTAACTTGTATATTAATCTTTTGTGTGGGACTGTGTCAAATGTCTTGCTAAAGTCTAGGTAGGCCATGTCCACAGCCCCTCCCTGATCAACTACTCTAGTCACCCAGTCAAAGAAATCTATCAGATTTGTCTGGCATGACCTTCCCTGCAAGTTGCAGGATGGAAAACTCGGTGCCAACAGGGCCTCTCCACCCTACAAGATGTAAAGAAACTGCTGCAAAAAATCACAAAGGATCCCCCAGTCTGAACTCTACAGGCCATCAACCTTGGTAAAAACAGAGGGGAGTTACAACTGGGACTGCAGGAGGCATAATATACACCCACAAGTTATCGAATTGTTTGGGGGAATCGGGGGAACTTATTGACAGTATGTCATCAGGATAACAGAAGAATGTTACTTATGAATAGATGGTCATGGACTGAAATGTTCAAAGAGCTATGTGTTCCTTCCTCTATCTGTCCCCTCCACCACCTCTATTAGTATAGGCTCAGCCTGATCTTGGGACTGAGACATAGGAGCTGGGGGCCTGGAGGGGAGATCAGCAACATAAAAAAAAAGAAAAAAATGGTTAGCTGTAATACTAAACAAAATAAGAATTGGAAACCCCTTTTTCTGGGAGCTGAGGGGGGTCTGTCTCTCACCACAGCCCAAGTGAGGAAAAAGTTACAATTAAATCCAAGGGGAGTTGGGAGCTGGGGAAAGCAGATACCCAGAATAAGCAGTCCTCCTAAAAGTCACTACTAGAAGAAAGAAACAAAGGTGTCCAGGTGTCAGTGAGCAGATAGCTCATTATCTGTATATACACACACCCATGCAACATGCCTGCTTCCCATGTAGCTTGATACCTTGGTCAAGCTGACCATCGGGGAAGAGCATATACCCCGCAAGGGACGGAGGAAACATCTCTCCCTGCTAACACTGTGGCTCTGGCTTACTGTCACAATCACAATAGACTGTGATGGAGGAAGACCACTGTTCAACCGTGACAAAACTCCCCTGGGAGCTATATCATACTCCCACAAAAGAGGTACAAAAGAAACCTCTCCATTTTGGAAGTCACAAGCCTATAACAAATGCACCCAGTTTGAGTGCAGCTTTCTCAGTCAGATATTAAACTTGGTGAAAAAGAAATCCAAATGGTTATTAAGTTCACACACCAACCTTTTGCCTTGTTGGCATTGTTTTGATTGCTTGATATTAAGGGTTAAAATGTTATTTGTTAATTGTTACATAAATTGTTCGTTCCCATGTTTGGGAGACTCCAGAGGTAACAACCAGAAAATATCTGTACAGATGACAGCTATATACATCTCCATAGGATTAAAAACAGGGGAACACTTTGAGCAGTTCTCCCCGTGGTTATGAGAACTGGTGAATGGAGAGTAGATGCAGAGCAGGGTAGCTATAAATATGGCTAAGCAAACAATAATGTCCCTAAACATAAATGGGATTCATAATCCAATTAAACAAACCAGATTGATGCAAGTAATCAAAAAAGGAAAAAAAAACAGAAGTAATTCCCCTATAGAAGACGCATATGTCCTTTGGGGAACATGAGAAATTT
This sequence comes from Neoceratodus forsteri, assembly GCA_016271365.2. Lineage (NCBI taxonomy): Eukaryota > Metazoa > Chordata > Ceratodontiformes > Ceratodontidae > Neoceratodus > Neoceratodus forsteri. The sequence goes on from CM057457.1 coordinate 416,866,175, forward strand.
AACAGACTTTGAGGTTGTGGGAGAAGCAGCTCACAAGTCTGGAAGGAGAAGAGAAGTTGTGGTGCTTATACCAAGGGGAGTTCCATTTGAAATTAGAAAAAAAGTTATAGACCTGGGTGGCAGATATGCAATTGTAACAGGATCCTTCTATGAGAGGCCGGTTACCCTGATATCAATATATTTGCCCTCAGGTTCCCCCCAAAAAGAGGCAGCTAAATTTTTTACACAACTATTAGCAATGTTAAATGACCAGCTTGAAATGGGAGGTGACCTGAACATCACTCTTGACCCAGACCTAGATACCTCAAGACCACGGGCTCACAGAACCAACCCCTACAGAAATATTTCAGACAGATGGTTTCATCATTAGGCATAGCAGACATGTGGAGACACTGCTTCTCTACAACCAGGAGTATAGACACATAGCAAAATACACAGGAGCCGCCTCTAGAATACACTGCCTTTTCATGATGGCAGAACACTTGGACACCTTAAGCAACATATGACACAGGGTGACTATCCTGTCAGACCATGCACCCGTCTATGCCAAATGAGAATTGGGGGTAAGAGTCAAAAGGTCACACTTGTGATTAAACCTAACACATCTGAGAGCCCCCGAATTCAAATAGTTGTTACAAGATGCGGTCCCATGTATTCTCTCAGAGAGTGCCCACCCAAAGGTGTCCCCTATAATAATATGGGACACACTGAATGTAGTTCTCCGAGGAGAAATCATACACTACTCAGCAGGGATAAAAGGGAGAGGGAAACTAACTATAAGGCACTGCAAGAGGAACTACAAATGTTGCTGCACCTGCAAACGTAAAGACACCTGACAATGCAAAATCAAATACAAGTAATTAAGCAAAAACAACAAAAAATATTAAAAACACAGAGCAACAACTGATGTACCTCAAACATACACATCATGAGGGAGACACAAGGGGAGCAAGGAATTTAGCATGGAGGCTAAGGAAGCATAAAACCAGGACCTGCATCTCCAGCATGCAGGACCCAGAAATGGAGAATTTCTACCAGACCGACGGAAGTTAGAAATATTCAAGCAACATGCTACAGAGAACTTTACATGCTAGACCAGAACCCCCTTCAGGAACAGATAGTTACTTGCAAAAACTACCCCTAACTAAATTTAAATAAAATACAAGCACAAACATTAATATCCACAATAACACAACAAGAAATAGAACAAGTATTTTAAAAAGGCCAAAACATTAAAAGCACCAAGTCCAAACAGATATCCCCACAAATTCTATAAAAAGTTTTTAAGGCCGAGTTGTTCCAGCCATTATTCTTGGCCTATCATTTAGTTCAGAAAGAGGGTCCCCCTCCACCTTCCTGTTGATACACAGTAGTGGCAGCTATCCTCAAGCCTCAGAAGGACCATAGATGCCCAGAATCATACTGCCCTATTTCAGTGTTAAATTATGATATCAAAATATGCATATCCATCCTGTCCAAAAAGTTGGAATCTTTTCTTCCTTACATATTGATGCAGGCCAGGTCAGCTTTATTAGTTCCTGACAAGCACACAATGCAGTTAGACAGATGTATCTATTAACAGATTATGCTAAAACCCAAAACTACCCTTGGTCCTTCTGGGGTTCGACATGGAGAAGGCCTTTGACAGGGTCGCATGACCCGTCCTCTGGGTTACCCTCTCTCATTTTGGTCTTCCTGGAAAGTTAATCAAACAACTCCAAAATATATATGATGTGCCTCAGGCCTACTTGAGGCTGGATGGTTTGATATTTCACCTCTTTCCACTTTACTGTGGGACGAGACAGGGATGCCCATTATCCCCTCTACTCTTTGCCCTATATCTCAAGCCCCTAGTAGCATCAATAAGAACTAATTTGAGGGTGGAGGGAATGCTGCTAGGGGATGCCAACTTAAAATTTCACTGTTCGCAGATGATGTTCTGCTGATACTAACCTCCCCAGTAGATTCGACACCAGCAATATGGAAATAAGTAACTAAATTTGGAGAGCTGGCAGGCTATACAGTAAACGTCAGAAAACAGAAGTCCTTTCAATAATTACAACCTATTAAAAGGAATGAAAAAAGAATATCCCTTTAAGTGGTGCAAACAGGATATGAAATACATGGTAATTAAATTTACTAAACGGGAGATGCATGTAGAGCTGCTCAATTACTAACCGCTCACGCAACAGCTGGGTGCGGGACCTCTCCTGATGGACTCAGCTACCCATAGGACTTCTGGAAAGAGTGGAGACCATTAAACAGAACATCTTCCCCATATTTTGTTTTACCTTCAGACCCTCCCGATAACATCCACAGAATTTTACTTTAGACCATGGGACAGAATTATCTCATCTTTCATCTGGAAAGGAAAACCCCCCAGGATAAGATGCACTATCCTGCAGCTTCCACGAGACAGCGAGGGCCTCAACCTCCCGGACCTACAGAAGTATGCAGAAGCATCTCACTTACAAATCCTCCTATGCTGGGTCAGGGTACATGACATTTCGCTCCCAAAAACTCGTACTACGACTACTCGCTCCCGACAATACACTCTGCCGTCATCTTGCTCCTACGTCAATTCTTGATATGCCAACTCGCTTCCTCTGTCTTTTAAAATACTGTTCTACTGATCAAAAAATATGTTGGTGCCTGTCTACATTTCCACACTATTCCGCCAGTACCAGTACCATATACAATGTAATTTGTTCTATGCTCGCTCCTGTCACTTTTAAAAAACAGTATGGTGCCAATAGACGTAACTGCTTACCTGATGATGTATTTGCAAATCACATTTCGCCTTGTAACTAATCATGATTGACAAGTGCCCCAATTCATTTTAAATCCTAATAGTGTGCTGTATTTTGATGGTAATTGCATCAAAGGGGGAATGAACTGCAATGGGTTACACACCATCAGAAGGGTATCACCTGCATATAGGCAGATTTCCTGTTGTATTACATCACATGAAGCCCTTATGCTCCACTGAGTTGTGTCTTACTGCTGCCACTAAGGTCTCTCGGTCTCTCTCTCTCTCTCTCTCTCTCCAGGGTGAAAGGGAGGGGTGACAAGAGGCATCTCTCTCATGTTTCATGTAGATATACTTAGCATCCTGATTACTTGGATTCATGCTTTACGTGTTTCATACAATGCAGTAATCCATGCAAGGAACTGTGACCCAAATCCACATTGCTTCAGGCTATATAGCAAGAAATGCTCGCTGTCTCTGTTGAATACCTTCTCAGTGCTGCTAGATATTGCCAGTTTGATCTGGTTGGAAGTCTTTTACAGCAGTAGAAATATTATGAAGGCACTGCTTATTATCAGAAAAGTAACTCTTTTGAATGAATTACATTTGATTCTAGTTAATCAATTTTCATATGGCTGTCATCATGATTTGCCAGTATTTAAGTCAGAATTTTTAGGTCTCCAGTGATTAATGAATTGGGTCTGTAGGAGCCACACACCATTGTGTCTTTAATGGGCCTAGGGCTGACTTAGATAACCACATTTTTCCATTCTGTCAGGAATATTTTGTTCTCAATACCCTATCTTGCATTTTTGAGTGAACTTACAATTTGCTGTGTACATATATTGAAAACTCCCGAAAGCCCCTCAAGGTCAGGTGTTTTGCCATTCTTCGACGACTTCATATTTTCTAATATTTTTTTCTCTGGTTATCAGAGCTTCTAATACTTGTTCATCTTGTTCTGAGAGAGTGCGGCACTGTGTAGTCTTAAAATAAATTCTCTAATTGTCTTACTTCTTTCTGTGGATGTGGGTTTAAGTACAGCTCCTCATAATACAGCACACACTTATCTGCAACTTACTTAAGAGAAGTGATAAAAACACAGTTAGAAGCACTAATCCCTGGAGCTGGAGACTACAATAAAGTTCTAGTTCTAGAATACAATAACACTCTAGTCCATAAATGAGGTACACTACTTTGGATTTGAAAACGTAAGCCGCCCAGACTGGTAAGAGAAATTTAAATTTAAATTAAATGCTGAAAAATTGATTTTGGGAGCGAATTGTCGTAGGGAAGTGAGTGTCGGAGGAGTGAATTAGAGCTGGGGTGGATTGTTGGGAGCGAGCTGATGCAGGTAGAATTGTCAGAAGTGAGTTGTCATGTTCCGGCTGGGTCAATTCACAATATATGGCCCACTGGAAAACCATAGAGCTTACTTGGGGAGACCTGTTCAACTCTGAAGAACATATATTTAGCAATCCCTTAGGAGACACACCCCTCTTAAAATACCTACTTTATTTAAAAAAATGATGAAAGACAATTAGGAACTCTCTTACCCAAAAGGAGACATTATACCTCAGAGCCTTTGGATATGATTCAGACTTCTTATCTAACCGAATAGATGGAGGGTTGGCAGGGTGGTTAGAATACGGGGTTAAATTTGTATATCAGTTGATGGAAACCACTGGACTTCTACTGTTTATAGCCTTGCAGACAATCTACCACCTCCCCTGGAAGTGCATGCAAGGATATATGCAATTAAAATCATACCTACAGAAATCTGGAATGGCGTTAACATCAATAAAGCAAAAACCCTCCCTGTTAATCTCACTAATCCAAAAACACTTACAGGGGGCATCACCAGAACTTTTGATCAATAAAATCTACACAGCCCTCAGGGAAAGACCAGAGGACACTACATAATCAGTGAGATTGAGCTGGTTAAATGAATTGAAAGGAAAAGTACCCCAAGGTAGCTGGCAGACATTCGCCCTCCCAGCCTTATTTATTTGATTTTGGTAACTGGGTGGGAGCACTAGGCATAAGAATGCCTATTTTTAGGCACAGCCCGGGAGGATACAAGTTGAAACATACATGAGTATACAAATACATGTGTATACATGTGATGCAGCACATGAGATATGTAGCACAAAGGGGAAGGGGATCAGCATGCAGTCAACTTTAGGGTTGGGGAAACACAGGTCAGCATGATTCAATCAGATGCAGGTTGGACAGTGAAAAGAAAACAAAATGGAGAAAAACAGGCAATTGCAAACAAGAAGTGTATACAGTATGCAAAATAAGTGCCATTATGTGGCCATTGGCCTTAGGAAAGTAGAACAGGGAGAAGAGGGAGAGTGATGGGAGGCAAAGGAAGAGGGTAACAGATAAGAGAAACATTTAAAGGAGGGTAATTAAGAGAGGTGGAGAAAGGTGTAGGAGGAGTTGTTGCCTGGGGCGTGGAGGGCAGGGAGAAGGAGTGGTTTAAGGTGGATGAAAGCAAGTGCAGGGGATGGTAGCATGCAGGTTGTCATGGTAAAGTCTCTTGAAACTAGCATGGGTGGGAGCTGGATGAATAGCTTGAAGTATGCAGTTCCAGTACTTTGGAACTGTGAATGAGAAAGCTCATGCACCATATTAGTTTTGCATTTGTGGATATGTAGAGGGCCTTGTCAGTTGATCGGAGCCCATAGGAGAGGGGTTGCCAGTGAAGCATAGAGGCAAGGGATTGTGGAAGGCCTGATCTAGCAATACCATCAATTAGAGAGCCATAGGACTGGAGTCGATGGGCAGAGGGGCATGGCCATTTTAGGTCTGCATAGAGCTGGCAGTGGCGTTTGTATCATGCAGATGCAGAGGTATAGTGACAAGTAGTATCATAGGAGTTGACATAGAAACATAGAAGTTGATGGCAGATAATGACTGCAAGGTCCATCCAGTCTGCCCATTTCTTTTTCTACCTTATAAATGTGCCATCAGCCTTTGCTCGTGTCAGTGGTCTATCTATTAATAGTCATCTGTATTGCTCCCTTATGTCTGTCCCATGCCTGTTTGAAGCCCTGCACTGTATTTATAGCCACCACTTCCTGAGGTAGGCTGTTCCATGCATCCACCACCCTTTCTGTGAAAAAGAATTTCCTCACATCTCCCCTTAAATGGCCTTCCTCTAATCTCATGCTGTGTCCTCTTGTCCTGCTATTTTTCTTATATTGAAACTTGTTAGACTCTTTCACCTTGTTAATGCCCTTAAGGTTCATACTAAGGTTAGGTGCAAGAGCAAGAAGGCAGAAGCCAATGAAACTCTTATACTAATCCAGTACATAATAGGAGAGGTCATACCCATTACATATGACTATCCAATCTATTTTTAAAAATAATTTTGGTATCACTGATAACATTTAGTGGTAGCCTGTTCCAAGGGCTAACAACTCTGACAGTGAAAAAATATTTACGGCTAGACTTAACCAGTTGTAAGGGATGGCCCCTGATGTTATGACCACAGTTTTTAAATTCTAGACCCAGTTCACACAATAAATAAGGGTCTTGAATAATATCATACAATAACATAAGATCACCATGAAGTCGATGTGTAGATAAGGGCATAAGTTTTAAAATGTCTAATCTGTTCTCATAAGGAACTGCGAACAGCCCTGAAACTTTTTTGTATATTTTCTTTGAACTCTTTCCAATAACAGGCATTCTGATTTTTTATAAGGATTCCAAAGCTGTGAGGCATATTCTAAATGTGGTCTAATGTATGCATGAAACAAGGGCAACAATACTTCCTGTTTTCTAGATCTAATATTACGTAATATAGACCATATCACTTTGTGTTTGAATGTCTCGATCATATCACTTCTCTCCCTCCTTTGCTCAAGGGTATACATATTGAGCTCCGTTAATCTGTCCTCATATGTCTTCGGATGCAGTCCCTTCACCATTTTGGTTGCCCTTCTGTGGACTGCCACAATTTGGTTAATGTCCTTGTGAAGGTATGGCCTCCAGTACTACACGTAGTACTCCAGATGGGGCCCTAACCAGTGTCTTGTAAAGAGGGATTATTACCTCCCTCTTATGACTTGTGATACCCCTACTAATACACCCTAACATCTCCCTAGCCTTACCTACTGCTTTAGAGGTCTGCTTGGATGATTTCAGGTTATCAGTGATGATGATGCCCAAGTCTTTTTCTACCTTTGTAACTGCCAGCAACTCCCCTCCCAACCTATAGGTGGCTTCAGGGTTTCTCTTCCCTGTGTGCATGATCTTGCACTTCTTTGCATTAAATCCCAGTTGCCACTTTTCTGACCATTTTGCTAGTTTATCCAGATCTCTTCCCATTCTGCCCACCCCATCTGGATCATCTACTCTGTTGCAGATCTTGGTGTCATCTGCAAACAGACAAGCCTTACCCTCTAGTCAATCTGCAAGGTGACTAATGAAGATATTGAAGAGGACTGGCCCCAGGACTGATTCCTGAGGTACCCCACTTGTGACTTGCATCTCTTCTGACTGTATGCCATTTACCACCACTCTCTGTTTTCTGTCCGTCAACCAGTTTGCCACCCAGTTGACCAACTTCTGACCCACCCTGAGCCTACCCAGCTTATTTATCAATCTTCTATGTGGAACAGTGTCAAAAGCTTTGCTGAAGTCAAGGTAGGTGACATCAGCTGCTCCCCCTTGGTCCACCACTCTGGTTACCCAGTCAAAGAATTCTATAATACTAGTTTGACAGGACCTTCCTTTTGTAAAGCCATGCTGTCCTGGATCCTATGCCCTTATGGATTCCAGCTGTTGCACTATCCTTTCCTTAAGGAGTGCCTCCATAATCTTGCCCACTACTGAGGTAAGACTGACTGGTCTGTAGTTCCCTGCCTCCTCGCTGCTACTACTCTTGTGGAGTGGGATCACATGAGCCCTTCTCCAGTCTTCTGGGACCTCTCCTGTGCTCAGAGACTCACTAAACAGTTCTGCTAATGCCTCTGCTAGTTCCACCCTTAGCTCCTTAAGTACCCTGGAATGTATGCCATCAGGTCCCATTGCCTTATCCACCCTGAGCTTAGCGAGCTCTTGTAGGACCCTTTCTCTTGTGAAGGGAGTAGTGCTCACCTCCCTCCCCCTTGTGTCCATGGTGCTGAGCTGTGGGTCCTGCCCGACCTTCTCTTCAGTAAATACTGAGCAAAAGTATCTATATAGGATAGATGCTTTTACAGGGCCCTCCTTCTCACATGCCCCCTTTTCTCCATTGAGCTTAGCAATGCCCCCTCTGGACTTTCTCCTTTTATTGATGTATCTATTGAAAGTCTTGTCACCTTCTTTTTCTGTTCGTGCTAGTGTTTCCTCAGTTTGGGACTTTGCCTGCCTTACTGCCTTCGATGCTTCCCTTAGGGCAGTTTGGTATGCCTCCCTATCTCCATTCTGCTGTGTTCCCTTATATTTCCTGAAGGCCAGCCTTTTGACTCTGACCTTTTCTGCTACTGTATTTGAGAACCAAAGTGGTTTTCTTCTTCTTTTGCACTTCCTTTTCTGTCTTAACACAATGGGATGTTGCTTCAAGTATTGCATCCTTAATGCTTGCCCACTTTGCCTGTACCACCTCACTTGTGTTTCTTTTTGCCAGGGCTAGCTTAACTCTGTTGGCCATCTTATCAAAGTCAGCTCCTCTGAAGTCCCATAATTTTGCCTTGAAATGGGATGATTTAGATGTAGTGGTCAAATTGAACCATACTATGTGATGGTCACTGGCCCCCCGGTGACCTTCTACCTGGAGATCTGTGATCCCTTTCCTGTTAGTCAGTACTAGATCTAGGATAGCCCTGTCTCTTGTGGGTTGTTGTACCAGTTGTTTGAGGCCCTCCACTGCAGGGAATCCACTATGTGTCTAGTTCTGGCAGATGTTCCTGCTGGTATTGACCAATCTGTATCCGGCATGTTGAAGTCTCCCATTATCAGAACCTCCCCTTTAGCTGTCATGTTTTGTATATCTTCTAGCAGTAATGTGTCTATGTCCTCCCCCTGGTCTGGGTGCCTGTACTCAACCCTGGTTCTTATTGCTGTCCTATTTCCTGTTTCCAGGGTGACCCACAGTTCTTCTGGCTCCTTATTTGTTCTGAATTTCTGTAGCTTTGATATTTTCATTGACATACAGGGCCAGTCCATGCCCCCACTTTTTGCACTTCAGTCTCTTCTGAATAATACATAGACAGGTACTGAAATCTCCCAAGTGTGGTTACTGGTAAACCACGTCTCACTAATTGCTGCTATGTCCAGTTTAGCCTCTGACATTATTGCCTGAAGGTCTGGGATCTTATTTCCCAGGCTGTGAGCATTTGGGTACATGATTTTCCATTGGCCAGATTTCGATGTGTTAGTTGTTGGATGAGAGTTGGCATTTCCCCAGTGCATCATATGGGGAGATGGACTTTTTTTCTTACCTGGTGATGCAAATGAACAGCAGACATGCTGAATCCCTGTTTGACCTCTAGCTGAGGGGGGAGGGATGTTCTTCCCATTCGACGTATGGGGTGTTGCACCCCTCTCCCCATTCCCCTGCCAAAAAAGAACCACAGACGAAGGAACAAGGAGGTAAGAGCAGAAACAATCAGTCAACAACAAATACAGTAACCCTGAAAGCTTATCCTAATGTTAGATAAAACTGTAAAACACCACCTGTAATATTTTCAGAGACAATATACCCTGTAAGAAACACTTTGCTACAGAGAAAATAAAGCAGTAATAGAAGATATACCTTGCAAAAGACAATTTGAATCAGAAGCCTACAGCAGTAATCTGTTAGTACACACCTGTAGGCACACCTTATAATAATACCAAAGAAGGTATACCAGCAACGAGTTTCAATCACAGAAAAATAAAGCAATGAAATGTTAGCTACAAACAGTAGCAATCCCTGTGAGTACAAAATAAAAATAACAACACACAGTAAATCTGCTTAGCCAAAAGAAGTCTTAATCCTTTTCTCTTGCTCTGGCAAGGTTGTCTACTCTGCCTTTCAAGCAATCTTGGAAGGAAAGAGCTCAGGTGAAGCTAGGAGCCTTGGCCAGCAAACCAAGTCTTCTATCATAGGTGGTGTCCCATTTATACAGGGTGGATTTTTTGGCAGATAGGTAGATGTCTGAGCCATAGGCCAAGGCTGGGAGCAGAATGCCTTGTGCCACAGTTAGTCTGGCTGATGGAGTGAGGGCATAGCTAGTGCGGTAGGCAACTCCTATCTTTGCATTGACAGATTTACAGGTGGTGGTGATGTGCAGCTCAAAATCCAGAGATTCTTCAAGAAGAATGCCCAGATATTTAAAGGAGCTGGTGCTGACCAGTGGAGAACCATCAGCACATGATATGTTGAGCTTGTTTTGATTTGCTTTGAGTCTGGCAGGTGAGACAAAGAGCATGGAGTGTGTCTTGTTTGTATTGAGAACAAGGTTGTTCTCTGTTAGCCAAGACTGAATACTTAAGAAGTCTAAAGCAAGAGAATGGTTTATGTCAGAAATATTTTTTTTACACTGTGGTAAATAGCAAGATCATCCATGTAAAGCAAAGATGAACAGGCAGGTGCAAGCAGCGGAAGGTCATTAATGAAGATTGAGAAAAGCAAGGGGCCAGGTATGGCACCCTGAGGAACATCAATATGTATAGGTAGGTAAAGGTAGGTAACATTTTATTTTTATACAGGTAATACATGTCATTTGGACAAAAAGTCCAGTTTACAAGACAGACCTGTGCAATTCCTATCTAACTTCATACAAAGTTCCATAATAATACATAGACAAACACATCAATAAATAAAACCAAATAATAAAATGCAAAAACATATATAAAAGGAAATTACTTCCTTTATTAATATGTAAAAAAAGAAATGTTATCAATTTCTACAATACATTAAAGGAATATTCAACACTTGCAAACATGGATGTTTAATTCTTTTATGGTATGAACAAATGTAGAATGGTTTGTAATTTCCCTTAAATCAACAGGAAGAGAATTCCAAAAACTGTCAGCTTGAAAAATTAAAGTCCTATTACCATATTTATTTTGTGATTTTTCTACAATAATCTTATTTAAATTAACTGATCTAGTTAATAACCTTTTAGAATTTTGTTTCACTGGAAACAGCAGTAATGAAACTGGATGATTTAAACAGAGCTGTTTCATTTTATGAATTATGGTTACCCAATGACAGAAATAGTTTATTTCTAAAGGTAGCCAATTCACTTTGTTCAGTAATAAACAATGATGAGTATGATAATTCCCATTTAAAACATATCTGGCCTCTCAAAAATAAGTTTTATCCAGCTTGGCCAAAAGTGTTTTATTAATTTTCCTATATATCAGTTCACCATATCTTAACACTGGAATTCTGGTGTAATTCTGTGCTGTCTTTAATTGCTGCACATTTTATCTTGGCTTGTCTGACTGCCTTGTAGTTGGGTGAAGGGTGTTAATTGTCTGGCCTCTGACCTCAGCTACGTGATAACTGGAGGTGGGGCTTACTCAGAGTTGATGTAGCAAGTAGAGTTTTATTTTCTCAGAAGAAGCCAGAAGGGGAAGGAAGGAAACATATTCAATTCAGTGCTTTAGAGTAACTGGTAATTGCTATTTTTCTTTTAAATTTAGACTGTGGGCTTTTTAGTGACACTGTACTTTCTTTGTTGTCTTTACTTAGAATTGTTTTTGGGCTGTGGAAAATTTAAAATGTAGTGGTGGTGTAATTCTGTGCTGTCTTAAATTACTGCAAATTTTTGCCCCCCCTTCCCCCAACTCTTAATTATATGCCCTGCTAAATCTGATTAACAGGAGCTAAACACAGTATAGTAAGGGGTGTGAAGTAGGAGGGGCATAAGGGGGAAGAAACTCTCACTCAGCACATGTGTTTTAACTCATTTATTTATTTATTTATTTATTTGTTTGTTTCTTTTGTTTTTTAAGAAAATTATCTGAGGATCAGTGGCAGGATTTTTAGGACAGTAAATTAATAAAATTGGAACTAGGAGAGCTTCAGTAGCAGACAAGTAGTGGCATTGCAGTATAATGTGGGGAGTGGTGCAGTGCAATGGCTGTGTGGGGCAGCCATATTCAGGCAGACCTTCTGGACACTGAGGTGCTGCCCTATCTGCATGCATCTCTCTGGACTGTGGGATGAGGTAGCCAGACTCAGAGCGGAAGTAAACTGGGTCAGGAGTACCATCACCCCTATCCAGAGACCACCCGGTCCAATGCAATTGCCTCAAAGGATGCCGAGAACAAGGAGCACTTGGATGACATTGGGCTCAGGGAGGGTTAGAGTGGTCAGGCAGAGGCACATCCCAGATCCTATTCCACTCAAGAACTCATATGCCACACTGGCAAATGAGGACAACCAAATAGATGTACCCGGAGAAGTGGAAGGAAAGGATGTGGAGGTTAGCCAAGGAGGTGACCTCAGCGGGGAAAGCAGTGGACCCCAGAGGAGGAGGAAGTGAATCCTGGTGGGGGACTCCATCATAAGAGGGATCCAGCTAGGAACACAGGAGGGGGAGGACAGGGAGGTGAGATGCCTACCAGGTGCCACGGCATGAGGGATGGAAGGAAGATCCTGGGGATCACTGGGAAGGCAAGATGGGAGGGTGAGCTGGATGTCATTATCCACCTAGGTACTAATGATCTGGCAAATGGGGAGCCAAAGGAAGTTCAAGAAGAGTTTAGGAAATTGGGGAAGGGTCTCAAGCAAGTAGCTACTTCTGTCACTTTCCCAGAAGTACTACCTGCGAGACGCAAGGGAGCATGTAGGAGTGCATGCACCAGGAACTTTAACTCATGGTTGAAGAACTGGTGCTGTGAGGAAGGGTTTGGATTCATTGGTGATTGGGGACCCACCTGGAGGGATGGATGTTTGTTCAAGCCTGACGGCCTGCATCCATCCTGGAGGGGAATCCAAGCACTCAATATTAAGTTTAAATGCTACATTGACAAGCATTTAAACTAGCAAGGGAGGGGTGGCAGGCCAGTAAGAAGGGTACCTACTTGCTCACCCCCCCACAGCTAGAAGTGGAACCAGTGAACCAAATGAGTGGCTATCTCTGCAAAGCAGTGTGCAAAAGATGAAGATTAGTGCCCAAGAGGTGGATAGGCAGAAAAGGGGCAAAATTCAGCAGAAGGGCAGACAGCAAGGAGAACCAGGGATAAAGGACAACCAAGGAAGGGGCTGGAGTAGAACAGTGAAACAGTCTAGGGAGGTCAAATCATGGAAAGCCATGTGTGCAAATGCCAGGAGCCTTAGTAACAAGATGGAAGATCTGGAGGCTGTCATGCTGCAGTCAGACCTGGACATTGTGACCATCACTGAAACCTGGTGTAATGATAACCACTACTGGGAGATGGCCATACCTGGCTACAACATATTCAGAAGAGACAGAGCAAGCAAGCAGGAAGGGAGGAGGAGTGGCACTGTATGTGAAAAATGACATAAGGGCCACAGAGATCCAGGAGGAACAAAATGGGGGAGAGATACTGTGGGTTAAGCTGGAAATTAAAATGGGGACAGCCATCCGCACAGGTGTGGTCTATAGACCACCAGCCCAGGAGGAAGAAACAGATAGGGAGCTGATGTTAGCCATCCAAAGGATGGCAGACAAGGGTGAGGTAGTACTGACTGGAGACTTCAGTATTCCAGATGTGGACTGGAGCATCTCAGCAGCAGCAGCATCAACTAGGAGCAGATTTATCCTGGACTCCCTTCAGGGTGCCTTCCTCAAGCAACTGGTCATGGAACCAACTCAGAAGAAGGCAATACTGGACTTTGTGCTCACAAACAGGGACAGTGTGATGGGCGTAACAGTGGGGGAACAGTTACCACCAGTCATTGTGGCTTGAAATCACAGAAAGAGCAGAACCAAACCACACAAAAACACGTATCCTGGATTTTAGGGGGGCAGACTTTGGGAAAATGGGGAGATACTTGAAAGAGGCATTAAGGGGAATGGGACAGGAATCAGGGGTTGAGGAACAGTGGGCAGTATTTAAAATGGGGATTACAAGAACAACAGAATTATGCGTTAAGCAGGTTAGCAAAAGGAAAAGGAAGAAGAGACCATTATGGTTTTCCAAAGAGGTAGCAAAGAAAGTGAAAGCCAAAAAGATACAGGCAGAAGGGGATAGGGAGAAGTACCAGGAGTAGCAAAGGGAGGCAGGGAGGTCAGTAAGGGAAGCCAAAGCTCAGACAGAAGAACACATTGCAAAATCAGTAGGTAGAGGGGACAAAACCTTTTACAAGTACATAAGTGAAAAAAGAAAGACCAAGGAAGGGATAGTGAGACTGAAGGAGGAGGATGGGGTCCACATGGAGGATGACAACAGTAAAGCTGACATATTGAACAGGTATTTCTGCTCAGTCTTTATTGAGGAAGAGGAGGGTAATGGGTCTGAAGGGAGTACAAGGGTTGAGAATGGTGCAGAAATGGACACAATTCCCTTTACACAAGAAAGGGTCCTGAAGGAACTGGAAGTAATAAGAGTTGATAAAGCAATGGGGCCAGGTGGGGTGCACCCCAGGGTCCTTAAAGAACTAAGAGAGGTGGTGGCTGAACCTCTGGCTATCATGTTTAGCCAATCACTGGAAACAGGGGAGGTACCCAACGACTGGAGAACAGCAGATGTAGTCCCCTTATACAAAAGCGGGAACAGAGAGGAAGCAGGGAACTACAGACTAGTCAGCCTCACCTCGGTAGTGAGGAAGATAATGGAAGCACTACTAAAGGAGAGATTGGTGGAACATCTGGTTGTCAATGGACTACAGGACCCGAGGCAGCATGGTTTCACCAGGGGGAGGTCATATCAGGCCAACCTCGTTGAATTTTTTGACTGGGTGACTAGGGAGGTGGATCAAGGAGGGCAGTGGACATAGCCTATCTGGACTGCAGCAAAGCCTTTGACACTGTGCCACAAAGAAGACTATTGCACAAACTGGGGAATATGGGTGTGGGCAAGACGGCAGTGTGGTGGGTAGGTAACTGGCTGGGTGGCAGGACACAGAGGGTGGTGGTAAATGGCTGTCACTTCACAGAGAGAAGAGTGACCAGTGGGATACCACAGGGATCAGTGCTGGGACCAGTCCTATTCAACATCTTCATCAGTGACATTGCGCAGAACCTAGAAGGCAGAATTTCATTGTTCGCTGATGACACAAAGCTCTGTAACAGAGTAGACACACCAGTGGGTGTAGACAGAATGAGAAGGACCTGCAGAAACTTGAAGAATGGTCAGGGTTTGGCAGTTGAAATTCAGTGCAAAAAGTGCAAGATAATGCATATGGGGCACAAAACCCTGGCACAATATATCAGTTGGGGGTGAGGATATTGCATGCACCAAGCAGGAAAGGGATCTTGGGGTTATCATCTCTGATGACCTCAAGGTAAGGAAACAGTGTACAAGGCAGCAGGTAAAGCAAATGGGATGCTGGGATGTATAGGCAGGGCATCACCAGCAGGAAAAGAGGTCATAATTCCGCTATACAAGACACTAGTGAGGCCCCACCTGAGTACAGTGTACAGATCTGGAGACCATACCTACGTAAGGACATAGACAGGGTAGAGAAGGTTCAGAGGAGGGCAACAAAGATGGTGCATGGATTGCATCACAAGTCCTATGAAGACAGGTTGAAGGAACTGAACATGTACTCCCTGGAGGAGAGGAGGAGAGGGATCGATAGAGACATACAGGTATCTCACAGGGGGGAACAGGGTGCAGGAATACACTATTTTTAAGTGGAAAAGATGTTCCAGGACTAGAGGGCATGGGATGAAGTTGGAGGGAGGACGATTCAGAGGAAACATGAGTAAGAATTTCTTCACAGAACAGGTGGTGGACAAGTGGAACACCCTGCCAGAGGAAGTGGTGGGGGCTGAAATAATCACGGGATTTAAGAATGCATGGGATAGACATAAAGGAATTCTGGAGGTCAGGGGTAAGGGGCAACAGACCTCTAGGAAAACATAAACTGAACTTACAAGCTCAGATGGGCAGACTGGGTGGGCCATAGGCCCTTATCTGCCGACACTGTCTGTGTATCTATGTAATTCACTGTTCAGACAGCTTTTTCCTATGTATTGTCGTTAAACATTCTGTACTTTCCCTTAAAGCCCCCACCCTTTTGTTCACTTTTTTTTACAAACTCTGTATTATGAGAAGAAAAAGACATGTGCTCATCAAATATCACTCCCAAATAACTATAATCCTTAACCTGTTCTAATTTAGTTACATTTTCAGTATGAATATAACGTTTATGAATATCACTACTTTTTTTTAATGAAAATTTCATACATTTCGTTTTCTTTGTGTTCATGATCAGTTTTGACCTGGTGAACCACCCCTCGATCTTTGAGAAGTCTGATTGAAGATTTGATTGCAATACATCTTCTGTTTTACCAGATGCAGTTATTACCGTATCGTCAGCATATAACTGAATCTCTGTATGTTTGACCACCAGTGGAAGATTATTTATGAATGTAAGAAACCTAAGAGGTCCCAGGATCGATCCCTATGGAACACCTCTATTAACATCTCTGCTATCTGATAAGCAGCCTTGTACCTCCACCCTCTGAGTTTGGTTACCCAAATATGATTTTAACTAATTGAAGGGACCATCTCTGATATCTATCTCTTGCAGTCTCTCGATCAGTAAGGGGTGGTCCACCAGGTCAAAAGCATTCGAAAGATCTAAAAAAATTACCGCTGTCTCCGTATTATTTCCTAAGGACTTATTTAACAAATCACTAAATTCCAAAAGGGCTGTTGTAGTGGAATAATTTTTTCAGAAGCCAGATTGTTTTGTTGTTAACAAACTATATTTGTTCAAATAATCCATAACCTGTACAGAGATAAGTTTCTCCAAATGTTTTGATAAAAGAGGTAATAAGGTTATAGGCCTATAATTATTTACTTCTACCACTCCTCCCCCTTTATAGATTGGTTTTACTCTTCTTTGTTTCCAAGATAAAGGGAAGTAACCAATTTGAAGACTCTAAATAAATAAGTAATAATTGATGCTATATTAAAAGCTGCTAACTTCAAGAACTTGCCTTCAAGGCTGTCATTTCCAAAGGTTTTATGAATATTTATTTTTTGTAGTACTTTATAAACACCAGTAATAGTCAAGATTTTAAATTTAAATGGGGGAGTTCATTATGTGAAGATGTTATTTTGGTTTGTTCCAAATCTTGCTTATAGGAAGATGTTATTTTGGACTTTGTTGATTCCACTGAGGCCTAGAAAAGTTTGAAAGATGTCCCCACCCTGAGGAAAGAAGGAGAGGGGGGGACATGAAGAAACTTTGAAGTACCTCAGTGGAATCAACAAAGTCCAAGAGGGTAGTATATTTCAGAAAAGAGACATGCAAGAACAAGGGGACACAATTTAACGATAGAGGGGGAGCAGTTCAGAGGCAGTGTGAGGAAGTATTATTTCACAGAGAGGGTAGTGAATGCATGGAACAGCCTTCCTGAGGAGGTTGAGGGGTCTAAAACTGTGGGAAAATTCAAGAACGCATCGGACAGACATAAGGCAATTCTTGTGGGGGGGTAGGAAGAAATAGGCTGTTGGTTAACTAGAATCTGCGGCCTATCCTGTAGGTAGGGCAATGAGCAAACTAGATGGGCCAAGTGGTCCTTATCTGCTGTCAAAGTCTATGTTTCTATGTTTCACAATTGGGAAGAGCAACAAAAAAATTATTTAATACATTAGAAATATCCTTTGGATTTTCAATAAAAATCTCACCATGTTTTAACCTAGTTATTTCCTCTAAGGCGTTACTACCTGGTTTGGTCAATTGCTTAACCACTCTCCAAAAATGTCTCAGGTCAGTACTCATATCAATTTTATTTTGTATAATAAGACATCTTAGAAGTTTTGACTAACCTTTTGCATTTGTTTCTGGAGACGTTAACAGGGATTTATTTAACTCCAAAAATTTATTAGCGTTTTGCTCATAAAAGTGCTAAAACATTGTGAAAATGCATAGCACTTGCCTCACTGTGTTTAACAAACGTAACACTTCTAGAAAACCTATATAAATACTGTCTGTACAGTTAGCATTGTCCCAAGAAAAAAACTGCTAATCAATTATTTAAAACCCTGCATTAAAAATAATCCAGTCCTCTTCCGATTTAATTTTCCATGCTTTTTTCCAAATTCTATTTTTTATTCAAATTTGCTTTAATAATCTATCATTGATCCATAGTAGTTTGAAAGATTTTGTTTTTGTTTTAATTTTTGGTGCATGTAAATCACAGATTTCTCCAAAAGTCTGGGTAAAATGTTCTACTGCAGTATCAATATCTGGAATTAGTCTGCAATGATCCCAGTTCACTTTATTTATACTTTCCAAAAATCAAGACTCTGAAAACTTTCTATAATCTCTAGATGAATTTTGGCTTTCGTAGACCAAATTTTGCTGAAACTGGGACCAAGACAAAGTATAGACGAGAGGTCAGATATGGCTGAGTTGAAAACTACAGCCTGTTTCCTATTAGTCAGATAACTATTAAACCAGGCCACAATGTCGGCAGAAAAAGCTAGGGAATATAGTTTTGCAAGGAGGAGGGTATGATTAACCAGGTCAAATGCCTTAGTTAAGTCCATAAAAAACACACCTGCCAGGAGGCCCGAGTCCATGGCAGCATAGATGTTATTGATGGGTTTTAGGAGTGCAGTGGAAGTGCTGTGGCTGATGCGGTATCCATGCTGGGAGCAAGAGAGAAGGTTATGCTTCTGAAGATAATCTATGGATTAGGTTACCACTAATTTTTCCAAGATTTTGCTAAGCACAGAGAGAATAGCTATTGGTCAAGTAATTAGTGATTTCTTTAGGATCACCCTTTTTAGGAATGGGCATAATTCTAGCTACTTTCCAGATGTTAGGAACTGTGCCATGGCATAGTGATAGGTTAAAGACTTTTTTTTAGGGGGGAGGCCATGAGAGGGGCAGCAGCTTTCAGGAGCCTAGGTTCTAAGTCATCAGATCCCAAACTGGTACTGTCAGGGATGGAGAGTGGTAGTTTTAGAACTTCTGCTCTTTTGATGGTCCAGAACCTAAAAGGAGAAAGCATGAGTGGAGGTTCAGTAACCCTGGGTGGGAGCAGTGTGTTCAGAAGGGAAGGAGGCCAGGTAGCTAGAAAGGTCAGAGAAAAGGCAATTGAAGGAGTTGGCGATGGTCACCAGATTATTGCAGTGTATGCAATTTTTTTATTATAAAATGTTTTATTGATTTTTTTGATTTCCTTTACATATGACAATATTTCCTAGGAAAGCAATCAATTAAGTAGCAAAAAATCATCTTAAGAGGAATATATCAAGTCCAACTCAAGAGGAGGGGGGAATGTCACATTCATATAAAGAAAGGAAAAAACTACAATGGTGAGCAAGCCCAAAGTAAATACCTCAAATGACCATACTACAGTATATCCCCCTTTATTGTTCATATTATAACCCCCATTAGAAATTACTAAATATAACACATGCAAGTAAGCAAAACTACATAACAGAGAACAGACTACTTTATGTTAAATCCCCAAACCCCTCTGCAACGTCCACAGCAGTTGACATATCTAAGTCAGAAGTTGTAGGAGATTCAGCACTTTCTCCAGACTCTCCTGATTCTCCAGAATCCTAGTATCGACTCCTCAGAAATTCTGTTAGCAGGTCTATTTCCAAAAATATATGTTTTTCCTTTAAGTCTTATGTGCACCTTGGCAGGTGCCAGAAGCTGAAATTGTGCACCTAATTCTAGGATTGCTTGCCCCGTACACCAGAAACTTGCAACATCTCTGCTGGGTGGGGTAAGCAAAGTACGGAAAGGTATTACATTTGAAAGCCTTGCTCATCAGCATTCTCTTCATTCTAGATAGTTTTATAATATGGTCTCAATCTGATTCAAACGCTAGCGAAAAAATATTGTAGCTTTTTTATCTGTATCCATGGGATCTTTCATTTCTTGATATTGAAGCACTCTAAACACCTTGGTTACAAAAGGAAGGTTATCTTGGGGTAAATTGAAAACTTTGGCTAATATTTCTTTTATCAAGTCTCAGGTAAATTCAAATTCACTATCTAACTTCAATGGCAAATCTAGTATGTGCAAATTACAATATCTTGACTGGTTCTCCAAGCTTTCAGTCTTTCTGTTCATATATTTGTCTTTAACAAAAGCTGGAGTAGATAATTCATTCACTTGAACAGCATTGGTAAGTTTCTAAATATTCTGAGAATTATTTTAGGTTTGTTTATTTAGTTCAACAATATCTTTGCAGTTGTGCTTAACCTCAGTTTGAATGAAATCCACTTTCTGGCTCAGAGCTTTGAATTTGCAGTCTAGACATTTGATTCCTTGCAGGATCTTGTCAATAGAGTATCCCATCGACTCCATGGTATGTCCTAATGAATCTAAACATTGAGTTGGGAATTCTACATCTGCAATTCTGTATAGCTCATCTGGCTTGGGTGTAATCTTTGGGTGATCCTGGTCCTGGTCATGATCTTCACTCGAACACTGAACAGCAGCTGAAATGTCAGCTGTGGGAGGTAGTAATGCAGTTTGCAGCCCTTTAATAAATCGCAGTTGAGCCACAATATGAGAGCTTTGGCCCTGTGGTGCTGGAAAGCCTGGCTCAAAACCACCGACAATGCCAGGTGTCTTCTGTCCTTTTGAGCTGATTTCAGGTCTAAAGATTTTCTCCAGTAGCTTAATGCAGGGTGAGCTGTATTCTTCAGATGAGCTGCTTTGCCTTTCTTTACATTTAACCAGCATATTTTCAGTTATTGGCTAAACAGAACTAATCACTGTGCTCACTTACACTCGTACACAGCCATGGAACATGGAACTCTCTCACAGCTTCACCATATGTTCAGCCATCTTGCTTCTCCCCCCTGTGTATGCCATTTAACAGCATATTGCTTGTAGTGGCCATTTGATTAGCTCCAAGAAGTGTTTTTATCATTGACCAGAGCTTCTTGGAGTCGCCTGCAGCTTTTGTTAGTAAGTTTTTGCAGGAGGAGTTTTTTGCTAATCAGATGTTCCTTTTATGAGTGTTTCGTAGTAATCTGTAGTCATTGTAGTCAGACTGAAGCCCTGAGGCATTGAAACACTGCCAAGTTTTGATCTTTAGTTAGCCACTTTGGGATGCATGCATACGACGTGTTGCATGGGGAGCATGGGTGTCTTGGAGAAGACCAAAGTGAGTGAAGAAGTGCTCTAGGGCATACTGCGCATTAGCTGCGGAGTAGATGGGTTGCCAGTCTATCTTGGAGAGATCATGCATAAACTGCATTAAGTTAAAGTTAGCCAGATTACAGAAGGTGATGAGTTTCTGAGGAGGGGATGGTCTACCAGTGGAGTGCCAGATGCAGTAGATTGGGGAGTGGTCACTTATAACATCTGCAGGGGTACCTGCACAGACTATACTGGCAGGGTGGTTTGTAAGGGCCCAGTTGATGATTGTACTGGACCAAGGGGTAGCCATGACCCTAGTTGGGTCAGTAATTAATTGGTGAAAGTTGTGGCCTTGTACCATGGTGTGAGAGACCTGGTTTGATTTATTGGTCCAGTTTAAGTTGGGTCCCCAAATATATAAGGACTTCATTACAGCCAATGGCATTGTCTGTTTGGGAGAGGAGTTCCTCAAGACCAGTGATGCCACTACCAGGAGGGTTATAGGCAAAGACTATGTGTCATTTCTTACAGCCAAGTTGTGAGGTTGCATTAATCACTTCACAGTGAGAGAGGGCGGGTAAGACATTTCGGGGAGTAACAAATGAGATTTATAGTAGATAGTGACACCACCTCCATGCTTTGTTGAGGGCCTATCTTGCCTGATTAGATTGTAATTTGGTATCAAGCAGAGGATATTGGTGGTGAAGGGTTTGAGCCATGTTTCGTATAGGCAAAGGAAATAAGGGTTATGTTGAAGAACCCATGCCTCGAGTTCCATTTAAGTTATGAAGAAGACTTCTAATTTTCAGGTGAACAATGCGGAGGCCCTTGTTGTCCTTCCAGGTTGAATCTGAGTGGGGTAGGTTACTTTGCGGCCCTGGGTTTAGTTCAATATCGCCAGCGAACATTAAGGTTAGGGGTAGTAGGTACCATAGTTAATGGGGAAAGAAAGGGGTAGATGGGGTGATATTGCAGAGTGGAGATTTATGCAAGGTGTAGGCTAAGTGGTAGATGAACTTGTAAGGAACGAAAAGTGGTGAGGTGGCTAGGGGCATGTGAGATAGCATAAGCATGTTGTAGAGCTTCGAGTTCTCAGGATGGGTGTAGTGAAGGTGCATGGCAGGTGGGCAGTATAGTAAAGGGAGCCATATGAGGGAAGCAAAAATAGAAACTAGCATGAGTGTTACCCACGGATTTATGGTCATGTTTTTGTTTAGTGTGAGGGTCATTGTGTGGTGGGTATATAGGGAGGATTATGGCAGAAAACACACTGTTTAGGTTTATAGGCAGGGTTATGTTTGAAGGGGCATGAAATGATTTGAAACATGATTCAGGTTGCCCTCTTCTTGTGGTAAGAAAAAATAGCCTGCTAATGGGAAAGTGAGGAGATAATTAAATTTCTCCTGGGCGTGGTCTAGCCAATGCCTTACACTATATAACTGATGCCATCTGGGAGTGGTTGGTAGTGGGTAGATCTGATTTGGACTGTGCAAGGTCAAGAAAGAAGAGTAGTGTTTAAATCCTCACTGTAGCTACCTATTCAAGTAGTTTAGTTTGTGAGAGCTGCTGCCGAGAGGGTTTAGCCATGAACGGGTGTTCTGGTAAGGTTTACAGTAATTTGAACTAAGCATCTAGAAACACTCTAAAATCAATGACTCTGGCAGCAGGTAATGAGTTTTGTGTGAGCTCTGGGGAAGGATTCAGAAATAAATCCCCTTCCCGTACTATCATTAGTTAAAAACTTTGCTCCTGGCAAGAAGAGATTTTTATAATTTAAGTGCCAGAGGCTGTATCAGGAGATGGAGGCAGAGTTTAGGTCTTAGAAATTAGAAGTCATGAATTCTCTAGTTTCTAAACTATATCAGAAGCAGCAGGCAGGGGTTTTAGGCTTAAAATTTAAAATGATTAATTATATACTTTCAAGTTGCACTGTCTCTCTTTAGAAGCTGCAGAGGTGGTCATAAGCAATACAGGCAAGCAGTACACAGAGTCCAAAGCAGCTGAGCCTTACTGGTAGAAATATAGAAACTTAGCCTTTGACAGCAGATAAGGACCACTTGGCCAACACAGTCTGCCCATTTCCCTACCTATTGGATAAGCTGCAGATTCTAGTTAACCAACAGCCTACTTCCTGCAACACCGCACTATAATTGCCTTATGTCTGTCCTGTGCATGTTTGAATTCCCCCACTGTTTTAGACCCCACAACCTCTCCAGGATGGTGGTTCCATGCGTCCACCACTCTCTATGAAAAGAAAAATCCTCATGTTACCTGTGAGCCATCCCCCCTCTATCTTTAAATTGTGCCCCCTTGTTCTTACACATCTCTTTTTCTAAAAGATGCTACCCTCCTGGACTTTGTTAATTTCCTTGAGGTACTTAAAAGTTTCTATCATGTCCCCCCTGTCCCTCTTTTCATCAAGGGTATACATATTAAGCTCTCTCATTCTCTCTTCATATGCTTTCTGATGTAGACCCTACACTATTTTAGTTGCCCTCCTCTGGACTGCTTCCATCCTGTCTGTGTCCTTGTGTAGATGAGGTCTCCAAAACTGCACACAGTACTGCAGACGGGGTCTCACCAACTGTCTGTACAGAGGGATAACCACTTTCCTTTTTCTACTTGTGATGCCCCTCCCTATGCAACCCAGTATCCCCCTGGCTCTCCTTACTGACTTCTCACATTGCTTACCCACCTTTAGGTCATCTGATATGACTACCCCCATGTCCCTTTCCATTATTGTTGTTGTTAGTACCTCCCCTGCTACTTTGTACATTTCTCCTGGATTTTTATTTCCCGGGTACATTACATTGCACTTCTTTGCATTGAATCTACGTTGCCTTATTTCTGACTATTCCTCCAACCTTGCCAAGTCCCTTCTCATCCTTTCTACCCCCCCGTGTATCAACTCTGTTACTGATTTTTGTGTAATCTGCAAAGAGGCATACCTTACCTTCCAGACCCTCTGCAGTGTCATCTATAAAGACATTAAAGTGTACTGGACCCAGTACTGAGCCCTGAGGTACTCCACTAGTAGCCCCTTCCCTTTCATCGGAATGCGTTCCATTCACTATTACCTTCTATATCCTGTTGTGCAGCCAGTTTTCTACCCAGGCTACCACCCTGGGACCCACTCCCAGGCTGGTTAACTTGATTATTAATCTTTTGTGTGGGACTGTGTGAAATGCTTGCTAAAGTCTAGGTAGGCCATATCCACAGCCTCTCCTGATCTATTACTTTGGTCACCCAGTCAAAGATGATTAGATTCATCTGACATGACCTTTCTGCTGTGAATCCATGCTGCTTTGGGTCCTGTGCCCCGCTGGCCTCTAGGTACTCCACAATTCTTTCCTTCAGAAGTGATTCCATCATTTTCCCTATCACTGAGGTTAAACTAACAGGTCTGTAGTTTCCTGCTTCTGCCTTGCTCCCACTTTTGTGAAGGGGAATCACATCTGCCCTCCTCCAGTCCTCGAGTACCACCCCATCCTCCCATGATTTTGTAAAAGAGGGTAGTCAGTGGTGTCACTAGTTCTACCCTTAGTTATTTTAGAATTGTGGGATGAATCCCATCAGGCCCCATTGCTTTCTTCACCTTCAGTTTTAAGAGTTCTTTCAGAACCCTTTCTTCTGTAAATGGGCTGGTATCAACTTCTGTGTCCAGAGTGTTTCTACTGTTTGTGTTAGGTACCTCCCCCTCTTCATTTGTAAATACTGAGCAAAAATATTTGTTTAGTATCTCTGCCTTTTCACAGTCACCCTCTGCCCACCCTCCTCCCTTTATTAAGCCTCACTATCCCTTCCTTGGTCTTCCTTCACTCCCTGATGTACCTATAAAAGGTTTTATCCTCCTTAACTGAGTTGGCTATCTTTTCCTCGGTTTGGGGCTTTGCTGTTCTGACTGCCTTCCCAGCTTCCTTTTGCTTTAACTGATACAATTCTCTGTTCTGCTCCATCTGTGATTCCTTGTACATCCTGAATGCTTTCTTTTTCTCTTGAACCTTCACTGCCACTTCCTTTGAGAATCATAGTGGTTTCTTACATCGTTTTGCTTTGTTTATTTGCTTCACACAAAGGCTTGTTACCTCTGTGATGGCAGTTTTTATTATTCCTCATTGTTCTTCCACCCCTCCTTCCTGCCCATTTGCTAGTGCATTCCTTAGGCACTCACCCATTTTGGCAAACTCAGCCCTCCTAAAGTCCAGTACTTTTGCCTTCGTATGGCTTGACTCTATTGCTGTGTTTATTGTGAACCATACTGTTCTATGGTCGCTAGTTCCCAGATGGCTACCCACTTCTACATCTGTGATCCTCTCTCCATCTACATTTGAGAGAACCAGGTCTAAGATTGCTCCCTCTCGAGTGGACTCCAATACTACTTGTCTAATGCATGCCCCCATAGGGCATCTAGAATAACCCCATTCTTTGCAGTGTCTGCTGTAACTGCACTCCAGTTAACATCTGGCATATTCAGATCACCCATCAGCAGTATCTCCCCTTTTTCTGCCATTCTAAGTATACTTTCTATCATTTCCTTCTCCATTTCCTCCTCATGAGAAGGGGGTCTGTATACAACACCTATGCGGATTGTGGTGCCATTGCCTGTCTCCAAATTTACCCACAGTGCTTCTTCTCCTCCCTGTTTACCCTTTTGTTCTGTTGCTTTGGTTCCTTCCCTTAGGTAAAGAGCTACTCCTCCTCCTCTTTTACCCTCCCTGTCCCTCCTGTAGATAGTGTATCCTGGAATGTTTATGTCCCAGTCATGGTTTTGTGTATACCATGTTTCTGTGACAGCCACGATATCCAGATGTTCCTCCTCCATCAAGGTCACTAATTCAGACAGCTTGTTACTCAGACTACGGGCATTGGTACTCATTGCTCTCCATTTTTTGATGGCTTTACCTTCTGTTGAAGCCTTGCACTTCTTAGCATTGAATTTAAACTGCCATACATTTGACCATTTTTTTAACCTTGACAAGTCCCTTTTTGTCCTTTCCACCCCACTTTGTGCATCAACTCTGTTGTTGATCTTTGTGTCATCTGCAAAGAGATATACTTTTCCTTCCAGTCCCTCTGCAGTGTCGCTTATAAAGACATTGAAGAAGACCAGTCCTAATACTGAATGCTGTGGTACCCCACTAGTTACCCCCCTTTCTTCAGAGTGGACTCCATTTACTATTACCCTCTGTGTCCTATTCTCCAGCCAATTCTTTACCCAGGCTGTCATCTTGGGACCCACTCCCAGGCTGGCTAATTTGTATATTAATCTTTTGTGTGGGACTGTGTCAAATGCCTTGCTAAAGTCTAGGTAGGCCATGTCCACAGCCCCTCCCTGATCTACTACTTTGGTCACCTAGTCAAAGAAATTGATTAGATTCATCTGGCATTACCTTCCCGCTGTGAATCCATGCTGCCTTGAATCCTGTGCCCCTCTGGCCGCTAGGTACTCGACAATTCTTTCCTTTAGAAGTGATTCCATCATTTTCCCTATCACTGAGGTTAAGCTAACAGGTCTGTAGTTTCCTGCTTCTGCCCTGCTCCCACTTTTGTGAAGGGGAATCATATCTGCCCTCCTTCAGTGCTCAAGTACCACCCCATCCCCTCATGATGTGTTAAAGAGAGTAGTCAGTGGTGTCACTAGTTCTACCCTTAGTTATTTTAGAATTGTGGGATGAATCCCATCAGGCCCCATTGCTTTGTCCACCTTCAGTTTTAAGAGTTCTTTCAGAACCCTTTCTTCTGTAAATGGGCTGGTATTAACTTATGTATCCAGAGTGTTTCTATTGTTTGTTTTAGGTACCTCCCTCTCTTCATTTGTAAATACTGAGCAAAAATATTTGTTTAGTATCTCTGCCTTTTCACCATAACCCTCTGCCCACCCCGCTTCCCTCTATTAAGCCTCACTATCCCTTCCTTGGTCTTCCTTCACTCCCTGATGTACCTATAAAAGGTTTTATCCCCCTTCTTAACTGAGTTGGCTATCTTTTCCTCAATTCAGGCCTTTGCTATTCTGACTGCCTTCCCAGCTTCCTTTTGCTTTAACTGATACAATTCTCTGTCCTGCTCCTTCTGTGATTCCTTGTACTTCCTGGATGCTTTCTTTTTCTCTTGAACCTTCACTGCCACCTCCGTTGAGAACCATAGTGGTTTCTTACATCGTTTTTTTTTTTATATTTGCTCCACACAATGGCTTGTTACCTCTGTGATGGAAAATTTTATTATTCCCCATTGTTCTTCCACCCTTCCTTGCTGCCCATTTGCTAGTGCATTTCTTAGGCACTCACCCATTTTGGCAAAGTCAGCCCTCCTGAAGTCCAGTACTTTTGCATTTGTATGGCTTGTATGGTAACCAGGAATGGCACTAGTGGAGTCAGGGATCTTTTGGGATAGCCACATCTCAACAACCGGTAGTATGTCAGAGGTGTGTTGGGAGAACCAGGCAGTGATGGTATCGAATTTCGGAAAGAGACTGCAGATTTTATACTTGCCAAGGATAGAGTAGCAGAGCTGTTTGACTTCACTGATGCCAGATTGTGGAGATCCACAGTTGGGGTGAATATTTCCTGAGAGAAGTAGCAACAGTAGTATTAGGCATTTGAGAAAGGTTTTAAGTACTTCCTGTGGTGTAACTGTGTCCTTCTTTTCAGTGGTAAATTATAAAAATGAGGTTATAGCAAAAGTTAGCAGGATATGGGAATCTGAAGTTCGGCATCCTCTTCTCCTGACCATCTTGGAACGTACTGACATCTGACTTTCCTCATACAGGGGTTTATTTCACTCTAAAAATTGATTAGCGTTTTGCTCACAAAAGTGCTAAAACATAGTAAAAATGCATAGCACTTGCCTCATTGTGTTTAACAAACATAACATTACTGGAAAACCTATATAAATACTTTCTGTACAGTTAGTATTGTCCCAGGAAAAAAAATGCTAATCAATTATTTAAAACCCTGCTTATAGGCACCTTGAGTTCTTCCTAGCTGCTCCTCTGGAATAATTAATATTGTTTTTCATCAAACCAGTGAAATACACCATTCTGGGATAGGCCCTTTTTACTTTGAACATTTTAGACCAAAATTCCAAATTGTCTGGGCTGTAGGTTGTGATAAAATACTTGAAACAAACTCTTTCCTCTTTTTGCACAGTATCTGGATTTGAAAATATGCACATTTGACTGAAAAGAAACTTGGCAGTTCAAGAGGCCATGTGTCCCCCAAACTTAGGATGCAAACTTTGAAATTCTGTTGAACAGGGGCAAAGCTATTGAAGTGCAGAACTAGGGGTTTAACAATAAACAACCTACTCAAACCTAACTATAGCTGTGTTCAAATGTAATTTATTGTTTGACTGGCAAGACACTACAAATAGACAATACAAAATACATATATTCACATACAATCACATATATTCACATACAAGTTAAAAAAATAAATAAGAACAGCTAATATTTTTCCTAGTCAAACTATCTCTTGTTGGGAGCTGCAATACTGAACATAGGATTTGCAAGAAAGCGAGTTGTGCTCACAACAGAGGGAGGGGAACCTTTCAATTGTCTTTGATTTGTAGCAGATATACTGCAGGTGCAGGCTGCTTCTAACTGAAAGGTGAAATAAGGAATTTACAATTATCAGGAAAAGACAGTCTTGTTACAATTCTTAAGATTTTCAGTGCAGGAAGAGTTCAAAGCACAGCTGACTTATTTTGGGGCTGCCTGCTTTCAGAGCACAAACCATCAGGCTGTTTTGGGGCTGGGGAGGTTTACCTGTGTCTGACTTGGATGTCTGGATTTTCTCTGTTTGATTAGCAGGATTTTCTCTGTCAAATTGTTGTGTATAGTATCTTGCAGACAGGAAGGCACTCATTGCAGCGGTGGGTCAGAGCTCTTAGCTGATTGTTTTGTGAGGGCACAGTTTAGGCCCAACCCCTTCCCACCCCTCACCCCACCCATCCCTGGAAATAGCTCCTTTATACCTTGGGTTCTGACATCATTTCCTCAAGAGTGCAAGGTGCATATCAATGTCATATCCTCTCTAGCACACAGCACTGAAAATATACACATACACATTGTATAATATATATATTTCTATATAACAAACCAATCACACACACACACACACACACAAAAAAGGTACATAGTCATGTGGAGTAGTGTAATGTAATGGCTGTGGGGTAGTAGTCTTCCAGGAATCTTTCTGGAGGCTGAGATGCTGCCCTATTTGTAGACAACTCTCTGCCCTGAGGGAGGAAGTTGCCCATCTTCAGGCCACACTGGACAGCAGTAAGAGAACCTTCCCCAGGCCAGACTGGATGATAGGAAGGAACCCCCCATCCAGGGAGCACCAGAGCCACCACCACTACCTCAGAGGTTGCAAAGAAAGCACAGCAGTTGGACCCTACAGTGGGCTCAGGGAGGGTGAGGAGGGTGGAACAGAGGCACACCCAGTCAATTGTTCCACTCCACAATCCATACACCATTCTGGGGGAGAACAGCTCCCCTATTGATGCACCCATGGAGGAGATTAAGGAAGCTGAGGACACCTGTCACAAGGGAGGCCCACAGGAAGGAGGCAGAGGATGCCACTAGAAAAGGAAGCAGCTCCTGGTGGGGGACTCAATTATTAGGGGGATAGAGCTGGGGGGAGCAGGGAAAACTGAAGTAAGGTGCCTGTCTGGTGCCATGGCTTGTAGGCACAGGAAGCGCATCCTCAGGATCACGAGAACAGCTGCACGGGAGTCTGAGCTGGATGCCATTGTCCACCTAGGGACAAATGACTTGGCTCAACATGAGATTAGAGCTGTGCAGAAGGACTTTGTAGAACTGGGGAGGGGCCTAAGACAAGTAGCACACACAGTATGCTTCTCAGAGGTGCTGCCTGTAAAATGGCATGAGTGAGGCAAGGTACATTGCACCATGCAGTTTAATGAGTGGTTGAAAAATGGTGGGAGCACAGGGTTTGCTTTACTATGGGACTGGGGTTCCACCTGGAGGGACAGCGCCTATACTGGCAGGATGGTCTGCATCTATCCAGGAAGGGAACAAGTCTTTGAGCAATCGGTTTAAATGCTACATTGGCAAGCTTTTAAACTAGTCAAGGGGGAGGCACTGATAAGCAGCAGGAAAATCCCAGCCTCTCCCTACAAAACAGGGTACTAAATGGGAAAAAGACAGAGGTAGAAAGGTCTGTGGGGGATGCTGCTACAGAAGATAAAGCCATCAAAAAATGGAGAGCAATGAGTACCAATGCCCATAGTTTGGGTAACAAGTTTCCTGAATTAGTGGCCTTGATGTAAGAGGAACATCTGGATCATGGCAGTCACAGAAACATGGTTCACACAAAAGCATGACTGGGACGTAAACATACCAGGATACACTATCTACAGGAGAGACAGAGAGGGTAAAAGAGGAGGAGGAGTAGCTCGTTACATAAGGGAAGGAATCAAAGTAACAGAACAAAAGAGAAAACAAGGAGGAGAAGAAGCACTGTGGGTAAATTTGGAGACCGGCAATGGCACCACAATCCGCACAGGGGTTAGATACAGACCCCTACCCAGGGGGGAGGAAATGACAAGGAAATGATAGAAAGTATACTTAGTATGGCAAAAAGGTAGATATTGCTAATGGGTGATCTGAATATGCCAGATGTTAACTGGAGTGCAGTTGCCGCAGCCACTCAAGAGTGGGTTATTCTAGATGCCCTACAGGGGGCATGCCTTAGACAAGTAGTATTGGAGCCCACTCAAGAGGGAGCAATCTTAGACCTGGTTCTCTCAAATGGAGATGAAGAGAGGATCACAGATGTAGAAGTGGGTAGCCATCTGGGAACTAGCGACCATCGAACAGTATGGTTCACAATAAACACATCAATAGAGTCAAGCCATACAAAGGCAAAGGTTCTGGACTTTAGGAGGGCTGACTTTGCCAAAATGGGTAAGTGCCTAAGGAATGCACTAGCAAATGGGCAGAAATGAGGGGTGGAAGAACAATGGGGAATAATAAAAACTGCCATCACAGAGGCAGCAAGCCTTTGTGTGAAGCAAATAAACAAAACTAAACAATGTAAGAAACCACTGTGGTTCTCAAAGGAGGTAGCAGTGAAGGTTCAAGAGAAAAAGAAAGCTTTCAGGAAGTACAAGGAATCACAGAAGGAGCAGGACAGAGAACTGTATCAGTTAAAGCAAAAGGAAGCTGGGAAGGCAGTCAGAACAG
Source organism: Neoceratodus forsteri (assembly GCA_016271365.2). NCBI lineage: Eukaryota > Metazoa > Chordata > Ceratodontiformes > Ceratodontidae > Neoceratodus > Neoceratodus forsteri. The sequence continues at coordinate 416,897,324 of CM057457.1, forward strand.
CAAAGGCCAAACTGAGGAAAAGATAGCCAACTCAGTTAAGAAGGATAAAACCTTTATAGGTACATCAGGAGCGAAGGAAGACCAAGGGAGGGATAGTGAGGCTTAATAAATGGGGGGGATGGGCAGAGGAGACTGTGAAAAGGCAGAGTTACTAAACAAATATTTTTGCTCAGTATTTACAAAGGAAGAGGGGGTACCTAGAACAAACAGTAGAAACACACTGGATACAGAAGTTGATACCAGCCCATTTACAGAAGAAAGGGTTCTGAAAGAACTCTTAAAACTGAAGGTGGACAAAGCAATGGGGCCTGATGGGATTCATCCCAGAATTCTAAAAGAACTAAGTGTAGAATTAGTGACACCACTGACTACCCTGTTTAACAAAAGATTAATATACAGGTTAGCTAGCCTGGGAGTGGGTCCCAAGATGACAGCCTGGGTAAAAAATTGGCTGGAAAATAGGACGCAGAGAATAATAGTAAATGGAGTCCACTCTGATGAAAGGGGGGTTACTAGTGGGGTACCGCAGGGTTTAGTATTAGAACCAGTCCTCTTCAATGTCTTTATAAGCGACATTGCAGAGGAACTGGAAGGAAAGGTATGTCTCTTTGCAGATGACACAAAGATCTGCAACAGAGTTGATGCACAAGGTGGGGTGGAAAGGATGAAAAGGACTTGGCAAGGTTAGAGGAATGGTCAAATGTATGGCAGCTTAGATTCAATGCTTAGAAGTGTAAGGTAATGCACCTGGGAAACAAAACCCAGGGAAGAGTACACAATGGGGGTGAGATACTAACAACAACAAAAATGGAAAGGGACCTGGGGTAGTCATATCAGATGACCTAAAGGTGGGCAAGCAATGTGAGAGGGCAGCAATGAGGGCTAGGGGGATATTGGGGTGCAAAGGGAGAGGCATCACCAGTAGAAAACAGGAAGTTATTATCCCTTTGTACAGACAGCTGGTCAGGCCCCATCTGGAGTACTGCTTGCAGGTCTGGAGACCCAGTCTTCGCAAAGACATAGACAAGATCGAAGTTGTCCAGAGGAGGGCAACTAAAATGGTGCAGGGTCTGCACTGGAAGACATATGAAGAGAGACTAAAGGAGCTTAATATGTATAGCCTCAAGGAAAGGAGGGAGAGGGGGGACATGATGGAAACTTTCAAGTACCTCAAGGGAATCAACAAAGTCCAAGAGGTAGCATCTTTCAAAAAAGAGGTGTGCAAGAACAAGGGGCACAATTTGAAGATAGAGGGGGACGGCTCAGAGGTAATTTAAGGAAGTATTTTTTCACAGAGAGGGTTGTGGATGCATGGAACGCCCCTTCCGGAGGAGGTCGTGGAGTCAAAAACAGTGGTGGAATTCAAGCATGCATTGGACAGTCATAAGGCAATTCTAGGGGATGGGGGTAGGAAGAAGTAGGCTGCTGCTTAACTAGAATCTGCAGCTTATCCAGTCAGCAGGGAAATGGGCAGACTGGGTGGGCCAAGCGATCCTTATCTGCCGTCAAATTCTATGTTTCTTTGTCATTTTCCATCTTCAATTATTGCACTTTACCCTGGTTATAGTGGTGCTACCATGCCACTATAGTTCAAGACAACTATAGAATTGGTACTAATGGGGGATATACGTACAAGCTAATGAGCACATAACGGGCATGAAAATAGCTCTTAGATCCTTGCATGCCCAAGGTCCTAGCATATTAGGCTGAATACGACCCACAGGAACCCTGGTGCTGTCCTGTTTTGGCTGTGCTGTCCTTGTTAGGCTTCTGTGAGCCATATTCTGTTTGAGGCTGTGTCAGCACAATGCATAGTCATTATTTTTATTTATTTATTTATTCGTTCATTCTCAGATTACAATGCCTTGGAGCACATAACAGCTCTTTTACAAAGGTTCCACATTAGTGGGAAGGGTGACAGACAATGGATGGTATAACATAAAATATTGACAAGATAGTATTTAAAATGGTAATATGACATTACTATTGCAACTAAAATTAAAACTATGACTTCGTAGGAAAGAAAATATAACCTAATAAAGCTCCCTTTATTAGGTTATTTTTGATTTCCTACCAATTAACAGTTTTAATTTTAGTTGTAATATTAACGTCATATTGTTATTTTAAATACTTTCTTGTCAATATTTTATAGCCCAAGGTGATTTGTCAAGTAGGTATAGTTAGATCTGGGTGAACAAAATTCAGGTAAGTGAAGATAAACAGTGGAAAGAAGGTGGAGGGTGACAGGAGTGAGGTGAAAGAAGGATCAGAGAACGAGGCAGGAAATAGGGCAGAGCCGTTAGGGTGAAAGTGGTCATTCGCAGAGAAAAGGGGAGAAGTACAGTAGGTACACAAGGGTGTGTCAATATTAATGAGGTAGTGTCATATCAATTAGAGCAGTTACAGGAACTGTTAGCTGCAAGATGCTGATGAAGAGTGCCTTTAAATGGTCCCAATTTTGGTAAGGAAGAGAGATCTCTGGGCAGTGCATTAAACCATAATGGTGCTCTATATGCAAAAGATCTTTGCCCTTGTGTAGTCCAGCATCTTGGGACAAAGAAGAGTTGGTTGACTGACCTATGTATGTATGCTGGAAGCTGCAAGATGGGTTGAGTAAGTTTGTAACACCAGAAAGCAGGAACCCAAAAAGTGCCTTTATAGTCAGCAAGCAGGTTTGATAGTGAATCTTCCAATTTAGCTGAAGCCAACCTGTTTGAGCATACAGTTCACATGTGTGGGCAAGGCCTGTTGCTCCAGTAAGAAGTCAGCACACTTTATTGAGTGCCACTGATATTCTGCGGAGAGTAGTAGTGGAAGCTGAGCCATAGATAACCAGACCATAGTCAACAGTGGTTACTGTGGAGCTATAAATAGCACTGTCAGCCTGGCCCCATATTCAAACAGCAGGCTTTTGTTGTAGTGTAGTAATTGAATATTTACCCCAAGCTGTCTGCTCACCAGTTACCACACAGTACTCCTGTCCACACATCACACATGGCTGTCGCTGAATATGGGGACCTATACCACTTAGATCAGTGGAACCCAAAGTCCACAGGACAGTGGCTACTGGAACTAGTAACATTATGTAAGAAAACATGTTCTGCATTAATAAATGCTTGCTGGGATACTTTCAACTGTACTGTCTGGCTTTAGTGACATGTTATCTGTATTGAACTCACTGTGTGTGCTTGTTTTGATTACTGTTCATATTTACTTATATTTGCAGCTTGTTTGTTTTTCCAGTGTGTATTTTACCCTTTAGATTACTATTCCTACTGGACTAAGTTAACCTGCCGACTGATGCTATCCTCCCTGGGACTCCCCTTCCCCATCAAAATGAGATGCTGTATCTCATGGGATTGTCCAGCTTGGAGTGATTTCATATTCATAAAGAATACAAATGTGATTTTGGTTTTTACTCTGTTTAATTATAATGGTCTAAATTTAAAAAATGTGAGTTTGCCTTTTTTTTTTTTTTTTAACTTGGGTGGAATCACATTTGTATATTGCAGATAGTTACCAGAGCCAGTCAGAATACAGTTCCATTGCACTGTGACTAGCTGTCATGGCTATCTGCATTATAAAAACATGATTTTGTTCTTCACTTAGGGGAATCACATTTTTATAGTACAGTCACTAGAGCCAGTCAGAATACATTTGCTTTGTATTGTGACTGAAACTCTTTGTATTACAGAAATTGACTGGCTCTGGTGACTGCATTACAAAAAAGTGTTTTTTCTGTTTTTACTTGGGAGGATGTGGTAGGGAGCTGCGGCTACTCTTGAGGACTTGCCTTGAATCTGTTGCAACAGTTCTACTATTTCTTAGCCTACTGTATCCTTTACAATTTCTAGTCCATAAGGTTGGACACCTATGGGTACCACCTCCCCTTTCTTGACTATGCTATAGTGCTCTCTTTAATGTTCCTTTTCCCTCTCAGGTCCTCAAACAGGGAGGTTATTGTTGTGGCCTTCTGAACCAGTGTAAAACAACAGGTTGTGTTCCTCATTTTTAAATTTCATATGCAATGGTACTATGTCATAAAATACCTTGATGTACTGTATATATATGAAGCCTGTAAATGCTGAAAATACCATGGCACTAGGTATTTTTGATAAAGGTAAAAAGTACTGGGTGACTGTAATATAGAAATTAAGTTACCAGGTAGACATACCAGAATAGTCCTGTTGTGTTGTAAAATGCATGTAAATTGCAGATTGTTTGAGAGGCCCTTTTGGTACCATTCATTCCTGCAATAAGCTGAGCCAGTCTGAAATGTCATGGTGATTTGCATATGCATCCCATGATGCTTTGCATTATGGGGTATGTGTATCTTTGAAACTTGACTTTCTTGCCAATGCCCTCTGTGGTAACCCTTGCTTCTGTGCTTCTACACTGAGATTCTTTGTCTTTAGCTTGTTTTGTTTTTTTTTAGCCCCCCCCAATACCCAAACAAACAAGACAAACATTGGGATGAAATGGTTTTACTAAAATGTTAGATCAGTGGGTCAGTAGATGCTAAGTGAGAGGAAGGACATGCATAGTCTTTTACTTCAAACTGATGTATTGAAGAAGGGATGTGCCATTGCAGATAGTTATCCTCTGTTTTTTTAAATAAACATCACAAAGTGATTGTGTCTTGAACCTGAAGTTCTGTGTCTGGTACATCTTTTATCACACAACCCCTCCACAGAGGGGGTGAGATGCAGATATTTTCTACTCTATCTGACTTTGGTGATGGTCTGTATTTAAAAAAAATTGATTTTTGTTTATTATTGGCATAGCTGCAGTCTTTTTGTATTTTGACAGGCTCTGATTACTACATACCTTACAGAGTTAGTGTACTGCCTGCAGTTAATTGAAATTTTCAGATGTAGTCAGCTATCACTTCTTTTATCTTAAGTATGTTTACCTTTCCTGTTTGCTAAGTAGATGATTTTCCACTTGGCAGTACTGGGGTGTAGTGTGGAGCAGCACTCTGTTCCTCCCATTACATCGACACAGAGACCACACTGACTATGACATCACTAGTAACCAATGAGAACCAGGTTTCACTTTCACATGAAGCAGCAGGGAGTGGCTCTCCCTGTTTACTAGTGATTTCACAATTTCCTGCATTTTTCACTGGTAGCTTCTAAGAGTCACTGCTCAGGCTTCAAGGATTGAGATGCCTCAAGGCGTTTGGTCTAATTTCTGATGATGTAGTGGGAGGAACAGAACTGACTTCCTCCCCAATTTCTGATGATGTAGTGGGAGGAACAGAACTGACTTCCTCCCCACAAGTGCTGCTCCACACATCACCCAGTCATGCGTGGTGGACAATCTTCTAAATAACAGAAAAAATACTTGAGATATAAGAACTAATAGCTGACTGCATCTGAAAATTATTATTCATCCCAAGCAGTACACTAGCTCTTTAAAATAACATGTTGATTGTTGTATTTTACTCAAGGGAGGGGGTAGTTATCATTGTATTGTGCTATGTCTTACTTATGTGACAGCCCATATTTTAAAATGTGATTTTGCTTTGTTTTTTAAAGTTAGGGAAAGAGTTTCTGCAACCTGATTTTTTTTTTTACTTTGTCCTACTCTGACTTTGATTTCTGTCTGCATTTTTAAAATATTTTTTTCCCTGCTGAAAATGTTATGCATGGTTCTGCTTGAGCTGCTTACTGATCTTTTGTACTGTATCATTACTGTTTTTGATTAGCATACCCTACTGCCATGTTTTACTACCTGTCAACATACTTCTTTGTGACTGGGTACTGACCAATGAGAAGCCAGAATTGGTCATATCAATTTTTTTAATATTATCAATAAAAACAATAAATTGAAATGCTGTAAAATAATAAGATCCAAAGTACTGTATATTATTGTAAAATGGAGATGTCTCAAAAAGTAGATTTTTGAGGTTACATCTCAAGAAAGTTGATAACTCTCAAAACGAATAAGATAAAATGACTTTCAAATGCATTTTCTTATTGTAAGCAAATGCTAATTAAATATCTATTTTCAGTCACTAGGAAGTCTGAGTGCAATGAGAGTTGGAGCCAGCAATCATCGATTGAGAATTGCCAGCTGAGTAACATAGCAGAGAAACCTCAACAGTATCCTTCATGCAATAAGAGTTTCCTTAGCTTACATCCCATCACTGTAGAACAGATTTATGAAGGAGAGGAGAAATTTAAATGTACCAAATATCAGAAGAGTTCAAGCAAGTTAAATGTTGCTAAAGGTACTGATAATAGTTTTACTGTGCAGCAGAAAAATGTAACACACCAAATTCATAAGAAATCATATAAATGTACTCAATGCAACAAGAGTTTTGCCCAGAAGTGTTACCTGATAAAACATCATCGAATTCACTCTGGAGAGAGACCATATAAATGCACTGACTGTGGCAAGAGTTTTGGCCTGAAAACTAACCTAATAACACATCAGCGAATTCACTCTGGAGAGAGACCATATAAATGCACTGACTGTGACAAGAGCTTTGGCCACAAAGGTAAGCTAATAACACATCTGCGCATTCACTCTGGAGAGAGACCATATGAATGCACCGAATGTAACATGTGTTTTGCCCAGAAGGGTACCCTGATAAAACATCATCGAATTCACTCAGGAGAGAGACCATATAAATGCAATGACTGTGACAAGAGTTTTGGCGAGAAATGTAACCTAATAAATCATCAGCGAATTCACTCTGGAGAGAGACCATATAAATGCACTGACTGTGAGAAGAGTTTTGGCCAGAAAAGTCACCTAATAACACATCAGCAAATTCACTCTGGAGAGAGACCATATAAATGCACTGACTGTGACAAGAGTTTTGGCCACAAAGGTAAGCTAAGAAGACATCAGCGCATTCACTCTGGAGAGAGACCATATGAATGTGATGAATGTAACACGAGTTTTGCCCAGAAGGGTACCCTGATAAAACATCAGCGAATTCACACTGGAGAGAAACCATATAAATGTGCTGAATGCAACAAGAGTTTTGCCCAGACAGGTACCCTGGTAAAACATCAGCGAATTCACACTGGAGAGAAATTTAAATATGCTACCTATACTTGTGACACCTTATGAACTTCAAAAGGAAGCCATCTTGGGGATGTTGGGTGTGCTGAAAAGAGCACACTCAGCAAACACTAATACAGTACTAATTTTCTTGAGTTTTGAATATGCCCTACCTGAAGAATGTGATCCATTCTTGTCACGGTATCAGAAATCCCTAAACATTTGGAGACACTAACCCGAGAGAGAGATACAGATATACAGACAAAGACATCTAGATATGGTAAACATCACAAAGAAAAGGATAACCACACAGAAGTGGAATGTAATGAAAAGTACACAATTTAGTGATCTAGAAAAGCAACAAATCAAAACAGAAGTCCTTGAACAGTTAAGGAAAGAAGGATTTGAGGTAGTGACTCAACCTCCACCAGCATCATCTTTTATGACACTACAGCAAACAACTGCTCAGCAAATGTAGTCACATGAAATAGAACAAAACACACCCATTAAAGTTGTTCAGCAAAGTGAACACCAAGTGCTATGCTTCAATAAACCAACAGAAGTCCCAATTCAGCCCATACAGAGAGTGGAAGAGCAGGAAATGCCAGCTATAGGAACTACCCTCAATCAAGAGGAAGAAAACATGAGAGAAGACCTGCTAGATTTTAATTGAAATGGCCAGATATATCAAAGCACATCAAAGGGAAAGATTGCAAAAATTACACATGACACACAGTTAGGGAACAGATAAATAAGGTTATTGGAACCATTCAGAGGGATCCATATGATATCACTGAGATAAACAGAATACATTATTGTGCAGTGAGACTAATAACAAATAGAGCAGTGCCACAAAAGCAAGGAATGAAGAACAAAAAGAGAGGGAAATGCAACATACTACCGTGGTGAAGGCGGATAGAGAGGATAATCACAGAGCTAAAAGCAGAAGTATCACTGCTGGAGGAGTTTAGAAAGAGTAATAGATCAAGGAACATCATCAGTAAAGTGGATAAAATCAAAGAAAAACACTGCATTAATACAGATCAGGACCTAAATTTTACCATCTCGAATAACAAATGCAAGATCTTTGATCAAGCTGAGAAGCTTCAGAGATACGTAGAAAGGAACAAAGAAAAAACATAAAAAAGATGGTTTAGAGAAGACCCAAATAAATGTTATGGGGTGCTGGAAAGAAGACAACCAAAGTAACAACACCACTAAAAAAGAAAAAAATTGAGGACTTCTGGAGAAACATCTGTGAAGACCCAACTGATCATAATAGAGATGCAAAGTGAATACAGGAAGTAAAAGGCAATGTGTAGGAATTGGCACTACCAGGGGTATGGAGTAGCCTGATGTAACAGCTAAAGAGATAGAAGCAAAGATAAAGAAGGCCTCCGACTGAAAAACCCCAGGTCCAGAGGCAGTACCTAACTTCTGGATAAAAGTACTGACTTGTCTACACCATGATTTAGCCACCTGTAAAAATTATCTATACACATATCCCGAGTTGACACCATCTGGCTAACAGGGAATACCATAGTTCTTATTAAATCTGAGCCTGCCAGTCTCCCCAAGAACTATTGCCCAATAACCTGTTTGCCAACAACATATAAACTATACATTGGAATCAATGTAGACAGAGTCTACAACCATTCAGATTGCAATAAGCTCATGGCAATATAACAAAAAGGCAGTAAAAGAAAATCATATGGTACAAAGGATAATCTCTTGTTAAACAAAGCTATAATGGAGAGCTGCAAAAAATGCTGAAACCTTAGTGTAGCATGGATTGACTACAAGAAAGCATTTGACAGCATCCCGCACTCCTGGATCATGAAGTGTTTAAAGAGCTATAGGATACATCCCATACTGATAAACTTCATCACAACCACTATGAGAAAGTGGCAAACCACCCTGCAAGTAAAGCACGAGAAAGGTCAACTCACCATCCATAATATAAGCATCCAACGAGGGATATTTCAAGGTGATTCCTTGTCACCACTTCTGTTTTGCCTTGCCCTCAATCCATTAAGTTACCTAATCAACAACCTCAGTTAAGGATATAGCTTGTACCCCAGAAACAAAAACAATCAACAACTAACATCTCATCTTCTCTTTGTAGATGACCTAAAGCTTTATAGTTCATCCGACAAAGACCTGAAAGCACAACTACAAATTGTTAAGACCATCCATGATGATATACGGATGACATTTGGCCTATATTTATTTATAGCAGGAAAGTTAACCCATAAAGAAAACATTAACCTGGCAGAGTGCTGTGACATAAAAGAACTTGAACAAGAGGGAGTATATAATACCTGGGAATAGAGGAAGGGGCAACAACACAACATGTACAAATGAGAGCAAAAATAAGCAAGGAATATTTTAGAAGGTTAACGCTCATACTGAAAACTGCATTGACAACATGAAATAAAGTGCAAGCTATAAACCAGCTCACCCTTCCAGTGATATCATACAGCTTTGGTGTTAAAGACTGACCACAGAAAGTATTGAACCAGCTAGATATAAAAGCAAGAAAACTGCTTCAAGTCCACCAGTTAATAGATAAAAACCAGTGCAGGCCAAGATTATGCATCCCAAGGTCGGAGGAAGGCATGGGCCTCCTTGAGATTGATTATTCATACAGATCCACAGTAGTGGGGCTACATACATACCTAGTGACATCCTTGGACCCACATATAGTCAAGGTCCTGCATCATAAAGAAAATAAGCCTAAGATGACTTCACTCATCAAATTAGGAGACGCCTTCAGGAGGGTGGCAGAGATGGATATTAATCCACTAGCAGATACAGAACAGCCAGCAACAGAAAGTGAAAAAAAATCAGGAAAACAATACAAGAACAAAGACCAACAGAAATGAAAAAACAACTGGAAAGTCCATTATTATAGTGGAAAATATAAGGAGCTATTGGAACAACCGCAGGTCAAGTAAGTCCTGACCCATAAGTGGTTATAAAGAGGTGAATTTAGGTCACGAAATGTGAAATTGATAATGGCACCCCAAGATAGTGGACTATGCACAAGATGGTTCACAAAATCCATAGAAAACAGGAGAAATAAACAAGTGCAAGTTTCGTAGTACAGAATTAGAAATAGTTGCACATCTCTTGGTTGGATACAAAGTACTCATGGCAGAAGGCATGTATACTGAAAGACACAACAACGTAGCAAGATTGATCCACTGGAAACTATGCAGACACTATACCATACAGTTAGCAGAGAGACACTGGAACATGAACTACATAGGATCACATCGAATGAAGAAGTAATGATCACATGGGATCATCCAATACCTACAGCCAAGGAAGTGGAAGTGAGAAAACCCGATATCATAATACAAGAAATGAGAGCAAAGGTAGCATTGTTGATTGAAATAACCACCCCTAGTGACTACAGTGACCTGTGTACAGAGAGACACAAAATCATAAAATACCAAGAGATGCAGTCAGAAACCAAACTGATGTGGAATAAGGACACACAGATTGTTCCAATAGTGCTTAGAGCAATAGGACTAATAAAAAATAACTTTCAGGCGCATTTAAATATGCTGTCAATGCTTGTGACACCTTATGAACTTCAAAAGGAAGCCATCTTGGGGACGTTGCATGTGCCGAGAAGAGCACTCTCAGCAAACATCAAAGACTAATACAGTACTAATTTCTTGAGTTTTGAATATGCCCTGGCTAAAGAATGGGGTCCATTCTTGTTATGGTATCAGAGATCCCCAAACATTTGACACAATAACCCCGAGGGAGACACTGTTGTGCAGCCAGACTAATAACAAATAGATCAGTGCTGCAAAAGCAAGGAAAGAAAAACAAAAAGAGAGGGAAATGCTGCATACCACTATATAAAAAGCACACAGAGTGGATAATTATGAAGTTAAGAGCGGAAGTATCACTGCTGAAGGAGTTTAGAAAGGGTAATAGATTAAGGAAAGTCATCAAGAAAGTGGATGAAATTGAAGAAAAACACTGCATTAAAACAGATCAGGACCTAAATTTTACCATCTTGAATAACAAACTCAAGATCTCTGCTCAAGCTGAGAAGCTCAGGAGATACGTAGAAAGGAACAAAGAAAAAACACAAAACAGATGGTTTAGAGAAGACCCAAAGAAATTTTATAGGGAGCAAGGAAAGAAAACAACCAAAGTAACAACACCATCAGAAAAGAAAGAAATTGAGGACTTCTGGAGAAACATCTATGAAGACCCAGCTGAACATAATAGGGATGCAAAGTGGATGCAGAAAGTAAAAGACAGTGTAGGAAATGGCACTACCAGGAATATGGAGTGGCCAGATGTAACAACTAAGGAGACAGAAGCAAAGATAAAGAAGGCCCCCAACTGGAAAACCCCAGGTCCAGATACAGTACCAAACTTCTGGCCAAAAGTACTGTTTGCCAACAACATATTTGTGGGATGATGGGAAGAAACTGCATTGTACGATGTAGATAAGAATCCATATTTTGATAAAGAGTCATATATACAAAAGGTTCATTGATGATTTGCTTTTTATCTGGAAAGGGACAGAAGAGGAGCTATATAAATTTGTAAAGCATTTAGAGTCAACTGATGAAAATTTGAGCTTCAAAATAAATGTACAAACTAAATTTATACATTTTCTTGATGTCGAAATCAAAAAGCTGAGAGATGGTACATTTATTACAGGTTTATATAGAAAATCCAGAATATCGCAACAGTTTATTGCACGCAATAAGCTGCCACCCCCACCATGTGATACATAACCTCCCCAAGGGACAATATATCAGAACAAAGAGAAACTTTGGTGACGAAGGGCTGTACAATGTAAGAACTAATGAACTCACAGATAGGTTGTTGGTGAGGGGGTATGGAGTGCAAGAACTCACAAAAGCACAGGTATATATTTATACAGTCACCAGAGAAGCCTTACTCACTCCAAAAAAAAAAGATGATAGGTTAACATTTGTTACCACCTTTGGTGGAGGTAGTAGAGAACTCATAGAAATAATCAAAAGAAATCTGTCTATCTTTAGAGGACTTCCTGAGTTATCAGGACCACTCAGCTACCCACTGTGCATTTATTATTGAAGTAAGAATATTAGGGACACATTGGTGAGAAGTTACCAACCTAAACTTGTAGATAAATATATAAAGAAAAAGTGGTGTTCTAGACCATGTGGTAATTGTAAGTTCTGCCCTCTGGCAGAAAGATGTACATATTTTTGCAACCCCAGAACTGGAAGGGACATGAAAGTAATAGGCAAAATTGATTGTAATATTGAGGGGTTAATTTACATGCGCAAATGTATCTGTGGTAAATACTATGTTAGCAGGACAAAAAGGAAACTTAGCATCTGAGTGAACATGTTACAGCTATTAGAAAGAATTGCATAAAACATGCCATGGTCAACCATATTAATCTACAGACTAACAGGAGTGAGTATCAGGTAACAGTGGTGAGAGTTAAAGCTGTGATGAAAGATACAAGAGGAGGCAATTTGGAAACTCTATTGAATCAGAAAGAACAGAGATGGATCTATAACCTAGGAGCTTTAAGACAGCCAAGGTTAAAAGAAAATTGTGTGATTAAACCATTTCTTATTAAGAGAAAGTAATTTGCTTCTGTATAAGAGAGACATCCCCCCGTCACATCCCCTGCACTCTATATATGTATTGTAAGTCGAATGTATGCTTAAAAATTACCTTGCTAAAAAATGAACTCTTGGGACATTATGGAACATTATCCTAAATAAAGAAAACCAGGGACAAATGTGATGTACCTCTGGATGTATGATGCTTCTAGACATGCTTGGTAATAAATGCATGATAAAAATGGATGTATTTCAATACACATATACATAAGGTTCTTTAATTATATATGTTTTCATTTATAGAACATCTTGTGGATGACCGATACTGCAGTTGCAAGAACCAAGGAAACAAAACGAGATTAAAAAAATAAAACTTTTTTATACTGGGTCTTTAAATGATGCACTGAGTGATGTTCTGTTTTTTTAATTTAAATAACCCACATGGTGATGTGTTCATAGAAGGATGTATTTGACTGGTTCTTATACATATAAAGAGAAGGTATGCCATTGAATTAATTAATTCTCTGAGGAAGTCCCTGAGGCAAGGGGTGAAATGCAAGAACGCTTGTACTGCAACTGCTATGATGCAGGAATAAAAACTATGTTAATTTGAACTAGATTTTTGTCTCATCTTCTCACTGCAAAGGTGTCTGCTGTACCTATTTTACTTAACTGAACATATAAACTATACACTATTAGTATGCAACAGGGACTGAGGGTCTAGTGCGCATGTGCGGACTGTGGGAGATGGGGTGTTACTGCACATGGGTGGGTTGCAACGTACTGGGGGATGGAAGAAAGGACCTGAACAGAGTGCCCAACCCCAGAAGACTCCAGAAAAAATATATGGCCACAGTAAGTAAATTACACTTCTAAGCAATACTACCATGAAAATACACACTAACAGCAGAATACAGACACTGTAAATCAAGTAATACAGTTAGCTACTCTCCACAGTGATGAAAGCAGGATAAGAGGCAAAGATGCCAACAGAGAGCTAGTGCAGTCCAGGCAGGAAAAACAATTCTTAAGGCCCTCAGAGAAACGCAGAATAATGCTGGTGCTGCTGTCCACATCTCAGTTTGCCTGAGTCTATCTGTTGCAGTAGGAGGGCAAACAAATAACACCCTTAAGGAATAAGCTGAGCCTGGAGGGGGCTTCTATTTACCTTAAGGCACCCTGAGGTCCTATCTGTGTGCCCCATGTGCTTGTTGAAGCTGAGCAGGGTAGAGGAGAGGTCCTGAGGCCTTAAGGCACCCCGCAGTCCTATATGTGTGCTCCGTGTGCTTGTTAAAGCTGAGTGGGGCAGAGGAGAGTTCCCGAGGCCTTAAGGCACCCTGCGGTCCTATCCGTGTACTCTGGGTGCTTATTGAAGCTGAGTGGGGTCTCTGTACACAGGACATTGTAGTCACTATGGGTGACTATTTCAGTCAGCAATGCTACCTTTGTTCTTTTTTTCCTATTGTAATGCCTGGTTTTCTCACTTGCTGGTATTGGGTGATCCCATGTAATCATTACTTTTTCATACATAGAAACATAGAATTTGATGGCAGATAAGGACTGCTTGGCCCACCCAGTCTGCCCATTTCCCTACCCAATGGATAAGCTGCAGTTCCTAGTTAACCAACAGCCTACTTCTTTCTTCCCCCACCCCCTATAATTGCCTTATGGCTGTCCCATGCATGCTTGAATTCAACCACTGTTTTTCACTCCACAACCTCCTCCCGAAGGCCATTCCATACACCCACAACCCTCTATGTGACAAAATACTTCCTTACATTACCTCTGAGTCGCCCCTTCTCTATCTTCAAATTGTGCCCCCTTGTTCTTGCACACCTCTCTTTTTGAAAGATGCTACCCTTTTGGACTTTGTTGATTCCCTTGAGGTACTTGGAAGTTTATATCACGTCCCCCCTCCATCATTGCCTCAAGGCTATACATATATAGACTCCTTTAGTCTCTCTTCATGTCTTCTGGTGCCGACCCTGCACCATTTTAGTTGCCCTCCTCTGGACAGCTTCCATCTTGTCTATGTCCTTGCGGAGATTGGGTCTCCAGAACTGCACACAGTACTCCAGATGGGGTCTCACCAGCTCTCTGTACAGAGGGATAACAACTTCCTGTTTTCTACTGGTGATGCCTCTCCCTATGCATCCCAGTATTCCCCCCAGCCCTCCTTACTGCCCTCTCACATTGCTTGCCCATCTTTAAGTCATCTGATATGACTACCCCCAGGTCCCTTTCCATTTTTGTTGTTAGTATCTCAACCCCCATTGTGTACTCTTCCCCTGGGTTTTTGTTTCCCAGGTGCATTACCTTGCACTTCTTAGCATTAAATATAAGCTGCCATAGATTTGACCATTCCTCTAACCTTGCCAAGTCCATTCTCATCCTTTCCACCCCACCTTGTGCATCAACTCTGTTGCAGATCTTTGTGTCACCTGCAGAGAGACATACTTTTCCTTCCAGTCCCTCTGCAATGTTGCTTACAAAGACATTGAAGAGGACTAGTCCTAATACTGAACCCTGCGGCACCCCACTAGTAACCACCCCTTTCTTCAGAGTGGACTCCATTTACTATTACTTTCTGTGTCCTATTCTCCAGTCAGTTCTTTACCCAGGCTATCATCTTGGTACCCACTTCCAGGCTGACTAACTTGTATATTAATCTTTTGTGTGGGACTGAGTCAGATGCCTTGCTAAAGTCTAGGTAGGCCATGTCCACAGCCCCTCCCTGATTTGCTACTTTGATCACCCAGTCAAAGAAATCTATTAGATTCATCTGGCATGACCTTCCAGCTGTGAATCCATGCTGCCTTGGGTCCTGTGCCCCGCTGGCCTCTAGGTACTCGACAATTCTTTCCTTCAGAAGTGATTCCATCATTTTCCCTATCACTGAGGTTAAACTAACAGGTCTATAGTTTCCTGCTTCTGCCCTGCTTCCACTTTTGTGAAGGGAAATCACATCTGCACTCCTTCAGTCCTCAGGTACCACCCCATCCTCCCATGATTTGTTAAAGAGGGTAGTCAGTGGTGTCACTAGTTCTACCCTTAGTTCTTTTAGAATTCTGGGACGAATCCAATCAGGCCCCTTTGCTTTGTCCACCTTCAGTTTTAAGAGTTCTTTCAGAACCCTTTCTTCTGTAAATGGGCTGGTATCAACTTCTGTATCCATAGTGTTTCTGTTGTTTGTTTTAGGTACCTCCCCCTCTTCATTTGTAAATACTGAGCAAAAATATTTGTTTAGTATCTCTGCCTTTTCACAGTCACCCTCTTCCCAGCTCCCCTTTACTAAGCTTCACTGTCCCTCCCTTAGTCTTCCTTGGCTCTCTGATGTACCTAAAAAAGGTTTTACCCCCCGTTCTTAACTGAGTTGTCTATCTTTTCCTCAGTTCAGGCCTTTGCTGTTCTGACTGCCTTCCCAGCTTCCTTTTGCTTTAACTGATACAATTCTCTGTCCTGCTCCTTCTGTGATTCCTTGTACTTTCTGAATGCTTGTTTTTTCTCTTGAACCTTCACTGCCACCTCCTTTGAGAACCATAGTGTTTTCTTACATTGTTTTGTTTTATTTGCTTCACACAAAGGCTTGTTACCTCTGTGTTGGCTGTTTTTATTATTCCCCATTGTTCTTCCACCCCTCCTTCCTCCCCATTTGCTACTGCATTCCTTAGGCACTGACCCATTTTGGCAAAGTCAGCCCTCCTGAAGTCCAGTACTTTTGCCTTTGTATGGCTTGACTCTATTGCTGAGTTTGTTGTGAACCATACTGTTTTATGGTTGCTAGTTCCCAGATGGCTACCCACTTCTACATCTGTGATCCTCTCTCCATCTCCATTTGAGAGGACTAGGTCTAAGATTGCTCCCTCTCAAGTGGGTTCCAATACTAGTTGTCTAAGGCACACCCCCGTAGGGCATCTAGAATAACCCCACTCTTAGAAGTGGCTGCTGCAACTGCACTCCAGTTAACAACTGGCAAATTCAGATCACCCATCAGAAATATCTCCCCTTTTTCTGCCATTCTAAGTATACTTTCTATCATTTCCTTGTCCATTTCCTCCCCCTGAAAGGGGGGGTCTGTATACAACCCTTGTGCAGATTGTGGTGCCATTAACTGCCTCCAAATTGACCCACAGTGCTTCTTCTCCTCTCTGTTTACCCTTTTGTTCTGTTGCTTTGATTCCTTCTGTTATGTAGAGAGCTACTCCTCCTCCTCTTTTACCCTCCCTGTTCCTCCTGTAGATAGTGTATGCTGGTATGTTTACGTCCCAGTCATGGTTCTGTGTGTACCATGTTTCTGTGACTGCCATGATATCCAGATGTTCCTCTTCCATCAAGGCCACTAATTCAGGAAGCTTGTTACCCAGACTGTGGGCATTGGTACTCATTGCTCTCCATTTTTTGATGGCTTTATCTTCTGTAGCAGCATCCCCCACTGACCTTTCTACCTTGGTATTTTTCTCATTTAGTACCCTGTTTTTTAGAGGGAGGCTGGGATTTTCCTGCTGCTTATCAGTGCCTCCCCCCCTTGACTAGTTTAAAAGCTTGCCAATGAAGCATTTAAACCGATTGCCCAAAAGACTTGTTCCCTTCCTGGACAGATGCAGACCATCTTGCCAGTATAGGCTGGTGTTCCTCCAGGTGGAACCCCAGTCTCCAATGAAGCCAAACCCCTGTGCTCCACACCATTTTTTCAACCGTTCGTTAAACTGCATGGTGCAAAGTACCCTCGTCTCACCCTTGCCACTGACAGGCAGCACCTCTGAGAAGGATACTGTGTGTGCTACTTGTCTTAAGCCCCTCCCCAACTCTATCAAGTCCTTCTGCACTGCTCTAAACTCATGATGAGCCAAGTCATTTGTCCCTAGGTGGACAATGATGTCCAGCTCAGGCTCCTGTGCAACTGTTCTCATGATCCTAAGGATGCATTTCTGGTCCCTCCAAGCCATGGCACCAGGAAGGCACCTTACTTCAGTTTTCTCTGCTTCCCCCAGTTCTATCTCCCTAATAACTGAGTCCCTCACTAGGAGCTGCTTCCTTTCCCTATGATGCCCTCTGCCTCCTTCCTGAGGGCTTCCCTTGTGGCAGTTGTCTGCATTCTCCTTAGTCTCCTCTGTGGGTGCATCCATAGGGAAACTGTGCTTCCCCAGAATGGTGTATGGATTGTGGAGTGGAACAACTGACTGGATGTGCCTCTGTTCCACCACCCTTACCCTCCCTGAGCCCACTGTTGTCCAACTGCTGTGCTTTATTCTCAACCTCTGAGGTAGTGGTGGTGGCTCTGGTGCTCCCTGGATGGGGGAGGTTCCCTTGCTACTGTCCAGTGCAGCCTGAAGATGGGCAACTTCCTCCCTCAGGGCAGATGCAGTCTGCAAACAGCGCAGCATCTCTGCCTCCAGAAAGACTCCTGGAAGACTGCTGCCCCTCAGCCATTACATTGCACTACTCCTCACATAACTGTCTACCTTGCATAGTTCTTTTGTGTGTGTGTGTGTGTGATTGGTGTGTTATATAGAAATATGTGTATTTATATAATGTGTATGCTTATATTGTCAGTGCAGTGTGCTAGAGAGGATATGACAGTGATATGCACCTTGCCATCTTGAGAAATTATGTCAGAACCCCAGGTATAAAGGAACTATTTCCAGGGGTGGGTGGAGTGAGGGGTGGAAGGGTTTGGGCCTAAACTGTGCCCTCACGAAACAATCAGCTAAAAGCTCTGACCTACGCTGCGATGAGTGCCTTCCTGTCAGCAAGATGCCCTACATAACAATTTGACAGAGAAAATACCCTGCTAATCAAACAGAGAAAAATCCAAACATCCAAGTCAGACACAGGTAAACCTCCCCAGCTCCAAAACAGCCTGGTGACTTGTGCTCTGAAAGTAATCAGCCCCAAAACATGTCAGCTGTACAGAAGGGTAGACACAGAAAACAGTATTAAGCCCCTGTGGGTTGAAACGCTTCCTGCACTGAAAATCTTTACAATTTTAACAAAAGTAAAGCAAGCTCCACCTCCCTCTGTTGATTGAAAGACTGCCTTTTCTGATAATTCTAAGTTCCATATTTCACCCTTCAGTTAGAAGTATCCGCCACCTGAAGAATATTAAGTTTCCTAAGGAATCTGCTTCAAACCAAAGGCAATTGTAAGGTTCACCTCCCTCTGTTGTGAGCACAACTCGCTTTCTTGCAAATCTTAAGTCCAGTATTGCAGTCTCCAGCCAGAGGTAGCTTCACCTGAAGACTATTAAGTTATTAGGTTAGCTTAATTCTCTGTGGTTCATGTTTTAATTGCTTCTCTGCTACCTGTACATTATAGTGTCTGCACAGTTTCCAGTGGATCAGTCTTATGTTGTTACGTCTTTCAGTATTCAGACCTTCTGCCATGAGTACTTCACATCCAGCCACAAGATGCACTACTGTTTCGTATTCTGTACTATGGAACTTGTACTTGTCTATTCTTTTTATAGATTTTGTGAACCATCTTATCCACAGTCCACTATCTTGGGTTGCTGTTATCAGTAGCTCATCTTACGACTTTAAATTCACCTCTTCAACCACTTGTGGGTCAGGTCTTTATCCACCTGTGTTTGTTGCAGCAGCTTCTTGTATTTTCCACTGTAATTATGGGCTTTCCAGTTATTCTTTCTTCTCTTTTGGTCTTTGTCCTTGTATTCCTTTTTCTGATTCTTTGCACTTTCTGTTGCTTGCTGTCTCTCCAGAATAAATTTGCTGACGTTTTATCAAGTTACGTTTATGACCAAAACTCTTGCCTAATTCTGCACACTTGTTAGGGCTCTCTCTGTCTTCAGGGATTTCTAATACTGTGACAAGACTGAACCACATTCTTATGATGGCATATTAAAAAAAAATCAGGAAATCTGTACTATATTAGTCTTTGTTGTTTGTTGAAAACAAACTTTTCAGCACAAGTAACATCCCTAAAATGGCTCCCTTTTGTAGTTCATGAAGTGTCACAACTGTTGGTATCATATTTATATGAACCTGAAAGTTCTTTTTAATTGGTCCCATTGCTCCAAGCACAACAGGAACAACGTGTGTGTCCTTACTCCATATCTGTTTGGTTTCTGATTGCAAATCTTGGTCTTTCATGATTTTGTGTCCCCTGTAAGCAGGACATTGTGGTCACGAGCTGTGGCTATTTCAGTCAGCGACCAGAGTGAATTCGCTGATGTTTTATTAGGCTATTCTTATTAACAAAACTCCTGCTACATTCAGGACATTTGTATACACTCTTTCTCTCACGGGGTTAGTGTCTCCAAATATTTAGGGATTTCTGATACCGTGACAAGAATGGATCCCATTCTTTAGCCAGGACATATTCAGAACTCAAGAAATCAGTACTATATTAATCTTTGCTGAGAGCGCTCTTCTCAGCATGGGGAACATCCCCAAAATGGCTTCCTTTTGAAGTTCATAAGGTGTCACAAGTATTGGTAGCATATTTAAGTGTGACTGAAAGTTCTTTTTGATGAGTCCCATTGCTACAAGCACTGCTGGAACAATTTGTGTGTCCTTATTCCACATCAGTTTGGTTTATGATTGCATATCTTTTTATTTTATGATTTTGTGTCTCTCTGTATACAGGACACTGTAGTCACTAGGGGTGGCTATTTCAATCAGCAATGCTACCTTTGTTCTTTTTTCTTGTATTACAATATCTGGTTTTCTCACTTAAACTTTCCTGGCTGTTGGTATTGGGTGATCCCATGTGATCATTACTTCTTCATGCTCTGTGATTCTTTGTAGTTCATGCTTGTAGTGTTTCTCTGCTACCTGTATGTTATAGTGTCTGCATAGTTTCCAGTGGATCATCTTGCCACGTTGGTGTGTCTTTCAGTATACAGGCCTTCTGACATGAGTACTTTGCATCTAGCCAAGAGATGTGCAACTGTTTCTAATGTTGTTCTACAGAACCTGCACTTATCTGTATCTCCTGTTCTTTCTGTGGATTTTGTGAACCATCTTGTGTGAAGTCTACGTTCTTGGGCTGCCATTATCAATCTCTCATCTTGTGACCTAAATTCACCTATTTTTAACCATTAATGGGTCAGGGCTTGTTTGAGCTGTGATTGTTCCAGTAGCTCCCTGTGTTTTCCATTATAATTATGGGCTTTCCAGTTGTTTTTTCTTTTCTGTTGGTCTTTGTCCTTATACTCCTTTTTCTGATTCTTTGCACTTTCTGTTACTGGCTGCTCCTTATTGGCTAGTGTAGTGTAGTCTCTCTCAGGGTTAGTGTCTCCAAACGTTTAGAAGTTTCTAATACCGTGGCAAGAATGGACCCCATTCTTTAGCCAGGGCATATTCAAAACTCAAGAAATGAGTACTGTATTAGTCTTTAATGTTTGCTGAGAGCGCTCTTCTCAGCACACGCAATGTCCCCATGATGGCTTCCTTTTGATATTCATAAGGTGTCACAAGTATTAGTAGCATATTTAAATGTGCCTGAAAGTTCTTTTTGATTAGTCCCATTGCTCAAAGTACTATTTTAACAATTTGTGTCTCCTTATTCCACATCAGTTTGGTTTCTGACTGCATATCTTCGTATTTCATGATTTTGTTCTCTCTGTACGCAGGACACTGTAGTGACTAGGGGTGGCTATTTCAATCAGCAATGCTACTTTTGTTCTCTTTTCTTGTATCATAATATCGGGCTTTCTTGCTTCCACTTTCTTGGCTGTTGGTTTCGGGTGATCCCTTGCGATCGTTACTTCTTCATACTCTGTGATTCTTTGTGGTTCATGTTTCCAGTGTCTCTCTGCTACTTCTATGTGATAGTGTCTGCACAGTTTCCAGTGGATCAATCTTGCTACTTTGTTGTGTCTTTCAGTATACAGGCTTTCTGCCATGAGTAATTCACATCCAGCCAAGAGATTTACAAATGTTTCTAATTCTGTACTAAGAAACCTGCACTTGTCTATTTCTCCTTGTTTTTTCTATGGATTTTGTGAACCATCTTGTGCGTAGTCCACTATCTTGGGCTGCCATTATCAATCTCTTATCTGATGACCTAAATTCATCTCTTTTTAACCATTCATGGTTAGGGCTTGATTGACCTGCGGTTGTTCCAATAGCTCCCTGTATTTTCCACTATAATTATGAACTTTCCAGTTGTTTTTTTCTTTTCTCTTGGTCTTTATCCTCATACTCCTTTTTCTGATCCTTTGCACTTTCTGTTCTCAACTGTTCCTTATCTACTAGTGGATTAACATCCTTCTCTGCTACCCTCCTGAAAGTTTCTCCTAATTTGATGAGTGACGTTATCTTAGGCTTATTTTCTTCATGATGTAGGACCTTGACTATATGTGGGTCCAAGGATGTCAGTAGGTATGTATGTAGTCCCACTATTGATGATCTGTATGTGTAATCAGTCTCAAGGAGGCCCATGCCTCCCTCTGACCTTGGGATGTATAGTCTTGGCATGCACTGGTTTTTGTATCTTAACTGGTGGGCATGAAGCAGTTTTCTTATTTTTATATCAAGCTGGTTCAGTACTTTCTGTGGCCAGTCTATAACACCAGAACTGTATGATATCACTGTAACGGCGAGCTGGTTTATAGCTTTCACTTTATTTCATGTTGTCAATGCAGTTTTCAGTATGAGCTTTAACCTTCTAAAATATTCCTTGCTTATTTTTGCTGTCATTTGTATATGTTGTGTTATTGCCCCTTCCTCTCTTCAATGTAAACCCACTGATGTATTATCAGCTAAATCTCCTGGGCAAACTTCTTGCTATGTGACTTAGCATTTATATAGTTTCTCCCTGTGTGTGTGGTTAAGCTTTGAGGGCACTGTGTGATTAAGAAAAAAACTCTTTATTATATCTATAAGCAATAACCCACAACAGGGCATGTGTTTCTAGAGAATTTGTTGATTTAACATATACAACACGCAGCATTTCATAAAAAGGTTGCACAAATATACATAATCTAAAAATGAAAGTAATGCACAAGTCGGTACAAAACCTTAGTGAGATTACATAATTATATGAAATCATGATATGTCTAGTCAAAGCATCCCATGTGTGATTTAATTAATAAATGTTCTTTTAATTAAAGCATGGAGACATCAGTTAGCGCAGGCCCTGGGTGAAGTGAAAGGTGTAAGCCCTGTAGCCATGTGAATTTCGGTGTACCCAGAAAGTGCACCGAATCAAAAGAAACATATGCAAAGGAATGGGTATTCTGCTTAAAAAAAGATTTGTTTTTAAGGAAAAGGATTATTTTTTATTTAGTTATGTTGTTGCCAGGTTGAACAGGTCAGTTTAAAAACAAACTACATTTCTTCTGAAGAAGCTTATGGCCTGCTGAATTTTTTTGTGTTTAAAAGGTAGGGGAAAATATTTAATAGGTAAATGGAGTTATTTTCATGTAGTTACATATTTTTTCCATAATATATTTGGTTAATTTTCAAATAAAATATAACAGAGAAAAGTAAAACCAGCATACAAATTATACAATTTCAAGAATAGATACAGGACTAAAATACTCATAGCAGTAGCATCTAATATAAAATAACATGTTTATGAATCTTGATAATGCTCTACTAAATTAAGATTAACTTAATGTGAGGTTTAGCATCAAATAATAACACTCTAATCTAGCCTAACCAACTCTGGTGCATATAATCTGTTGGGTTCCAAAACAGAAAGCCAAATCTTCTGGAAAAGTTCTACTTTTTCAGTAATAAGATAGCTGATTCTTTTGATATCTACTAGTGTAGACATAAGAGTAAGTAATTTTCTTAGAGAAGGCATTTGTTTGGATTTCTAGTTACCTAAGAGATACCACTTAAAACTTAGCGATGCAAGACTAATCCAGGTGCATTTGTAATAGTGTAGGCCACAACTGTGAAGAAAAATATCCAATAAAAATAGAGCTGGGGTAAAGGCAAGGGCCCAGATATTAAAACTGCGCCATTCTGAGGCGCAAGCCCCTGCGCTGCTCAAAATAGTTGCGCAGGGATGTGGCCGGGGCAATATTCAAAGGAGTTGCACTATTGAGCAACCTTGAATATCACCCCCAGCCACAGCCACTGCGCATGGCGCGGTGGAACTTGCACCACCGCAAGTTGCCAGAGTTGAGCATTAAATTTGCGGTGGCGCAAGTACCATTGCGCCATGTGCAAATTTCCGATATTCAAAAGGTGACATGCAAATGGGGCCATAATTTATGCAAGGCATAGGGGGGGCCATTTGCATCAATTTATGGACCCATTTGCATGCCATTGGCATGTAGGTGCGCCGATCCCTGAGGACTTGCGCCTGGCCGCCCTGCCAGGCAGCAGCCGTCGGGGACTGACTCACCCTGCAGCCCGATCCCAGGCGGTATCTGTGTATACATTCCCCCCCCACACAGCTCCCGAAGCCCGATCGTGGGCAGAAAGTATCATGAACCCGCCCCACACATCTCCCAAAGCCCGGGCGTGGGCAGAATGTGAAACAACCCCCAGTGCCCGATCGCGGGCAGAGATGTAAAAGCCCCCAACCCGAATATCTCCTTAGTGGTCCAGTGGACTGTAATGCCCGATCGTGGGCAGAATGTCAATTACAACCCCCAAACATCTCCCTGTTGTCTAGTGTCCCCCCCACCACCACCATGAAGCCCCTCCACCCGCTCCCCGGCAGCTGGCGGGCAGCATCCACCTGCCTGCCACCGCCACTCCCACCGACTGACTGTCCGGTAGGGCTGCACGCCCATTGGTGCAGAGCTACAGCCAATGGGCATGCAGCCCATACTGTACATGACAGTCCAGACACCGCCTGTGTAGTTTGTATACAAGCCTATTTCCAGGGGATGTAGCTCTGCACCAATGGGCGTGCAGCCCTACCGGACAGTCAGTCAGCGGGCGGCGGGGCGGCAGGTGGGTGGGATGCTGTCGCCCGCCGGCTGCCAGGGGGGGAGCAGGGTGGAGGGGCTTCGTGGGTAGGTGGGGGACACTAGACACCAGGGAGATGTTTGGGGAGGTTGTAACTTGACATTCTGCCCGCGATCGGGCATTACGTCCACTGGACCACCAGGGAGATATCTTCGGGTTGGGGGTCTTTACAGTCTGCCCGCGATCGGGCACTGGGGGTTGATAACATTCTGCCTGTGATTGGGCATCGGGAGATGTGGGGGTTCATGTTACTTTCTGCCTGCGATCGGGCATTGGAGGTGTGTGGGGGTTCATGTTACTTTCTGCCCCGATCGGGCATTGGGAGATGTGGGGGTTGTTTTACATTCTGCCTCGATCGGGCAGGTGGGGGCACAGGGACTGAGTTGGGGGCCAGCTAGGGGTGGCAGCTGCTGTGTTTCGCCCTGCAATACAGCGCCACCTGTGGGTGGCCTCATCTTGATCCTTTTTTTTTTGGCTCAAGGTTGTGCAGGCGCAGGTTGGGGGTTGCGCATGCACAACTCTGCACAACCCGACTGAATATCGGGTTGCGCAGTTTATGCATGGTTCCTCCCCCTCCTGTTGAGCATGCATTCATTTGCATTGCGCTGTTGCGCAACCTGTTGTCAGTGGCGTAACTGCCTCCTGCTGAATATCGCAGAATGACGCAATGTAGGACTTGCGCATGCGTAACCCTTTTGAATATCTGGGCCCATATGTACTTTATTAACCTTAAAGCATACCACGTGGACCTCCTTCCAAATTGTTTGAACTAAGGAATAGTCCCATAAACATGCAATAGGAATCCATTTATTTGACTGCACTGCCCATGTGTCAAGTCTCTGGAGAGAGACCCATGTTGAACAGTTTGAGAGGGGAGTAATAAAAATACAGAATCTGAAACTGAATGAGCCTACCTTGAACCACTTTAAAGCTAATACAAGCCTATTTCCAGGGGATCTACTACAAAATTCCAACAGTCAGACTCCCAAACTCCATAAGCATGAGTTCAGGAGATTGACTGTTGGAAGATCGACAAGGTCTTAGTGCAATGTGGGGGACTCTGACCCCTGCATCCCTGTAACTAAAATAATCAACTCTGAGGGGGAGCAGACCTCGGAGTAGGATAAAAGAATTACAGTGTGAAAATGAGCACTGCACCAAAACTCTTGTCCCAGAACAGAACCCAGGTCTGATGCATGATGCTAGCTGAGCTGCTAGTGGCTAAGCACTCCATGCTATGGGAGCAGCTCAGCCAACCTCAGAATTATCCCCGCTCTTGTGGTGTCCGACTATGGGGTTGGACAGTGGTTCATCACATCCGCTACCTTACCCCTGTCGGCATCAACTTCCATCTGTTGGGTGTGTGTGTGTCAGGTAGCTCAACTCAGGATCCTAAATGTCAGGATTCTGAGACTCAACAATTAGTAGTGCTATGTTTCCATGTGCTTTCATACTTAGGTGCTGAAAAAATGTGTGTGCAGTTCTGCCTCCTGGTGTTCTTTTGCTTTTGGAGCTTATGGAGTTTGGGAGTCTGACTGTTGGGATTTTGTAGTAGATCCCCTGGAAATAGGCTTGTATAAGATTTAAAGTGGTTCAAGGTAGGCTCATTCAGAGGAGGGCAGCTAAAATGGTGCAGGGTCTGCACCAGAAGACATATGAAGAGAGACTTAAGGAGCTTAATATCTATAGCCTTGAGGAAAGGAGGGAGAGGGGGGACATGATAGAAACTTTCAAGTACCTCAAGGGAATCAACAAAGTCCAAGAGGGTAGCATCTTTCAAAAAAAGTGGTGTGCAAGAACAAGGGGGCACAATTTGAAGATAGAGGGGGGTGGCTCAAAGGTAATTTAAGGAAGTATTTTTTCACAGACTGTGTTGTGGATGCATGGAATGGCCTTCCAGAGGAGGTTGTGGAGTCAAAAACAGTGGTGAAATTCAAGCATGCGTGGGACAGTCATAGGGCAGTTCTAGGGGGTGGGGGTAGGAAGAAGTAGGCTGCTGGTTAACTAGGATCTGCAGCTTATCTATTAGGTAGGGGAAATAGGCAGACTGGGTGGGCCAAGCGGTCCTTATCTGCTGTCAAATTCTGTGTTTCTATGGTTAAGGATTTAGTTTCACTTAGTTACATATTTGCCAGGTAGGTTAGGGCAGCTTAATTGTAAACTGTGACGTTTCTGTGTAGATAATCAATGAGCAGCAGTGTTTTAGAGAGAAAGTCCCTTCATTCATTTATCCTGTTTGCCTGTGTAGTTTGTAGGCATGCAGGATGATTTATTTCATCAGGTTTAAAAGTATATGATGGCACATAAGTCTGGTGTGAGAAGCTGCTTGACTCCATTGCAAAGGTCATGTCCAGACCCTTGTAAGGCATCCTGAAGTTTTATAAAGTTTTGATACTAAAGCCTAAAGAATGTACACTGCATTAGTCAGTGCTGTTACTGTGCTCTGCAGTCCCTATGTTCTTGTCTCATGCTGTCTGTGAAATTTTTTAAGGCATAGTTAGTTGCTTGCTGTTCTCCATAGTTCAAGGTATATCTTGGAAAAACTGGTTTTAGAGAATACAGGGACTTTGCAAGAAATGTAACAGAACTGATTGAGAATACAACTTCTGCTGGCTTGTGCATGTACATATCAACAACTCCCATAATGCCTTGCATGAGTGGGCCAGGACCTTTGGAATGGAGACAGGTTTTCACACCAAGGCACAACAGACTGAAGCAACCTCATTTATATTTAAATTAGGATGACACTGGGGGATGCAAGACAGGGAATCATTATTCATGCCTACAAGCTACACACATATACAGAAAGCAAGTTGAAAAGACTTTCCTTTAACCAATGAAGTTGTTTAAGTTGGTCAATTTTTAATACCCACTTTATAAAGCACAGTTATATTTATTTAATTCATATGTTTCATCAGGAAAGACATACTGAGCTGGTATAAGATTGTTTCCAGATGTGTCTTGCGGAAGGGGAAGAAGAGGAGAAGAGAACAAATACCAGTACAGATGCATTAACTATGGCAATAAAACAGGTACAATAAATGAAAGAATACAATCTATGAATAACTTGTCAGTTTACCACAAGTTAAATTGTAAAATGCACAGAAGAACAATAACAAAAATGCAACAGAAAGAACAGGAAGAAATAACAAACAATGGGAGGGCACTGCTAGTGTTTGAACTCGAAAGTAAATAAAAAGGAGTCCACCCCATATCAAAAGCAACTCCAGGAATGAATCAAGAAATCATGGAGGAGACATTTCAAAGCAGGAGAGGAAGTAGCAGAATGAATGGAAGGTGAAAGAGAATTCCATAGTTTTGTTAAACAGAATAAAAAGGCAGCTTGACCATATATGGAGTCTCCTCTGTCCGCGTTTACTGATGTATTGTCAGTATACATGACAAACATCCATACATTGAACATACAAACATACAAAATTGCCAGCAGATACAGGCCATTCAGTCTATCTAGTCTGCTTGAGTGTGCAGCACTTCAGTCCATTAGACTGCAGCTGCCCCCTTCTTTCGTATGCCCTCCCCATTCATACCCCCCTTGAATCTGTCCCACCCTGTCTTGAAGCCCCAACACTCTTCAATGACACAACTTCCTCTGGCACAGCATTCCAACCTGCCACCACCGTTTATATGAAATAGTGCCTCAGTTTCTTCTTGAACCTACCCCCTTCCAGCTTCATAGAGTGTCCCTTGGTTTCCTTTCCACCCTTCAGATTGAAAATACACCTGGTGTCTACTTTGTTAAAACCCTTCAGGTCCTGGAAGTTCTCAATCATATCCCCCCTCTCCCTTCTTTCCTCCAGGGTATGCATATTGAGCTCTTTCAGTCTCTCCTCATATAGTCTGTCCCCCAATCCCAGGATCATTTTTGTTGCCCTGCACTGTACCCCTCCAGTCGTTTGATGTCCCTTTTCAAGTAGGAGCACCAGAATTGCATGCAGTATTCTAGGTACAGTCTCACCAGGGACCTGTACTGGAGCAAGGTGACCTCCCCACTTATAGAACTACTTCCCCTTGCTATGCACCTTAGCATCCTGTTTGCCTTCACTGCTTCCTTCCTGCACTGAGCAGAGTGGTTCATATCCCCAGTTACTAGCACTCCCAGATCCTCCTCCTCCTTGGATATTGTTAATGGGACACCCTCCAGCCAGTAAGTGTGTCCTGGGTTCTGGTCTCCGAAATGCATCATTTTGCACTTCTTGGCATTGAAACCAAGTTGCCAAGTGTAAAACCTTTCCTCCAGTTTTACCAAATCCTCCTGAAGTAATTTTGCTCCCTCCCCCCATCTACCTTAGCACAAATCTTTGTGTCATCTGCAGTGACTGATTTTTCTCTTAATCCCCACTGCAATGTCAGCTATGAAAATATTAAACAGAACTGGTGTCAGCACTGGGCCCTGTGGTACACTACTTATTACTACCCTGGGTTTAGATGCCTCCTCCCCCACTACCTTCTGCTGTCTACCCTGCAACCAGCTCTTGGCCATCTGACCAATGTCCTCCCTGCTCCCAAACTGTTCAACTTGCAGGTCAGCCTACTGTGTGGCACCAAGTCAAAGGTCTTGCGGAAATCCAGGTGGAGGTCATCCACTGCATGTCCCCTGGCCAGTGCCCTCGTAACTCAGTCATAAAATTCAACCAAGTCCATCTGGCAGGATCTGCCTGAGACAAACCTGTGCTGCCTGCTGACCTGGAGGTTATCCACAAGAAATTACACCAGTCTTTCCTTGAGAATTATCTCCCTCAGGTTTCCCACAATTGCAGTAAGGCTTACTGGTCTGTAATTCCCTGGTTCGTTCTTGGGCCCACTCTTATGGTAAGGTACCACATGCGCTTCTTTCCAGTCCGTGGGCATGCAGCCTAACTTCAGAGAGGAATTGAACAGGTCTGCCATTGGCCCTGCCAGGATCTCTGCCAACTCTCTCAGCACCCTGGGGTGCACTCCAACTGGGCCAGGTGCCTTGTCCACATTCAGAGACTTTAGGCCCTCCCTCACCCTGTCCACCATGATTTTCCCATCCATTGTTGCTTCTCCCCCCACCTCCACCTTGCCCTTCTTAGGTACAGGCCCATTCCTCTCCTTGGTATGACAGAACAGAAGTATTCATTAAGAACTTCTGCCTGCTCAGCCCCCTTTTCTCCCCACCCACTTCCCCTCCTGATCTTAACAATTTTATCCTTGCTCTTCCTCTTCTCTCTGATATATCTGAAGAAATGTTCTCCTTTTTTGATCCCTTGCACTAACCTTTGTTCCCTAGTCACCTTTGCTGCCCTTACCACTTTATTTAGTTCTCCGGATTTCTTCACATATTCTTCTTTGTCTTCTACCCTGTCAGATCTCTTGTAGATCCTAAATGCATTCCTCTTCTGCCTCACATTCTCCACAACCTCTCTATTCATCCAACTTGGTTTCTTGATCCTGGTTTTCTTGCTGTCGATCTTGACACAAGTTATAGTGACTTCAGCCAGTCCTGCCTTGATGGCAGCCCATTTTTGTTCCTTGTCCATTTCTGGTCAGATGCCTGCATTATTACTTTCCAGTATGTGTCCCATCCTGCCAGAGTCTGCCCTTTTGAAGTCCAGGACCCTAGTTTTTGTAGTGTCTACTTCCCTACCCAGACTGACTGAGAACCACACTGTGCAGCGGTCACTGCTTGCTTGTGGTTCTTCCACCCTTTCATCCCTGATCTGTTCACCATCTTCCAGTACCAGTTCTAGTATAGTCCCCTTCCTCATTAAGAAACATAGAAACATAGAATTTGATGGCAGATAAGGACTGCTTGGCCCACCCAGTCTGCCCATTTCCCTGCCTACTGGATATGCTGCAGATCCTAGTTAACCAGCAGCCTACTTCTTCCCCCCCCCCAGAATTGCCTTATGACTGTCCCATGCATGCTTGAATTCCACCACTGTTTTTGACTCCACAACCTCCTCCTCCAGAAGGCCATTCCATTGGCTCCATTACCTTCTTGGTAAGGAAGCTATCCTGGAATGCTTCCAGGAGGATCTGCTCCCTGGCACAAGTTTTTGTTGGAAAGCTCCAATCCACCCCCGGTAGATTCAAATCCCCCCCACCACCACTGTGCTCCCTTTGCCACTATGCTTCCTTATCTGCTCCCCCAGTTCCCTGTCAATGTCCTCCTTCTGGGCTGGAGGTCTATAAATGACTGCCAGATAACACTTGGTCCCTTTCTGGCTGTGTAGTTGCAGCCAGATTACTTCTGACCTGCCCTTCTCCCTATTACATCTGATCCCTTCTCTTACATAAATGGCAACCTCCCTAGCCTTCCCTTTATCTCTATCCATCCAGAATAGTTTGTACCTTGGGATAGTTAGGTCCCAGTCATGGTGCCTGGTTGCCCATGGCTCAGCAATGGCAGCTATGTCCATCTCTCCCTCTGCCCTCCATTCCTGAAACTCTGCCAACTTGTTCCCTAAGGCTCCTAGCATTTAGTGAAACCATTCTCCACACTGCCCCTATCCTTTCTGCTTTTTTACCCTTCACTGCAACCCATATTTCATCTAAGAGCATATCTATCTCAGTGGTGGTGGGAGCACAATATGACACCCTCTTCTGGTGATTCCCAGCTCCAGTGCCTTTCCCTACCTAGTTTAAATGATACCTGTCATTGATGAAATCCCCCAGCTTCTGTTTCAACACCTGTGACCCTGCCCTGCTGAGGTGTAACCTATTCCCTGCATAAAGATCTGTGTTATTCCATGTACTACCCCAGTCCTCCACCAATCCATACCTCTTGGTCCCACACCATTCCCTCAACCACTTGCTGCATAGTTTTCCCTTCCCTGAAGCTGTCTTGTACCTCCTCTATCCTTCTCCCTTCCAGATAATTTGTTTCCAGGTGCACCACAATGAGTGGCTTCCCCTCCACCTTCCCCACATATTTGCCCATATTCTACCCCATTCTACTCACTGTCATGCATTCTACCCAGATGTTACATTTTCTGGCACCCCTTCCCCTCATCTTATACACTTAAGTATAGAATCCACTTGAATTAGGATTCTCTGATGCTTATCCTGCTCTTCCTCTTGTTGCCCTTCACTCCCCTGTCTGCCAATTGTGATGCTCTCTTATCCTCCTTCCTGCCTCCCCTTTGCCTCCTCTGACCTTTGCCCTGTCCTCTCCCACCTCGCAAATATGACCAGGGTACTGACCTCCACCTCTGAACTATTTTTTGTCTGTGGAAGCTCCCCTTTGCACTCATTTGTTGCTCCATCCACCATACTAAGTATCAAATCTCCTAGAATTAGGAATCTCTGACACTTATTCAGGTCTCCCTCTTGTTGCCCTTCACTCTCCTGTCCCCAACTTGTGAGGCCCTCTCATCCCCCCATCCTAACTCCTCTTTACCTCCTCTAACCTTTGCCCTGTCCTCTCCCCCCTCACAAATATGACCAGGGTACTGACTTCCACCTCTGAACTATTTGCCATCTGTGGCACCTCCCCTTTGCACTAATTTGTTGCTCTATTTACCATGCCACCACCTCCTCTGATATTACTTCCCCGTGTCTTTCCTGAAATATGGCCCCCAACTTGGATTCCCCTCCTCACACTATCCTTGGCCTTCCTAGGGCTGCCTGCCATTTCTCACGTCCTCCTGCCTCCTTGCTCCTTACTTCCCTCTGGAGATACTGCATCACCTCGCTGAGCCCTCCTGCCACTGTGTCTTCTTGGTGTACTGCCTACTGCCTTCCTGCTGTGTAACTTTTCTCCTGTAGCGTCCACTTCAAGCTCCTCCATTGTAACTTCCTTCCTCTTGGTCTTCTGGACTAGCCAACCCGGAGAATCTGTTTGTAGTGCTAATCTCCTTTCCATTAATGAGTCCAGTTCCCCTTCCCCCAGGCTGATATCTTTGCTCTGACCCAGTCTTAGTCATGCCCTGTGTCTGACCCTTGTGCAGTCATCACATCCTTCCCTTGGCTGCCTCTGCTTGTGTGGCCCTCCTGCTGTCTTGCCTAGTTGCCCTTAGTTTTGACTGTTTTGAGCTCTTCTGGATGCCTCATTAGTTTCCTCTCCTCGCTGTGTTCCCCCCATGCTGTCTCCTCCATGACTCCAGTTCCCTCCTCAACCACTCTTTCCTGCCTGAGTTGGTTCACCTGCCAACACACCCTACAGCCCCAGCCCTCCAAGCCACTCCCAGAACTATGACTGTTCCACATCCTTGGCAACATACAACCCTCCCATCTTCCACCCTATTTGACTGTCCCTGCATATCCTCTCCTCCCATAACCTGGTCCTACCCAACTCCATGGAACCTTTTCCCCACCTTGAACTCCCTATATATGTACAGGGAATATGCGGTCCTCCCAGTTAGGCTCTTCCCTGTCTACCAGCATGGCCTGCTGTCCTCCCTGCTGACACCCTGCAGATGTGACTCAAGATGCTAAACTCCTGCTTCATGGCACTCAAGCTTCGGGTTGCTTGGTCTCCTTTGAAATATAATTGGATTCCCTCCCACTGTTGGTTGGTCTGAGTCATGTGATCACCTCTCCCTCTCTGGTGTATTTACCAACCTCTCTCTCTCTCTCTCTCTCTCCCTCAGTTAAATGTCCCCCCTCCTCACAGCCAAGACAAAATCATTTGTTTGGAAGTTACACTGTTTAAATCACACAGCCCACATTGTCATCTCATGAAATGTTAGCTCAATCCTAAAAGAAAACAAACCGCATAGAGAAAGTACTTATCTTCTAGCTCCAGCTGCCTGCTTCCTTCTGCTGAGTTTCACTCCAGCTGAAAGCAAACAATTGAAAACACTTATATTCAGTACATTTATATGGGGTTTTTCTTATATGAGTTTGATGATGTATCATTAAGTCGGTCTTCTTGACAAAACTCTTGTTACATTCAGAACATGTGCATGCTGCTCTCCCCATGTGAATTTGCTGATCAGTTATGAAGCTATCCAATGCAGTAAAATGTTTATTAAATTCAGCACATTTATATGGCTTCTTTCAAATGTGAACACACCAATGTATCTGGTAACTATTCTTGACAAATATATGCACATGTATATATGATCTCTCCTGGGTTACTGTCTCAAAATGTTTAGTAATTTCTGGTACCATGATGAGAATGGACCCCATTCTTAAGCCAGGTCATATTCAAAACTCAAGAAATTAATACTGTATTAGTCTTTCCTGTTTGCTGAGAGCACTCTTCTCAGCACATGCACCATCCCCAAAATGGCTTCCTTTTGAAGTTCATAAGGTGATCGCAAATATTGGTAGCATATTTAAATGTGTCTGAAGGTTCTTTTTGATTAGTCCTGTTGCTCAAAGCCCTACTGAAACAATTTGTGTGTCCTTACTCGATATCAGTTTGGTTTCTGATTGCATATCTTGATATTTCATGACTCTGTGTCTCTACAAGCAGGACACTATAGTCACTAGGAGTGGCTATTTTGATCAGCACTGCTACCTTTGTTCTTTTTTCTTGTATTACAATATCTGGTTTTCTCGCTTCCACTTTCTTGGCTGTTAGTATTGGGTGATCCAATGTGATTATTACTTCTTCATTCTCTGTGATTCTTAGTGGTTCATGTTTCCAGCATCTCTCTGCTACCTATACGTTATAGTGTCTGCACAGTTTCCATTGGATCAGTCTTGCTATGTTGTTGTGTCTGTCGGTATACAGGCCTTCTGCCATGAGTACTTCACATCCAGCCAAGAGATGCACAACTGTTTCTAATTATGTACTACAGAACCTGCACTTGTCTGTTTCTGGGTTTTTTTCCCTATGGATTTTGTGAACAATCTTGTGCATAGTCCACAATCTTGGTCTGACATTATCAATCTCTCATCTTATGACCTAAAATTCCTGTTTTTATCAATCCATGGGTCAGGCCTTGATCAACCTGTGGTTGTTCCAGTAGCTCCCTGCATCTTCCACTATAATTATTGGCTTTCCAGTTGTTTTTTTTTCCTTTCTGTTGGTCTTTGTCCTTATACTCCTTTTTCTGGTTCTTTGCACTTTCTGTTACTGGTTGTTCCTTAACTACTAGTGGATTAACATTCATCTCTGCTACCCTCCTGAAGGCTTCTCCTAATTTAATGAGTGAAGTGATCTTAGGCTTGTTTTCTTCATGATGCAGGACCTTGACTTTGTTTGGATCTAAGGATCTCAGTAGGTATCTATGTAGCCCCACTATTGTGGACCTCTGTGTTATAGCTCCACAGTGTGAACTCACCAATGTCTTGTGAGGTGTTAGGCCTGCCTTTCTGAAATAAAGTTCTATTACATTCAGTTTATTTCTATAGTGTCTCCCCAAGTGACTTCAATGTGTTATGGTGCTACTCTGTGCAGTAAAACTCATGTTACATTTAGTACATATATATGTGTGTTTCACCCATGTGAATCCATTAATGATTCAAGAGGCTATTCAGTCATGTATAACTCTTGTTACAGTCAGCACTTTTATATGGTTTCTCCTCCAAGCAACCTGCTGATGTTGTATTAGATTTTGCTTATAGGCAAAACTCTTGCTACATTCAACAGATACTTTTTTTCTATCCTGTGAAAATTTACTGATGTTTCAAGAGCAATTCTGTAATGCAAAACTCTTTATATTCAGCAAATTTCTGTGGCATCTCCGCTGTGCTGACACCGCTGATGTCTTAGCAGGCTACTCAGATTAGTAAACCTTGTATTACCTGCATGACTTTGCTGATGTTTTATTAGGCTACTTGAATCAGCAAACCACATGTTACGTGTCATGTTTATATGGTTTCTCCCTTGTGTGAATTAGCTGGTGTTCTATTCAACTACTCTGAGCAACAAACCTCTTGTTGCATGTGGCACATTTATGTGGTCTCTCCTGGGGTTAGTGTCTCCAAATGTTAAGGGATTTCTAATACTGTGGCAAGAATGGACCCACTTCTTTAGCCAGGGCATATTCAAAACTCAAGAAATTAGTACTGTATTAATCTTTGATGTTTGCTGAGAGCGCTCTTCTCAGCATGTGCAATGTCCCCAAAATGGCTTCCTTTTGAAGTTCATAAGATGTCACAAGTATTGGTAGCATATTTAAATGTGCCTGAAAGTTCTTTTTGATTAGTTTCATTACTCCAAGCACTACTGGAACAATTTGTGTGTCCTTATTCCACATCAGTTTGGTTTCTGACTGCATATCTTGGTATTTCAAGATTTTGCGTCTCTCTGTACGCAGCACACTGTAGTCACTAGGGGGTGGCTATTTTAATCAGCAATGGTACATTTGTTCTGTTTTCTTGTATTACAATATCAGGTTTTCTTGCTTCCACTTTCTTGGCTGCTGATATTGGGTGATCCCGTGTGATCATTACTTCTTCATTCTCTGTGATTCTTTGTGGTTCATGTTTCCCCTCCCGTGTGTGAATTCACTGATGGTATTTGAGGTTACCCTGTGATGTAAAACTTATGCAACATTTATATGGTTTCTCCTCTGCGTGAACCCACTGAAGACTTGTAAGGTTTTGTTTCTGGGTAAAGCTCCTGTTGCATTCAATACACTGATAAGGTTTTTCCCAGGGTTAGTGTCTCCAAATGTTTAGGGATTTCTAATACTGTAGCAAGAGTGGACCCCATTCTTTAGCCAGGGCATATTCAAAACTCAAGAAATTAATACTATATTAATCTTTGATGTTTGCTGATAGTGTTCTTCTCAGCACACACATCCCCAAAATGGCTTCCTTTTGAAGTTCATAAGGTGTCACAAGTATTGGTAGCATATTAAAATGTGCCTGAAAGTTCTTTTTGATTAGTCCCATTGCTCCAAGCACTACTGGAACAATCTGTGTGTCCTTATTCCACATCAGTTTGGTTTCTGACTGCATATCTTGGTATTTCATGATTTTGTGTCTCTCTGTATGCAGCACACTGTAGTCACTAGGGGTGGCTATTTCAATCAACAATGCTACCTTTGTTCTCTTTTCTTGTATTACAATATTGGGTTTTCTTGCTTCCACTTTCTTGGCTGTTGGTATTGGGTGATCTCATGTGATCATTACTTCTTCATTCTCTGTGATTCTTTGTGGCTCATGTTTCCAGTGTCTCTCTGCTACCTGTATGTTATAGTGTCTGCACAGTTTCCATTGGATCAGTCTTGCTATGTTGTTGTGTCTGTCGGTATACAGGCCTTCTGCCATGAGTACTTCACATCCAGCAACGAGATGTGTAACTGTTTCTAATTCTGTACTACAGAACCTACACTTGTCTGTTTCTCATGTTTTTTCTATGGATTTTGTGAACCATCTTGTGTGTAGCCCACTATCTTGGGCTGCCATTCTGTGTGAATCTGCTGATGTTACACCAGGTGGTGTTTCTGGGCAAAACTCTTGCTACATTCAGCACACTTTTATGGTTATATGGTTTCTCCCCTGTGTGATTTTGTTGATGTGTTACAAGACCATGGTGTGTTGTAAAACGTTCATTACATTTAGAACATTTATGTGGTTTCTCCCCATTGTGAATCCATTGATGTACTATTAGGGTACATTTGTGGGAAAATCTCTCATTACGTTCAGCACATTTATATGGTTTCTTCCCCCGTGTGAATTCGTTGATGTATGATGTGACTACCCATCTTGTAAAATTCTTGTTACATTCAGAACACTTATATGGTTTCTCCCCTGTATGACTTTGTTGACATGTTATGAGGCTATGCTGTTCTGGAAGAGTCTCATTACATTTAGAACATTTATATAGTTTCTCCCCCATGTGAATTTGCTGATGTTTGATGAGACTACCCTGTGTTGTGAAATGCTTGTTACATTCAGAACATTTATATGGGGTCTCCCCCCTGTGTGAATCTGCTGATGTGTTATGGGACTATGCTGTATTGTAAATCTCTTCCCCATATGAATTTGCTGATGTTTTAAGAACTTACTCTTTAATTTAAAACTCTTGTTGCATGCTGTACACTTATTTGGTCTCTCTCCTGAGTGAATTTGCTGATGCATTCTGAGGTTTCTCTGTGTTGTAAAACTCATATCACAGTCAGAACATTTAAATTTCCTTTCTCCTTCATGGATCTGTTGTTGTACAGGAATGAGATGAGGGTCACATAAACTCTTCCCACACTGGGAATACTGAAGCACTTTCTCTGTTGTGTGACACGGCTGGTATCTCCCAAGTGAAGACCGCTGGCTCCAACTCTCACTGCACTCAGGGCTCCTGCTGACTAAAAACAGATATTTTCTTAGTATGTTATTACAATAAAGAGACAAATGTGTCAGGTACTTTTCCTTAACCTTTGTGTGAGCTACAACTTTGCCTAGATTTAACCACAGGAATATGGTTTTCTTAAAAAATTCCCTTAAAAATACTTTGGATTCAGTTATTCTGTTTTTAGCATTTCAAGTTTTTGTTTTTATTGATCACATTTATAGAATAGGTGTGATTATTTCCAGCTTCCTATTTATGTGAACCTAGTCACCGGGGTACAGAATCATGGAAGCAGGGTTATGCTTACCCAAGGCCATAACCAAACAGGACAAAAGGTTATTATCAAAATTAAACAGAACCACATGACAAGTCCTCCTACCAATGACAGAAATGCACCATTTTTGAATTGTAGCTAGTATCCAGAGCCAGATACAGTAGAACACATGTACAGCTACTTTCTGTGCATAACAAAAAACTAACTTTTTTAAAATGCAGGTAGTTGCTTGACATATAGAGCGTAATACAAATGCTGAGTCCCCTCAAGAATGAAAAACAATTTCACACTTTTAAAATGCACTGTTGACCAGTTCCCTGAGGGTGGTGCTTTGCAATGCCAGATCGGTCAGAAACAAGACTGCAATTATAGAGGACTTGTTTTTTGGGGGCAAATGTGGCTTGCATCACGGAGACCTGGTATTCCAATCTGGGAGAGGACAGTTACCTGGCATCAGCACTACCATAAGGCTCACCCCGGTAGCAGCCAACAGTTGAGATGGCACCCCAGTCTGGGGGAGGGCAGCTGCCTGGCATCAGCACTGCCATCAGACCTGCCCCTTGTAGCAGCAAAGAGCTGAGAAGGCACCCCTGTCTGGAAGAGGACAGCTGCCTGGCATCAGCACTACTGTCAGGCCTTCTCCTAGTGGCAACCAAGATCTGGGCAGGCACGCCAGCCTGGGAGGACAGCTGCCTGGCAGCTGCTGGTTCCTTTCCCAGCTCTCCCCCCACCAGGCACCAGTGACCCAAACCTATTCCTAAATTCAGGTTACCAGTGTGGTGTGATATAAAGCACTTGCAGCACCTCAGCTCTATGCACCACCTGGCCAGCTGGGTGTTCACCTTTTTAAAAAGCAAGCAGTAGCTTGGCAGAGTAAACGAAAATGGCAGTTAACCCAACCACGAGTAAAAAGCAAGTTTCCATTTTTTAAATGCAGGCAGTGGACAGAGTAAAGTAAAGGTTCCCAAAGAAGTGTCTCTTAGCCATTCAAAACCCTATAGTCTGGCCAGCACATTCAGCTTTCATTTTTCCTTGCTTGTTATGTTTAAAGAAATGGTACTTTTGTAGCATCTGTAGGTGATATTTCCTTCTTTCTTACCCAATGAGTGCCTCTTCTCTATGATTTTGACTTGGTATCTTCACCCATTAGGAAGAGTATCAGCAACATTGTGAGCATGGCTGAGAATAGCAGTGTTCACCCCCCCACCACCACCACAACTTCCTCCCCCAAATTAAAAATGGCAGATTAATTTGTGGTAGTGACAGAAATGTGAGCCACAGAGTTCCTTTGCTGTGAAAGATTCATTATTTATCAGTAAAAGTAGATCTTCGTTATGATCTCCATAGATCCATAATCCACTGGATTGTAAATCATTGGCATTAGGACCTTGCAGAAAGTTTTTGCATGATGGGTCTGCCTATATTGGCATGCTTGCATATACAGCTTTGGGGAACATTAGTGTACATATAATGTGGGTGGCCTCCAAATACCGCCGCTTCCTGCCATCATTCAATGGAATTTTAAACATCCACCAATCATGCAGAGAGGCAGGAGGAATACAGCAAACATATAGACCAGATGTAGATGGAGATGGGGTATCACCTGAGAGCTAAATAAATGCTGACGGTTGTTTAATGTAGCAGATACACCCCAAATTCATGTTCTGTCTGCTGGTCATATGAATGCTGGGGCAAAATGGTAGTTTGCATCAATTTTTTACTGACAGCTTGACAAACTTTGCAATTTTCAACTCCAAATGATTAATATAGTTTTTGGGCCATTACTTTGAGAGTAAGTGAAGTATACATTCTCAATGAATATGCAGGAGTTAGAGCTTTAAAATGTATACCTATATGTTACCCCAAAAGAATAATGCTAAAAGTTATGCCTTAATATCTTCTGAAATTTCAAAATGTTCTTACATTCATTCTTGTCAGGCAGGATTTATTGTGCTTTATAATATCATTTTATGTTGTCTAAAAAGGTAAGGATTCTGCTTTGAAATGCCTATTGTGGTTGTAAAATTTTAGGTACTGTAAGAGGACAAATTGATAAAAGTGAAGACAACCATTAATAGATGAAATTTTAGTACATTTATACTTTGAGCTTTTCATGCCATATCTTCAGTGTTTATATATGTGTATATATATATATATATATATATATATATATATATATATATATATATATATATGTGTGTGCGTGTGTTTTACATATATATATATATATATATATATATATATTCATACAATAGGCATGGACATAAATGGGATTATAAAGTGGCTTTTATTTCCACATATGTTGTATAAATAACATTTATACATCATATGTTGCATACATGCTGTCAATCAAACCCACCCAGCCAGCACTACTTTTTCTCCAGCGCTACAGCCCTTTCCCAAGCAGATGCTACCATACCACATTACACAGCAAGAAACCCAAAGAGACCCAAACCGAAACAGTATTTTTTTTTAATGGCAACCTACATTCTCAGCTGTCCCTTCACACTCCTCTGTCAGCACAATTTTGAACTCAGAAACACTATCTTTCTGTTTAAAATGGAGCTGCTAAATGACAGTAACTCCCCTCTCCCCATAGCTACACATTCCCTGCAACCCGGGAGTATGTCAGAAAAATATTGCCCAGTAGCAATCTCTATCATCAAAAGAAAAAAAATCTGATATGTTTTCCCACAGTAACTGCCTTTCACCATGTTTATTTTGCACTCTCCTCAGTACAATATGCCCCCCCTCTCTTCTCACAGCCAATAACCCATTTCCCCACTGACCTCTGATGCAGTCTGCTCACCAGTTGCTGGTCTCCTGACTCTCACTCACTTCAGGAGTCCTCTCCACACCAATTTCTTCTCCGGTGCACATAAGATTGAAACTGCATTCTTTTTGGCTTAGGTAGTACAGTTGAAGTCTGCATTACCTCTGCTGCAAGTCCGTGATTTTATTCCACTCCAATGCTCTCGATCAACTGTCATGCACAAAACAAAGCAGGATCAGCCCGATAAATAAAAGCTGATCCAATAAATAAAAGGGACTGGACTGAGCACCTCATGACAATGGCTGTAACACAAAGCTTGGCCTTTGTATATGTTATTAAAAGAACTTTATGACTCTAACTAAGGAAGCTGTTTTTTTAAATTAAATGGGTGGTGAATTTTTTCTGAAGTAGGCAGCTGGGACATGTGGACATTTAATTGATTCCAGATGTTTTCTAGGGGGAAGGGGAGCAAATACAGCTAGAACAATATGAAATTATACATACATTACAGATAGACATAGACCCAGTATATGCAGAATACAATGCACCCATACTGTGAGCAAAATTGGGTACACTAGTCATGAGCAACTGCAGGAGGACATTAACATAAACAAACGTGGAATGTATGCTTGATATGGTGTATAAATAGAATAAATATGTGTTAAGCACATTAGATTACAAATCAATTCACAAAATTGTTACAGAACTTAGTGGAGATAGCAGTAGGACCACATAATGACTAGACTGACTAATCACTTGTTCTGGGCTAGGCAGTGTTCTGAGAGCACTTTGCGGGGTACTACATAGCGAGAGGCAGTAATAGTGGAGAGTGGGAGGCACCAGCCCCTTGGTGGTGCTAGGTGCATGTGCATGTGGAGAAGAAATGTGTCTTTAGGAGGTAGTTGAGATGCTGAGTGGAGTGTTTGTGGTGAGTCTAATGTCTGCCAGAAATGCATCCCATAGTTTGGGCATGCAGTATTTGAAAGCAGCTTGACCTTTAAATGAGCCTATACGTGGAACATAAAAAAGCCAGGAGTCAGTACTCCTGAGAGAGTACGCTGGCAGTGATTGGATTGAGAGGGCAAATTTGAGATGGGGGAAGGGACTGTGCCCAGAATTTCACTGTGGTCCTGGCACAGTGTACCTTTCTGCGATCCTGGAGAGAGGGCAGGTCTACGGACCTGTAGAGGTTGCAGTAATGAGTCAAGAGAGGGCAGACCAGGGCAGAGTGACAGAAAGAATGAAAAAGTGTGTCAGGGCTGGCTAGGGAGGACTTGGGAGCAGCGCCGTAGACCACATCACCATAGTCAAGTAAAGGGAGGCTCATCTTCTGAACAGTTGCCTTCTGGTTAGACAGAGGGATACTGGCCTTGTTGTGATACAAGGCTCCTAGTTTTGGATACAGTTTCTTGTGAATCGAGTTGATGTGAGTGGAGAAACTGAGGTGCTGGTCAAGCCAGACCCCTAAGTATCTGAAGAAAGTGCAAGCCTCCAAGGGAGTCCTGTCAATGGTGAGGAAGGTAGGGGAAGGAGGGAAGCAGGGAGAGTCTTTGTCTCGAGCCGAAGGTTAGGGAGACAGTTTTCTTGATATTAAGAAAAAGCTGATTGGAGTGAAACCAGTGCTGAATTGCGTTACCGTCCTGCTGGAGTATGGAGGCCACTTCTATGGGGGAGGGGCCTGATGAATACAGTACGATGTCATCAGAGTACATGTGAATGGATGTGCATGGGCAGACCAAGTGCAGGTCATCCAAAAAAATGGAGAAGAGTATCGGGCCAAGGACTGAGCCTTGGGGGACTTCAGTAGTGACAGGGTGGGGGTTAGAGATGTGTCAGCAATTCTTACTGATTGAGATCTGCCTACCAGGTATGAGTGAAACCAACAGGTGGCAGCTCCAGAGAATCTGGCACCCATAAGTTTGGATAGTAGCAGGGAGAGGGAGATGGTGTCGAAGGCCTTTGCTAGGTCGATGAAAATGGCTGAAGTGATGTGCCCTTTATCCATGCCAGTGAGGATGGCGTCGGTGAGCCTCAGTAGGGAGGTAATTGTTGAGTGTGATTTTCGAAATCCAGACTGGTAGAGAGTGAAGAAGGAGGATGTGTTGAGAAAGGAGGAGAGTTTGGTGAGTACAAGGTGCTCCTGTAGTTTGGTCTGGATAGGGAGTTGGGAGACGGGGCAGTAGATACCCGGCGAGGAGAGATCACCCCCTTTAGGGAGGGGGATGACTGTGGCATGCTTCCAGTCAGATGGGATATCAGCAAGTGTAAAAGAGAGATTGAAGAGTGCAGCCAGCGGGGGTGGTGATGGCTGGGGCAGACAGGTGTAGCATTTTGGTGTCCAGTCCCGTGGGGCATTTGCCTTTCGTGGGATTGAGTACCCTCAGCACTTTTAGCACTTTGGATGGAGTAACCAGATGATATGAGAAGCAGGAGGTCAGGGAGGAGGGTGGCATTTGTGGGTGTGTGCTCGTGGAAGGGCGTGGAAGACAGGATAGAAGAGAGGCCACACAGCTAGTGAAGAAGGAATTGAAAACAGAGGCCACTTCATCTGGTTCAGAGATGATGGAGCCCTGAATGTTTAGAGTAGGGGTAGGTGGCTGGACGGGGTGGGGGGAGTAGTGATTTGATTGTTTTCCAGAATTTTGTTGGGTGGTTGAGGTTTGTGTTGGCTGCCTCGAAGTAATTAGCTTTG
This sequence comes from Neoceratodus forsteri, assembly GCA_016271365.2. Taxonomy (NCBI): domain Eukaryota; kingdom Metazoa; phylum Chordata; order Ceratodontiformes; family Ceratodontidae; genus Neoceratodus; species Neoceratodus forsteri. Next base: position 416,940,748 of record CM057457.1, read on the forward strand.
GCCTGATGGATAAGTCTAGTGCAGGAGTCATGGAGTACACAGTAAAGTTGAAGTGTCACCTGGGTGCCAGTTGCCTTGTATGTTTTCCATGCCTGGTCCCTGGCATGGAATTGGTCAATGATATAGGTGGAGACCAGGGCAGGTAGGCATCCTTTACCCGAGTCCTTCTGAGGAGCACATGGAAATCCCACACTGAGTGGAAACTGGACTTGGAAGAGTTCAAGGGCACTGTTGATGGAGATTGCCATAGGGATAAAGGACCAGTCAACGTGTGTCAGGTTATTTAAGAGTGCCACAAGTTTGAGGGATTGATAAGAACTAGTGAGCAACTTCTGTGGGGAGGTGCTTTGGGCCTCTATATTTTCCATATCACGTACTCAAGTCACCCTCCACCTCTATACCTACATGTTATTACACAGCCATGGACTCCAAGAACATTACTGGTGCAGTATTTTTAGATCTCAGCAAAGTGTTCAACACTGTCGACCACAGTTTGTTAGTCTCAAGCCTAATAAAAGTAGGTGCCACCCCCCCCCTTGCTGCCCAGTAGTTTACCAGCTATCTTTTTTATTTTATTTTGTTTTAGTCTTTGGTAACCAGGTAAGACCCACTAGATACAATGCCTGTTTTCAGGGGTGACCTGGGAGCACTGGGTGGTTAAGTGACTTACTCAGAGTCACACAGTGTGCAAGTGGAGATTGTGAGAATCAAACTCAGGTATGGTCAGTTGGATGTACCAAGCTCGTTCACACCTCATTCCTCTAACCTCTAGGCTATACTGCCAGCCCATCTGGAAGGACTCAGAAAGTAAAAGCTGTTGGCCCCTTTTATGCATCCCTCCCAGTTGTCAAGGAAGTCCCGCAAGGCTCCATATTAGGTCCCATCCTCTTCTCCCTGTACATCAATAACCTGGATGCACATAAATCCCAGTCTCATCTGCATTTCTTTACTGATGATACTGTATTGTATACATCAGGCATTACACTGGCTGAAATGAGGAATGTACTCCAAGCCAACTTTGCACAACTAGAAATCAACCTAATCAATGCCAAACTATACCTCAATGCCAAGAAGACTAAGGCCATGATCTCTGCCCCGAACACCATCTCCACTTCCCTTGCAAGCACACACAAAGAATTCATCACTACCTTCCTAGGTGAACCCCTTTAAATCACCTCCAAATTCAAATATCTTAGTATGTGGCTAGACAACAAGCTTCCTTTCATGACCACCTCGATGATCTGGCAAAGAGACTGAAAATTAGGCTAGGGTTTTTCTTCCATAACAAGTCCCTCTTTCCACTGGATACCAGAACTAGGCTGGTCCAGGCCACATTCTTGCCACCACTCAACTATGGAGATCTAATCTATTCCACCACAGTAGCCTCAGAACTCAACTAGACATCCTCTACCACCATGCCATATGGTTTATGACAAACCTACCCTACTGAACCCACCATTGCGATTTGTACCTAGCCACTGGCTGGACATCACTCTCAACTAGATGTATGCTTCATGCTAGTATCTGGACTCTTAAACTACTCCTGAACAAGTTCCCAAACTATCTTACAACCCTTTTCCGTATTTCCCATAGTACCTACTCTCTTAGGAAAAATGACATCCACCTCCTCGATGTACCGAGAACTCGCACCTCACTTGGCAAGCGGACCATATCGAGTGTACTCCCAACTATCTGGAATCAGCTCCAAGGCATACTGAAGTTTTCCGGTACTGACCCTGTCAGCCTATTTAAAAGGTTGGCTGCAGCAAAAATAAAAGATATGAAATATAGAAACATAGACTTTGATGGCAGATAAGGACCGCTTGGCCCACCTAGTCTGCCCATTTCCCTACCCAGAGGATAAGCTGCAGATCCTATTTAACCAGCAGCCTATTTCTTCCTACCCCCACAAAATTGCCCTCACGTCCCCCCTCCCTTCTTTCCTCAAGGGTATACATATTAAGCTCCTTTAGCCTCTCCTCATATGGCTTCTCTTGCAGACCCTGCACCATTATAGTTGCCCTCCTCTGAGCTGCCTCCATCCTGTCTGTGTCCTTGTGGAGATGGAGTCTCCAGAACTGGATGCCATATTCCAGATGGGGTCTCGCCAACTGTCTGTACAGTGGGATGCCAACTTCCTGTTTTCTGCTGGTGATGCCTCTCCCCTATACATCCCAGTATCTCCCCAGCCATCCCTTCTGCCTTCTCATATTACTTACCTACCTTTAGGTCATCTTATAGGATTACCCCCAGGTCCATTTCCATTTTTTTGTTGTTGTTAGTACCCCCCCATTGTGTACTCTTCCCCCACATTTTTGTTTACCAGGTGCATTATTTTGCACTTTTTTGCATTGAATGTAAGCTGCCATACATTAGACCATTCCTCCAACCTTGCCAAGTTCTTTGTGGTACCTGAGGACCGGAGGAAGGTGGATGTGCTTCCCCTCCACAAAAGGGGGAACAAGGCAGAGGCAGGAAAATATAGACCTGTTAGTTTGACCTCAGTGATAGGGAAAATAATGGAATCCCTTCTGAAAGAAAAGAATTGGTGAGTACTTAGAGGCCAGAGGGACACAGGACCTAAAGCAGCATGGATTCACAGCAGGAAGGTCATGTCAAACAAATCTAATAGATTTCTTTGACTGGGTGACCAAAGTAGTAGACCAGGGAGGGGTTGTGAACATGGTCTACCTAGACTTTAGCGAGGCATTTGACACAGTCCCACACAATAGATTAGTAATCAAATTAGCCAGCCTTGGAGTGGGTCTCAGGGTGGTTAGCTTGGGTAAAACATTGGCTGAACAACAGGACACAGAAGGTAATTGTAAATGGAGTCCACTTTGAAGAAAGAGGGGTTACTAGTGGGGTACCACGGGGTTCAGTGCTGGGTCCAGTGCTTTTTAATGTCTTTATAAGTGACGGTGCAGAGGGACTGGAAGGAAAAGTAAGCCCCTTTGCAGATGACACAAAGATCTGCGACAGGATTGACACACAAGGAGGTGTGGAAAGGATGAGAAGGGACTTGGCAAGGTTGGAGGAATGGTCAGAAGCATGGCAGCTAGGATTCAATGCAAAGAAGTGAAAAGTAATGTACCCAGGAAACAAAAACCATGAGGAAGATTACACAATGGGGAGGAGGTAGTAACAGAGATGTGCAAGAGCAAGGGGGCACAATCTGCTGTCAAAGTTTATGTTTCTATGAATTGCTTATTGTATTTAATACAAGTCCATTTTAACTGATGTTACATGTGAAAATTACATTTATTGGGATCACCTGTTGTTTTTTATATAATAATTTGGACTGCATATAGGACCAGCCTTCCTGAGGATGCATGCAAGTGCGAAACTGGTCATAATTAGTAGTGGTTGCACTTCTGCTATGTTAGGCATGATGTACTATACCTGTACTCACAAGAGTTGCAGCTAGAATTTATGATATTGTCTTCATTCCAGATGGTTGTCAGTGCTGGTGTTTATGGACATAAATGTATTGGATTTTACCCTGCAAGACAGTTATTGGAGCTGCCTTCCATGAACTATCGATGATTTTTTTGGCTTGTTCTATACAGCTATCTTTACAGCATAAATGACATCCTGGGATACCTTGGGGGGGGGGTCACTACAACCAGCTTTATAAACTTAAGATGTTGGTAACAGCGATCATGCCATTTGTATGACACTGTTTTGTTGGAAGTCAACTAGCAGTTCTGAGTATCATTTAGTAACAGGCACTGAGGTTCCTATTTTTACATTTACTGCTACTGGTGAACCAATGTATGATATCAGACTGGCATTCCTAAATTAGAAAAAAAATTACTTCAAACAGGAGAGAAGAAATCCTTGAAACTAAGCTCTGATTGGAGGTGTTTGTCTAGGTTGGAGGAACGTAGAGTGGTTGTGAATGTTGCAAAACCTGGGATATGGGCAGAACTGCACACATTTTGCTGTTGGAATTACAGTTAACAACAAGCTTTCTTTCTCTACTTGGAAGACGATGCATGTGATGGGGAGCTGTAAATGTGATAAGAGGTGTACTGACACTAAGACAACGGGATGTGACCAAAAGCAATACCAAGGCAAAAAGTTACTTGATTTTATCCAAACTGAACTGACTGACCACCTAATGACATTGGATGTAACACTAAGCTTGGTGTTCATATATGTTATTAAAATAACTTAGGCAGCTGTTTTTTAAACTAAATGGGTGGAGAATTTTTTCTGGTGTTGGCGGCTGGGACGTGTGGACATTTAATTGATTTTAACCAGGAATCACACAAGTCGCCCTCCACCTCTTAACCTCCATGTTATAAACAAATCCCACAACATAAGTTATTGCTAGACCTACTCCTGAGTATGATAATATGGATAAATGGGTGAAATAACTTGTCCGCCATGTGCCTCAGTTGGCCGACAGTACACAGCAATCACAGGAGACCCTGGCTAGAGTGTGGCTGAGGAACCTCCAATGGGCCATGAAGGAACTCAAGTGCAAGGATGCACTACAGTATGCAAAGAGGAGACAACAGATGCAGTGGGGTCAGGCCAACAATGCTGATATGGACAATGTGGACCAATGGGGTGTCGCACAAGCCACGGCTGGGAGGCAGTCAGAGACTGTGCAACCACACCGTGGGCAACAGGTGGCACGTGGCTGTGCCACATTAAGGTTGGGCGATCCCACAACCACATGGTGACACAATGTGACTAGAGGGGCTGCCCCACATGTGCATGATCATGGGATGCTGGTCATCATCACTGCAAGAGACGTGGCCGTGTGGGTGATGGTCAGGGTGCTGTCAATAGCCAGGGCTGTGAAGGGAAGTGGATATGGGGGATTTTGTTGGGACACTCCATAGGAAAATGCAGGATGTAGTCATGAAACTGGCTGTACTACAGGAGTTCATACAGGCTGTACTGGGGGCACTGCACTGGATACATACAGGGAGCAGCCATAGGCTGGGCTCCTGTGTTCTTGGGTACTTGTGTGTATCACCGTTGCATGCTGTTTATTGTGCTATATTACATGTTGATTATTTTATAGATGGTTGGTTAGTTGTCTAGAGTTGCCATGTTCAGACATACATGTTAATTTCATATTGTTGTATGCACACCATATAATGTATTTGATTTTATGTTCCAAATAAAAGCTTTCCTGTTGTTTGACATTGTGCGTGTCATGTGTCATTTGATGGGCATGGGACCAATATAATGTTATTCAGTACTAAGGGTTTGGCAAGCTCATCCCATCACATTTACAATACATCTTTACAAGATTTATAGGGGTGCATCTAGTGTGTGACCAAACAAAAGCATATAATTAAGATACCAGTGCCCCTCCCACTGCTTACAAGCCTGCATTTTTTTCAAATAACACCAGAATTTTTACTTATTTTAGATTGTTAGAGGGGTTCTTGGTCTTATGTTTGTACTGAAATATATTCTAACCTGACCACTGCAAAAAAATGACCACCTCATCGGTCAGGAAGGGCATCATATTTTGTCGTGCCATTCTGAGCTGTGGATCCTCTGCTTTATCTAGATCTTAAAAGGAGTCCACTCTCTGGCTCCCTTGCTTATGTCATGTGCTCTGGCCAGTTAGAGGTTCACATGGGAGCTCATCAGTTAAAAGAAGACCACAGTTCTCCTGCATGCAGTTCATTACTAAGGGTCTGTGAAGCTCAACCCATCACATTTACAATACAACTTTATAAGATTTATAGGGGACTCATTTTAAGGTATGGAGAAAGCAAAGGATCCACAGCTCAGAATGGCAAGGTAAAATGGGATGCCTTTCCTGACCGATGAGGTAGTCACTTTGTTGCAGTGGTCAGGCTTGAGCAGAGTGGGGGGAGCACTAGTACCTTAATTATATGCTTTTGTTTGGTCACACATCAGGTGCACCCCTATAAATCTTATAAAGATGTACTGGCACCATGTGTCACCATTGCAGTATACCAGGATGTCACACAAATAACCAGCCATCTGCTGCACATGTCCTGCATGACATCAGCAATGACATGAGTGTCCACCCATATACTGACAGGCATGAAATGGAGGTATTGTGCATCATCCTAGTGTGCTGCATGTGTGTCCTTGGATATGTGTGGTACATGTGTGTTGTGTAATGTGGCCTGTCATGGCCACTGTATGTATGTACCAATGGTGCATATATGTGTGTGTGTGTGTGTGTGTAGAGCACTACATTGCTGCATACACTGCACAATGTTATGTGTCCTGTGTAGCAGTGGGGTGTGATTTTCTGTCTGCCGTTAGTTTGTGCTGTCTGCTGTGCCACTGCATGCACAGTGGTGCAGTGACAGGGCTGATTGTTTGTGTGTGCGCAGATGCAATGTTGTCCACCGCAAGTAGCACATCCTGTGTTTGTGAGCCTGTGTTATTGTTTGCCATGGGTGGGCGATGCTGTATGTACTTCAACACTGGTCACTGCTGTCATCCTGCATGATGACACATCCCGCGTCTGTGAGCCTGTGTTGTTTGCCATTGGTGGGTGATGCTGTATGTACTTCAACACTGTGCACTGCTATCATCCTGCATGATGACACATGCTGTGTATGCTGGTGACAGATCCATGGTAAGCCCGTCTACTACCACAGCCAGCCTGTTCTGAGTCTGTGTTCCAATGTGTACTGTGTGTATGCTGGCCCACTATGCGGTACACAGGACATCCTGGCCTGTTCTGTTTTCATCACTCTGGCTTTATTTTGGTTGCCAGCTCGCACTTGTCAGTGGCGGCCACCAGCCTTTTTGAGCAGTGCAGCTACATACTGCTGAACAGCATTTGGTGTTGGTCGGCCTGTCCCACCACAATACCATCTGTGTGTGTTGTCTCTCCTCTCTGTCCTGCACTGTGTGTGCTGTCTATAGTTGGCTCATTTCTTGTCCTCCTGTTCTAGTCATGGCTTGTGCTCTCCTTTTGTGCACCTCACAGGTTCCACTGCATTCACCCTGGTGGTGACCTCCTCTCATGCTAGCCTCCTCCTGTCCCACAGCCCACTGTCCCTTTCTCTAGACAGCAACAGCAGCTCATGTTGGACTTTCACCTCATCCACTAGTACATCTGTTTCCACCCTGGTGAAGTTCTTTTTTCTGGTGTGGGTTGGTGACCATTGTGACCTTGCCCACATGTCCTCCTTCATTCCATGGCTGTCTACCATTTTTGCTGTCCTTCCTTCCACCATGCCACTGCTTTTGTCTGCTATCCTGCTCCTGGCATCTGCTGCTCCAGTGCCCCAGCCATCCTCCAGTGTTCCACCTTCACTGGCTACCCATGGCTGGCTCTGCTCCATTCCCCTTCCCTGCTCTCCTCTTCCTTCTCTGCCTGCTGTTAGGGCATTCCTCCCATCCTCCTCCTCTATTGCACTGGCGTACTCTGACCACTGTGCTCTGTGGTTCCCCTTTCCTCCTCCATATACCTTCTCCATCTCCTGTCCACTGCCAGGGGTTCTCCCATCCTCTTCTGTTGCACTGTCTTCCTCAGACTTCTGTTCCCTGTGCTCTGCAGTTCCATTTTCCTACAATCACTTTCTTATACTCCTGCCCACTGTCACAAATGCACTCAGCAGGTCAGGCCCTCTACTCCCACACTGCCAATCTCCAAGTGCAGTATTGTGAACAGGTAACAGACAGGGTAACGTTCCTGTCTGCTTGTGGGTATGAATCACCTTTAGTCTGAAGTTCTGGGGGGATTCAAACTGTGAACCTTATGCTAGTGTACCCAAATATACCGGCTCAGATAATCTGCTCTTCGGGGGGATGCCAGATATCTTTCGTCTAAGGGCACCTAACCAGGTATCCAAAATAAACCCTTAAAACTCTTCAAAAGACCTTAGGTATATTCTTACCTTTTGCCAGTTTGATAACACCATCAAGCTCTGAACAGTTTTTGTCAATCTTAACCCTCTATATGTCACATACAAAAAGAACTTTAAAGACACACCCAGGCAGTCTTTCAAATGAAAGGTTTACTTAAAAATGGATAAAAATATGTAAAATGTAAACATAGAACAACATATCAAAAAGCATACAATCACTAAAAAAGAACAAGGGTAAAGTCCAAAACATAAACTCCTACTACAATACAATTAGCCTTTTTCTATCTAATGTATTACCTCTTTACTGTGCTTAAGTTAGATCTTGTTTCTTAAGAGCCCAAAAAGAAGTGACACCCAGCTGAAACACAGAATACAGTTTAAAACGCTGTGTTTCCACCCCTTCAATGATGTCGTCTAGCTCCTCCTTTCAGAATATAAAAATTATACAAACAATGATCTTCCTGTCAGGATATATTTTAAATACTGTGACTTCAGCAAAAACTGATTTCCCAATATGACTACTTAATTAACATCCCCTCTTTTATCTTGAGCAGTTCCTCTTTCCAGGGTACATCAAAGGATTTTTATGACTTTTCACATCATGGTATAAAAATGTTTTTTTCCTCTAAAACATCATGAAAGTTTAAAATCCCTATTACAGGAAACCCTTAATTAAGTCTCTCTAGTCTTTTAATTACCTCCTAGTTTCAGGTGACTTGACTGTAACTGAAACATGGGGGGTACTCATGGAAGCACTGACAATCACACATTATATTTTTGTATTACAAATATCATAGAACAATGATAACTAGCCGGCCAAGCATTACACCCACTACCAGGGCATTCCTCCCATCCTCCTCTGATGCACTGACTTCTACTGCCCACTGCTCTCTGTGGTTCCTCTTTCATCCTCCACTGGCCTTCTCCTTCCATTCACCATTGCAGTACAGACCTCCTCCATACCACTGACATCATCCTCTCTCCTTCTCCTGCCCTCCTCCATTTCCCCTGGCACCCTCGTCTCGCCTGCTCCCGGCCCTTGGTCACATGCCTTTCCCCGTCTTGTGATATTCTCAGTTCCTCCTTCGTGTTGTCACAGCCAACATTCATCATGGCCCCATGTGTTTTCTTTATGGAGCGTGCATGTGCTGCATACTGTCTTTTAACTTTGCCACCGTTTCACCTGTTTTTTAAATTTTCCAGTGCAAGCACATTGGCACAAAGTTTCTTGCCGCATGGGTTGCCTTTGCTGTATACTACATCCTTCCTGGGGTTCTTTTGAAAATCCATCCTCTTGTCTTTGTTCTGAATGGTTATCAGTGCTGTTTTTTATGGACATAAATATGTTCATCATGCCTCATCATCTAGAGTGTTGTTTCCTGATACATGTGGAATCTGTAACAAATATGTAGCCACTGTGAAGGGGCGGCAGCAATATCCAGCTGCTATAATTACAATAACAGTTGAAGCCACAATGAAAGGGGTAGCAAAGCTATGTGATGACCAGGATATGGTCACACAAATGAAAGCAGCAGCAGTACTCATTATCCAGCAAAAAATATCATGTAACCCCCCCCCCCACAAATGGGAGTTCCCAAAAAGTCTTCTTTGAGCTTGCCTCAATGCTCACTGCCAGGTTGGTGTCCGGCATTTTAGTGGTTTAAATGTGATTGCCAGAGAGTGCCTGTATAGCCTCTGTGTACTGTCTCTTTACAAGCTGCCTAGATTTCAGTTATAATTGATCTGGGTGGGGGCTAAGTGTTTCTATGCTTGAGTCCCACCCAGGCTACCAAATAATCAGTCTGTTCTGCTTTCGCTATTAGTGCAGCGGGAGCTCTGTTAGGAGACAAACTTGTTTGCTGATCATTTATTAGAATAGTAATAATATTTTGCTTTGTCTAACCTGCCTTCTTTGCAGCATGGACATTTCTGTTTATCTCCACCATCTTGGTCCTGAACTGCTGTAATGAGCCAATCAGTACCTTGGGGAATCTAAAATAGAGCCTGTCCCCAGGGGCTTTGTGGGAGCAAAATTCTGTAGAAGTTCTAGTTTTAGGCTTTTGGTGCCTAAATGAACCTGGAGAGGGAGCCCTTGTTGTGATTGACAGTGGAATCAGCCAACCAAACATTTTGGATCCTGGGGAAAGTCCCAGACTGCTTGCAGTTTCAGTTCATATCTGAGTTGGGAAGTGAAGGAGTAACAACTTGAGATAGTTGAGCAGCAAACCGGCATAGTTTCACATGGGAGAACTGTGGAAAGGCCTGAGTTTTGGCCTGCATGTCTGCTTGCAGTCCCTGAGAGAGAGAAACTGTGGCTTTTTTCAGACTGAATTAAGCCACTGAATTGTGACCAGGCTCTTGCCTGAAGAAGACTGAAGATTTGCTGAATGCGATTGGCTTGTCAGGATTTCCAGCCACCTCTGAAGTCCCGGATTGTGCAGAGACTATATAATTGTGACCAGAGAGCCATTTGCCTGGTACAGTGGAATTTCCTTACATGTGAATGTGCTGTGTGCTGATAGTGGGTCATGATTTGGTTCCCCACTATGTGTCTGAACTGTGTTTTGCTTGCTGGAGGTTGCATCCATCTCCTTGGACTGAAATCTGTATTCATCTCCACTTGGCCTGGGCCTTGCCACACTAACCCAGCCAGAATACCCGCTACACAGAGAAAGTAATCGATGAGAGACCTGCCTGAGGATCAGCCCCCTACTCAACACCTTGAATAGGAACAACATAGATACATAGATACATAGACAGTGTCAGCAGATAAGGGCCTATGGCCCACCAAGTCTGCCCATTTGAGCTTGTAAGTTCAGTTTATGTTTTCCTAGAAGTCTGTTGCTCCTTACCCCTGACCTCCAGAAGTCCTTTATGTCTATCCCATGCATTCTTAAATCCCGTGATTGTTTCAGCCCCCACCACTTCCTCTGGCAGGGTGTTCCGCTTGTCCACCACCTGTTCTATGAAGAAATTCTTCCTCATATTTCCTCTGAATTGTCCTCCCTCCAACTTCATCCCATGCCCTCTAGTCCTGGAACATCTTTTTCGCTTAAAAATATTGTATTCTTGCACCCTGTTCCTCCCTGTGAGATACTTGTATGTCTATCATATCCCCTCTCTCCCTCTTCTCCTCCAGGGAGTACATGTTCAGTTCCTTCAACCTGTCTTCACAGGACTTGTGATGCAATCCATGCACCATCTTTGTTGCCCTCCTCTGAACCTTCTCTACCCTGTCTATATCCTTATGTAGGTATGGTCTCCAGAACTGTACACTGTACTCCGGGTGGGGCTTCACTAGTGTCTTGTACAGTGGAATTATGACCTCCCTTTTCCTGCTGGTGATGCCCCTGCCTATACATCCCAGCATCCTATTTGCTTTACCTGCTGCCTTGTCACACTGTTTCCCTAGGGTCATCAGAAATGATAACCTCAAGATCCCTTCCTGCTTGGTGCATTCTATATCCTCACGCCCCCAACTGATATATTATTGCCAGGTTTTTGTGCCCCATATGCATTATCTTGCACTTCTTTGCATTGAATTTCAACTGCCAAACCCTGACCATTCTTCAAGTTTCTGCAGGTCCTTCTCATTCTGTCTACACCCTCTGGTGTGTCTACTCTGTTACAGAGCTTGTGTCATCAGTGAACAGTGAAATTCTGCCTTCTAGGTCCTGTGCAATGTCACTGATGAAGATGTTGAATAGAACCAGTCCCAGCACTGATCCCTGTGGTACCCCACTGGTCACTCTTCCCTCTGTGGAGTGACAGCCATTTACCACCACCCTCTGTGTCCTGCCACCCAGCCAGTTACCTACCCACCACACTACTGTCCTGCCCACACCCATATTCCCCAGTTTGTGTAATAGTCTTCTATGTGGCACAGTGTCAAAGGCCTTGCTGAAATCCAGATAGGCCATGTCCACTGCTCTCCTGATCCACTTCCCTAGTCACCCAGTCAAGAAATTCTACGAGGTTGGTTTGACATGACCTCCCCCTGGTGAAACCATGCTGCCTTGGGTCCTGTAGTCCATTGACAACCAGATGTTCCACCAATCTCTCCTTCAGTAGTGCTTCCATGATCTTCCCCACTACCGAGGTGAGGCTGACTGGTCTGTAGTTCTCTGCTTCCTCTTTGTTCCCGCTTTTGTATAAGGGGACTACATCTGCTGTCCTCCAGTCTTTGGGTACCTCCCTGTTTCCAGTGATCGGCTAAACAGGATATCCAGAGGTTCAGCCACCACCTCTCTTAGTTCTTTAAGGACCCTGGGGTGCACTCCATCTGGCCCCATTGCTTTATCAACTCTTATTACTTCCAGTTCCTTCAGGACTCTTTCTCGTGTAAAGGGACTTGTGTCCATTTCTGCACCATTCTCACGCTTTGTACTCCCTTCAGACCCATTACCCTCCTCTTCCTCAGTAAAGACTGAGCAGAAATACCTGTTCAATATGTCAGCTTTACTGTTGTCATCCTCCACGCGGCCTCCATCCTCCCCCTTCAGTCTCACTATCCCTTCCTTTGTCTTTCTTTTTTCACTTATGTACCTGTAAAAGGTTTTGTCCCCTCTACCCTCACAACGCCTCTGTGATTTATGTGGGTCCTGCTTCTCCAGGCACTCCAGTTCAACAACCTGCAGTCTCAATTTCATCCTGCCTGTGTCCAATATTGGGTATCATGAGTAAACATCAGTGCAGCTCCCTGCAATAACTGCTAAACTAAAGTCATCTGATTGTCTTGTTGCCTTTTCTTTCACGAACTGAGCCCTCCTGCTCCGTATTACAAATAGTGTGTGTTGTGCATGTTGCTTTCTTCCATCACAGGGCACCATCAGCTGTGATGCCAGCCTACCTCAGGTGAGCTTCCTGGCTAGCCCACCATTTTCCTACCTGGGTGACCAGAGTGTGTGACTGTATAGGGACTCTGAAGTGCGTGCATGGCTATTTGATTGCTATAGCAGTTAAGAAAATTAATCTGATTATGCCCCTCCCTTGTTCAAGTCCCCTGAATAAATCAGATCTAACTCTTTTTTGCATTTAACCTGACTGTGGTTCCAGTTTGTGCCAACAGTAATACTGTTGCTATTTGCTGTGCATAACCTTGTTTGACAGGGGGTCCCCAGGGTCAAGCTAGAGGAATCAGCCCTGGTGGTAAGTGTAAATAGTGTGGGTAATTGCATGGTGAATAACTGTCATTGTGAAAGTGACTACTGTATATTGTTCAGGCTGCTAGAAGGGAAAAAGGGGGGTTACAGTGTCCTGGAGGGCTGTGCCCAGGTTAGTGTGACCAGTAACAACTCTGACCTCTGGGTAGAGGAACCTGTTTCAGTACTCAGGCCCCTTAACCTGCTATTAGCCAGGCAGGCAGGGGTAGTAGCCCCTGGGATAGCACCACCTAGGGGTTACAATCATCCTACCTTTTTTCACAGTAATATCTTCCTGATTATGTTAGATTCTTCACTGGGGTATTTTAAATTCAATTAACTGTTTTTAAGACTGCATTTAATTATAACTTTTGTAATTAGTGTGGCTCTACAATAAAGATGGCAGACACCAATAACTTTCAAAAATCTTCTCCCCATATAGCACACACTAACAGCACTTACTGTATTTTTAATGCAGATATGTCAGAGTGTATAGCACACACTAACAGCACTCACTGTATTTATAATACAGATATGTCAGGGTGTAGAGCACACACTAACAGCACTCATTGTATTTATAATGCAGATAAGTCAGGGTGTTTTCGGCACACACTAACAGCATTCACTGTATTTATTATGCAGATATGTCAGGGTATTGTCGGCACACACTAACAGCACTCATTGTATTTATAATGCAGATATGTCAGGGTGTACAGCACACACTAACAGCACTCAATGTATTTATAATGCAGATATGTCAGGGTGTTGTCAGCACATGTTTCTGATGGCTAGCAGCACAACACCCCCGACTTGCTTACATCCATGCTTTTTGGCATGATTGTTGCCATGGAAAAGACCAACAACTTTTAAGCACTTAAGAATCCTTTTTCTTGCCTTGGGAATGAAATAAAGCAAAAAGAAAACCAGCAATATTGATTTTTTTTTCTTTGCCCTAACTGTCCATTGAGTTGCTTAAATTTTTAAGACAAAGGAAAGAGCTGGCCTGTCAGCACAGTGGTTGGATTTCTGCATGCAACACAGTGACCAGGGTTCGGGAACAGATCTGGGTCATCGGAGGGCCAGTTGGGGGAGAAGGATGAAGTATTCTAAGCACTGCTTTCCTTTTCCAGGGGGGAGTGTGATCAGTGCTTGATGGATCCCTGGTGGAGGCTGGGGGTACCATAGCAACCGGCACCAGAACATTCAGACAGGAGGGGCAGACGCTGGATGTCATTGCAAGTCCCCACCACTAGGAAAACAGGAGAAAAATTCTGCTGCCTGCCACCTGGATGAAGCCTGCCCCTCTGCTCCAATGAGCTCCTTGACCTATCCCATAGCTTGCAGGACTTGGAGCCCATGTCGCAACCCTGTCCTGGGGGGTACGGCAGGGGGTATCGGGGCATCACGGCTAATGTGGGTGGGAGCAGAGGGGATAGTGACCCAGGCAATGGTTATGGTGACAGGTAGCATGAAAAAGCATAATAAATAAAATTGAAAAAAAGACGCAACGTTTATTTTTGTGGCGCCCATTCCTGGAGGCTCTGGGTGCCTCACATTCAACACAAACAAGGGGGTACAAAAACACACACCAATACAGTTAACAATAATAAAACAAATAATACAATAAAATCAATAAACAGCTCAGTTACAATGTACTACCCCAGGTCAGATATCTATGTCAGGGAAGGCCAAAGAAAGCAGGTGGGTTTTAAGGCAGCCCATAAAGACCTCAACCTAAGTGGCCGCCCTAATGGATAGTAGTAGTACATTCCACGGTACAGTGGTGGTGACACTAAATGCTCTGTTGCTGGCAGTTCTAAGTCTCATCCTGGGAATCACCAGGAGACCCCAGAGGAGAAATAGAGGGAGCGGACTGAGTTAGCTGACATTAGGAGATAAGCCAGATAGCCAAGGCCTAGTCCATGTAGGACCTTAAAGGTAAGTAAACCTACCCTGAAGATAACCCTCCACCTGACCAGCAGCCAGTGCAATGCACGGAGCACCGGGTCCAGATCGCAGTATGTGGGCTTCAGCTTTGCAGTGACCTCAATGACCTTAGCTGCCTCCACTGGATTAAACTCCTCATAGACAGGCAGAGTGCCTCTACTACATCTAAGGCAATCTCTGCATGTCATGATATTGCTCACTAGTGGGATTCACTGCTGGATGGAGGACACCCTGTCAGTTAAGAACCAAGCAAACTCATCATACCAGGTGGCTAAAAAGGCATTTTTCGGCTGTAGACAGACCAGATATAAAAGCCAGCAAACAGTCTGAAATAGAACAACTGGTTAATTCTTCTCAGTAGCAATCTCCCTGGACAAGAACTCTAACTTCTTATGGTTGATATCCCCCTGTTGCTGACTGTAGTAAGCAGGAAGGGCCATTTTGTCCTCCTATAGCCTGGCCCTTCACCAGGAATGCTCCAACTTCTGACTCCCAATCTTCATCACCTTGAGCTCTCCATCAAACCAAGGAGACCTCAAGTGAGAAGATTTGAGTCATACATGGACTGTTGTGTAAGAACATCGCGTTAACTAGTACTGCTGCTTTAAGATAGAGGACCTCATTGCAAGAGAGTTTTGTAAACATGACAAGTGCTACTTAAATTATACAGAAATCAGAAGGGAGAGGACCCCAGATGATCAGAACAGAAGTGACAATGAGGATGACAATGAGCAGTCAGATGGAATTGGGTTTGAGGCTGTTTGTCATATATTTGAAGACAATGTGCTTCAAAGACACAAAGCCATTACAAAGAAGGCATTGAATGAAATCTGGGGTGAGTAGGAAATCAATTATTCCGTAAAAAATTTAGAAACCAGCTGAAAAAGAAATATGGGGATTCAATTTTATTTTAACAGCTGATTCTGAAAAACCACTAGTTGTAATCAGTGCTGAATCATTAATTGGTTATACATCGGTCACAGAGCTTTTGAAAACAGATGATAAGCCATTAAGCATGATGCTTCCTTGTTCCATGAACATACCTTAAGATTTATAGAGACAGTACCTACATGGAAACATAGCATTTGCTGGCAGATAAGGACCGCTTGGCCCACCCAGTCTGCCCATTTCCCTACTTAATGGATAAGCTGCAGATCCTGGCTAACCAACAGCCAACTTCTGTCTACCTCCACCCCCCTAGAATAGCCTTATACCTGTCCCATGCATTCTTGAATTCCCCCACTGTTTTTGACTCCACAACCTCTTCAGGAAGGCTGTTCCATGCATCCACAACTTTCTCCATGAAAAAATACTTCCTTACATTACCTCTGAGCCGTCCCCATTCTAGCTTCAACTTGTGCCCCCTTGTTCTTGCACACCTCTTTTTCTGAAAGATGCTACACTTTGGACTTTGTTGATTCCCTTGAGGTACTTGAAAGTTTCTATCATGCCCCTCTTTTCCTCAAAGCTATACATATTAAGCTCCTTATGTCTTGCTTGATATGTCTTCTGGTGCAGACCCTGCACCATTTTAGTTGCCCTCCTCTGGACTGCCTCCATCCTGTCTATGTCTTTACAGAGACTGGGTCTCCACTGCCACTACCATGGCCACCAACAGTGGATGGTCTCCTAAATAAAGAATGACAGCTCCCCCCCGACGAAACAGTTCAATCATTTTTCTGTAATGTACTAAAATCCTCCAAACATCCATAGAGTAACCAAGTCTCCTAGTTGTTAAAGTCCTACTCAGAAGACATAATTCATGGTATCACACATGACAAATTTCTCACCACAAAATATGCCCTTTTTGGAGCTGTGCTGCACAATATGACCAGAAAGAAACTGCCAGTGAACACCCTGATTCATTTAGGAAATAGTTGTAGTTATGACTGAGTGTGTGAAATGTTACATTGATTTGGCAGAACTTTCTCAACATTTTCAAGAGCAAGGTCTGTTACTACCATTTCAGTCAAAGTCAGAGTCTACTTTTGTCTTAACAGTATGGATGGACAACTCTGATTAGAATATGGAAACAGTAGCTGGACATGGAACAATACACAATACATGATACATGAAACACATGGTGCTGCATATCAAAAAGAATGTGAAGGCCTCATTATCCAAGAAGATTCTTTTGACATTCTTCACTCAAATAATAGGATAACTGTATCTAACAAAAAGGAATTGGAACATCAACAGGTGAATTCGAAGAAGAAGCTAACGACATTTGGCATTATACTCAAGTCTAATGTGCCAGCATCAGTGGTAAATATTTGCAAGGCAAAGCTAATTGTGTGGGAACTCAGTCAGGAAGCACTCATGGAGGATCAGCTTGTCCCAAGGTTTACTGGTTGGCTGAAGCTAGTTTGTAACAGTCATTCAAGTTCACCAAATAGATGGTTATCACATATCTTCCACCCATTCACAAACCCATCACTGATTATGCCACTGTAGTTGAATACCTCACACAAACACAAGAAATAGCTCAGCAGGTAAATATGCCTTATGTTCACCTAACACTTGATGTTGGACCAGCAACAACGGCATATCCCTGATCAGTTCTACAATGTCCTAATTCATTTGGGGAGATTTCTACCTATTCCTGGAAACCTTTAGTATTATAGGACAGTTAGTTGATGGCAGCAGCTCTGAGGACATAGTATTTCAGGTTGGTCTATGTGCTTCTAGCACCATAAGGGGAATTTTGTATGGGAAGCATTACAATTGGGCATGGAGGGAAGAAGGCTCTATTGGGTAAAACACCACCTTGTGTAGGCAATTTGATCAAGGTGGCCAACTTGTTACAGGTCACCAGTGGCAGGACTAGAATGGCCTTGGTAATCCCCTTCCACTGCACCTCACTGGGGCAATGAGCATTTGCCTACCAGGCCCTGCAGTGGATGAACTCCCCGAGTAACTCTTGGCCACCAATTGTCTGGCCGAATTCAAAATTGACCAAAAACAGCACCTAATAAATCTCTTTAAGTGCACCTGCCCCCAAATTCAGCCACACCTGCTCTCTCTGTCCCCAGCAAGCACTAGGCAGGCCTCAGGCACCCCCACCCTCTGTCCCTTCTCATGACTTGCCTCAGGAATCAATTTGTATCATGCTCCTTCAGCACCCACCACCCCACCTTCCCCTTCCCCCAACTTCCAGTCCCCTGAGTTTCCCTAACAGTCACTACTAATGTAGCTGCCTGACCATACCCCTCACACCCCACCATTTACTCTAGCATGTCTTCTATACTCAGCCTCCCTCATCCCCACTTCTCCCTATACCTTATTGTCCTTCTTCCACCACCCTCCAAACCTCCACCGCAGTACCTACCTCTCTCTCTCACCTCTTTTCTTCACCCCACTGCCAGCCATTCCAAGCCCTATGAACTCCAGGCAAGGCACTCTGTGGCTGCTTATTCCCACCTCCACCCTTATAAAGTGTTTCTCTTGTTATTTTAACTTGTACCTATGTTTCGAGTTATTCTGTTAAGTTCTGACTCCAAGCTGTATAATTCATTGTGATGTACCTTTTCTTTTTTTTTTAAGTCAGGAAGGGGGAGGGGTGGCAGTTTGTATCAGGGAGGGAATAACTTGCATGAGGGAGGAGTCAGAGGAAGGGGAGGTGGAGACATTATGGGTTCAGTTAAGGTCCAATAGAGGGAGAAAGGTGAGGTTGGGGATGGTTTACAGACCACCCAATTAAGATGAGGAGAGAGACAGGGAACTGATCTCACAAATATTGGAAGCTGCAGGGAAAGGAGAGGTGGCAATTGTGGGAGACTTCAACCTGCCCAAGGTGGACTGGAGTATACCATCCACAACTTGGTGCTAAGAGTCAGGTGAACCTGGAAGGACTGCAGAGTGGGTTTCTGACTCAGGCATCACTGAACCAACAAGAGCTGAGGCAATCCTTGATGTGGTGCTCACAAATATGGAGCATGACAATAATGGTTAGGGAGCCACTGGGAAGGAAATGACCATTGCACAGTGTGGTTCCATTTGGATATGGGCAGGGAAAGCATCCTGACTAAGACCAAAATCTTGGATTTCAGGAGGGCGGACTTCAGGAAAAAGGGTGAGGTTCTAAGGAGCCATCTGGTGGGCACCAGAGCAGATATGGGAGTGGACTTAAGGTGGTCCATCATTAAGGAATGAATACTAGTTGCCACAGTTGAGTGTGTTAGGCTCAGACGGAAGAACGCAAGGGCCAAGCGCCCAGCTGGTTCAGTTCTGTGATTGCCAAGGCAGTAAGGGAAAAGAGGTTGGCCTATAGAAAATTCAGGAAGACCAAGAGAGAGGTGGATAAGGAAAATTACCTAAGGTTGGCTAGTGATGCAAGTAAGGAAGTACGGCAAGCAAAGGCACAGAAGGAGCTTCAAATAGCTGAACTGAAGGAATTAAGATGAGGAGAAGGCTTTCTTTCACTATATAAGTGAGAAAAGGGACAAGAAAGAAGGGATTGTTAGGCTTAAGAAAGGTGTGGAGTAGGTGAAGAATAATGGAGGAAAACCAGAGATACTAAATAAATACTTCTGTTCTGTCTTCACCTGGGAAAAGTAGGGACCAGTGCCTTCAGGAGGGAAAAGAGGAGTGGGAGGGGAACACAGACATAGTGATAGAGGAGAACAGAGTGAGGGATGGTCTGCTGGCATTGAAAGTGAACGAATCACCAGGTCCGGACAGAGTACATCCAAGGGTACTAAAGGAACTGTCTGAGAAGCTGGCAGGGCCACTAGCAGACCTATTTAATTGTTCACTAGAGTCAGGCATGGCACCACAGGACTGGAGAACAGCACATGTAGTGTCCCTTCACAAAAGCGGTCCGAAGGATGATCCAGGGAATTACGGACCAGTCAGTCTGACCTCCATTGTGGGCAAGCTCAAAGGAAAGGTTGGTGGAATATTTAGAGGAACATGGTCTCCAGGATGAGAGGAAGCATGGGTTCATGGGGAGGGGGAGATCATGTCAAACAAATCTGATTGACTTCTTTGACTGTGTCACTAAGACAGTAGACAGGGGCCAAGCAGTAGAAACATAGAAACATAGAAGTTGACGGCAGATAAGGACCGTAAGGCCCATCCAGTCTGCCCATTTCTTTTCCTACCTTATAAATGTGCCATCGGCCTTTGCTCTGTCAGTGACCTATCTATTCATAGTCATTTGTATTGCTCCCTTATGTCTATCCCATGCCTGTTTGAAGCCCTGCACTGTATTCATAGCCACCACTTCTTGTGGTAAGCCATTCCATGCATCCACCACCCTTTCTGTGAAAAAGAACTTTCTCACATTCCCCCTTAATCGGCCTCCCTCTAATCTCATGCTGTGTCCTCTTGTCCTGTTATTTTTCTTATATTTAAACATGTTAGACTCTTTCACCTTGTTTATGCCCTTAAGGTGTTTGAATGCCTCGATCATATCACCTCTCTCCCTCCTTTGCTCAAGGGATACATATTGAGCTCCATTAATCTGTCTCATATGTCTTCTGATGCAGTCCCTGCACCATTTTGGTTGCCCTTCTCTGGACTGCCTCAATTTGTTAATGTCCTTGTGAAGGTGTAGCTCAATACTACAGCAGTACTCCAGATGGGGCCCTAACCAGTGTCTTGTACAGAGGATTATTACCTCCCTCTTACGACTTGTGATACCCCTACTAAAACACCCTAACACCCCTCTAGCCTTACCTACTGCTTTAGAGGTCTGCTTGGATGATTTTAGGTCATCAGTGATGATGATGCCCAAGTCTCTCTCTTCCTTTGTGACTGCTAGCAACTCCCCTCCCAGCCTATAGGTGGCTTCAGGGTTTCTCTTCCCTATGTGCATGATCTTGCACTTCTTTGCATTAAATCCCAGTTGCCACTCTTCTGACCATTCTGCTAGTTTATCCAGATCTCTTCTCATTCTGCCCACCCCATCTGGATCATCTACACTGTTGCAGATCTTGGTGTCATCTGCAAACAGACAAGCCTTACCCCTAGTCCATCTGCAAGGTCACTAATGAAGATGTTGAAGAGGACTGGCCCCAGGACTGATCCCTGAGGTACCCCACTTGTGACTTGCATCTCTTCTGACTGTATACCATTTACCACAACTCTCTGTTTCCTGCCCATCAACCAGTTTGCCACCCAGTTGACCAACTTCTGACCCACCCCGAGCCTACCCAGCTTATTTATCAATCTTCTATGTGGAACAGTGTCAAAGCTTTGCTGAAGTCAAGGTAGGCGACATCAACTGCTCCCCTCGGTCCACCACTCTGGTTACCCAGTCAAAGAAATCTATGAGATTAGTTTGACAGGACCTTCCTTTGTAAACCCATGCTGTCTTGGATCCTGTGCCCCTATGGATTCCAGGTGTTGCTATCCTTTCCTTAAGGAGTGCCTCCATAATCTTGCCCACTACTGGAGGTAAGACTGACGGTCTGTAGTTCCCACCTCCTCCTGCTACCACTCTTGTGGAGCGGGATCACATGAGCCCTTCTCAGTCTTCTGGGACCTCTCCTGTGCTCAGAGACTCACTAAACAATTCTGCTAATGGCTCTGCTAGTTCCTCCTTTAGCTCCTTAAGTACCCTGGGATGTATGCCATCAGGTCCCATTGCCTTATCCACCCTGAGCTTAGCAAGCTCTTGTAGGACCCTTGCTTTTGTGAAGGAGTAGTGACCTCCCTCCCCCTGTGTCCATGATGCTGAGCTGTGGGCCCTGCCCCTACCTTCTCTTCAGTAAATACTGAGCAAAGTATCTATTTAGGATAGATGCCTTTACATGGTCCTCCTCCTCACATGCTCCCTTTTCTCCATTAGCTTAGCAATACCCCTCTGGACTTTCTCCTTCACTAATGTATCTATAGAAAGTCTTGTCACCTTCTTTTACTGTTCGGTGCTAGTGTTTCCTCAGTTTGGGACTTTGCCTGCCTTACTGCCTTACCTGCTTCCCTTAGGGCAGTTTGGTATGCCTCCCTATCTTCATCCTGCTGTGTTCCCTTAAATTTCCTGAAGGCCAGCCTTTTGGCTCTGACCTTTTCTGCTACTGTATTTGAGAACCAAAGTGGTTTCCTTCTTCTTTTGCACTTCCTTTTCTGTCTAACACAATGGGATGTTGCTTCAAGTATTGCATCCTTAATGCTTGCCCACTTTGCCTGTACCCCTCACCTGTGTTTCTTTTGCCAGGGATAGCTTAACCTGTTGGCCATCTTATCAAAGTCAGCTCCTCTGAAGTCCCATATTTTGCCTTAGAATGGGATGATTTAGATGTAGTAGCCAAATTGAACCATACCATGTGATGGTCACTGGCCCCAGGTGACCTTCTACCTGGAGATCTGTGATCCCTTCTTTGTTAGTCAGTACTAGATCTAGGATAGCCCTGTCTCTTGTGGGTTGCTGTACCAGTTGTTTGAGGCCCTCCCCTGCAGAGAATCCACTATGAGTCTAGTTCTGGCAGATGTTCCTGCTGGTATTGACCAATCTGTATCTGGCATGTTGAAGTCTCCCATTATCAGAACCTCCCCTTTAGCTGTCATGTTTTGTATATCTTCTAACAGTAATGTGTCTATGTTCTCCCTCTGGTCTGGGGGCCTGTAGACAACCCCAGTTCTTATGGCTGTCCCATTTCCTGTTTCCAGGGTGACCCACAGTTCTTCTGGCTCCTTATGTGTATTCTGAATTTCTGTAGCTTTGATATTTTCATTAACATACAGGGCCACTTCCCCCCTTTTTGCACCTCGGTCTCTTCTGAACAATACATAGCCAGGTACTGAAGTCTCCCAAGTGTGGTTACTGGTAAACCACATCTCACTAATTGCTACTATGTCCAGTTTAGCGCTGACATTATTGCCTGCAGGTCTGGGATCTTATTTCCCAGGCTGTGAGCATTTGTGTACATGATTTTCCATTGGCCAGATTTTGGTGTGTTAGTTGTTGGGTGAAGTTTGGCATTACCCCTGTGCATCGTATGGGGAGACAAACCTTTTTTCTTACCTGGTGATGCAAATGAATGGCAAACATGCTGAATTCCTGTTTGACCACTAGCTGAGGGGAGGGGTGTTCTTCTCATTCGACGTATGGGGTGCCACTCCTCTCCCCATTTGCTAGTTTAAATATTCTGCAAAGACGCCAAACTTCTGCCCCAATGCACTGACTCCTCTTTAGTCAGATGCAGTCCAACAAATTTAAAGAACTTTCGCTCCCAGAACTGTTGCCAGTTCCCTACAAATCTGTGTCCTTTTTCCTGGCACCAGTCCTTGAGCCACGTGTTTAGCTCCCCTAGCTCCCCTTCTCTGACCTTCTGTCCATCTGCTCCCCTCTCCCAGACTGGCAGGATCTCAGAGAAGGAGATGCCGATGAAATAGATGATAGTTTGTCACCCAGCCTAGTCAGGTGTTCCTTGGTCTCTACAACTGACTGGCTGGTGAGATCATTAGTCCTATGTGCACTAGGACATCAATGTTTTCTCCTGCTTTGTGAACAGTTTTAGCAATGCGGTCAGTGTCTCTCCATGCTGATGTACCTGGGAGACATCTGACCATCACCCTGGCTGGAGATGGGTATCAACTCCCTAATCATGGAGTCTCCTATGATCAGAAGTTTTTTGGATTTCCTTTGTGCTTGTTTAGTTTTGGCTCCTGATTTGGGTGAGTTTTGTTGTGCTAGCTCCTGTGCCGCAGTGTCCTGCTCTGCAGTGTCTTCTGCCTCTTTATTTGATTTCAGAGATAGAGGCAGATTCCTGTTTGTAGTGTTTATATGGTTTTTGGAGGTAATGTGTTGGAGAGCAGAGAGTGATGGGGCACCTGATTTGCTCCTTCTAACCACCTGCCAACCTCCTGGACCAACTACCTCTGCGGTCGAGGTTTTCTGTTGGATGCTGGGGAAATGGCGGTGGTTTTATGATGTATTTCCTCTTCAATATGAAATTTGAGGCGTGCAATCTCTGCCCATGCTGCCCGGAGCTGAGACCTAAGATCTCCAAAGGCCCAGCATGTAGGACAGTGTCCTAAATCCTGTAAGACTGTCCTTCTGAAAATTGTTCCACAGTACCTGCAGTTAATGAAATCCATTCCAAATAAGTTGCTGGGTTTGTAACCTAGTCAGAGTAATTAGAAGGAAAAAGAAAGGAAAAAAATGCAAGTAATGGTTTAATTGTGCTTTGTTTAACTTGTTATAACAAGTTAAATTACTAGTGCCCCTGTAAATGAGATCACCTTGTGGAGGCCCCACTGATCCGCCCTTCCTGCTCTGCCACAGGAAATGTCACAACTGTGGTACCCTATAAAAGGAGTGTAGCGTGGGGTGGTTGGGGATGGGGGTGGGTGGCTGGGCCCTTCCGCTGCCTAAAAAGAAGAACCACGGACGAAAGAACAAGGAGGTAAGAGCAGAAACAATCAGTCAACAACAAATGCAGTAACCCTGAAAGCTTATCCTAATGTTAGATAAAACTGTAAAACCTGTAAAGCTCCACCTGTAATAATTTCAGAGAAGATATACCCTGCAAGAAACACTTTGCTCCAGAGAAAAATAAAGTAGTAACAGAAGATATACCTTGCAAAAGACAATTTGAATCAGAAGATTACAGCAGTAATCTGTTAGCACACACCTGTAAGCACACCTTGTAATAATGCAGAAGAAGGTATACCAGCAACAACAATTTGAATCAGAGAAAAAATAAAGCAATGAAATGTTAGCAACAAACAGTAGCAATCCCTGTGAGTAAAAAATAAAAACACCACCACACAGTAAATCTGCTTAGCCAAACTAAGTCTTAATCCTTCTCCCTTGCTCTGGTAAGTTTCTCTACTCTGCCTTTCAAGCAGTCTTAGAAGGAAAGAGCTCAGGTGAAGCTAGGTGCCTTGGCCAGCAAACCAAGTCTTCTCATCCTCTATCTGGATTTCAGCAAGGCCTTTCACCCTGTGCCCCACAAAAGGTTGATCAGGAAGCTGTTGGATCTTGGAGTTGGGGGAAAAGATGGTCAGATGGATGGAAAACTGGCTGAGAGACGGAACCCAGAGGGTGGCGCTGGGGGAGAGTTATCTAGCACTAGAGAGGTAACAAGTGGGTTCCCACAAGGCTCTGTGTTGGGGCCAGTGTTGTTCAATGTCTACATCAATGACATTGGGGATGGCATTAAAGGCTAAATGAGCCTATTTGCAGATGACACCAAGCTCTGTGAGAGAGTGGACACAGCTGAAGGGATACGGGACCTACAGGAAGATCTGGAAAAGCTGGGGAGGTTGTCCAGGATCTGGCAGCTTGGCTTCAGTGCCGAGAAATGCAAAGTTATGCATATTGGAGCCAAGAATCCCAGGACAGCGTATTACGTGGGTGGAGTCAGAGTATCTGCATCAGAGGAGAAGAACCTGGGAATGATGATCACTAGTGACCTGAAGCACTCCATGCAGTGCAAGAAAGCAGCAACAAATGCAAACAAGATACTGCGATGCATAGCTAAGGGGAACAATAGTAGGAGAGAGGAGATTATACTGCCCTTGTACAGGTCACTGGTAAGGGCGCATTTGGAGAATGGAGTTCAGTACTGGTGCCCACACCTCAAAAAGGACATTAACCTGCTGGAGAAGGTACAGAGGAGGGCTACAAAGATGATAGCCGGTCAGCAGGGCAAAGCATATGAGGAGAGGTTTAGGGCACTGACCATGTACACCCTGGAAGACAGGAGAGAGGAGAAATGATTGGGAAATTCAAGTACTTGAAAGGGATAAATAAGGTTAGTAAGGAGAGTCTCTTTAAGCTGAGTGGCAACCATAACACGAGGGGGCACTGTCTTAAGCTGGAGGGTGGGAGGTTTAGGAGGGAGGTCAGGAAGCACTTCTTCACAGAGAGAGTGGTGGACACTTGGAATACACTGCCAGAAGAGGTCATCTCATTGAAGACAGTGGGCAGCTTTAAGAGGGGCTGGGATAAGCATAGGGAGAAGGTAAGACTCATGTTTAGGGAGGATGGGAGATATGGAGAGGGCAGGGACATTAGCTAAAGATGTGAACCTGCAATATGAGCAGACTTGATAGACCAAATGACCTTCTTCTGCTGGCTCCTTCATATGTTCATATGTATGTTCGTATGTTCTTCTATTCTACTTTATTTTACAATCTATGATGTGGAACCTTTGCAAAAGAGCTTGCATTCAAAGGTCGTTTCCAAATCACTAAATAAATAAATAAAAATAATAAATGAGCATTGTGCAGCTGCCTTAGAGTGACTGCTTCAGGACTGATTTCTAGAGTATTCAAAAGAACCGAATGTGCCACCCCTGCAGAAATTCTTGACCTAATCAGATCATCACCTCAACCCATAGACTTCCATAAACTACTTCAGGAAGATGAGTCTGTGACTTTCCAGACTAAGTATGGGGCATTCAGGTGGCGGATTCATCATGGTGAGCTGAAGAAC
Organism: Neoceratodus forsteri; assembly: GCA_016271365.2. Lineage (NCBI taxonomy): Eukaryota > Metazoa > Chordata > Ceratodontiformes > Ceratodontidae > Neoceratodus > Neoceratodus forsteri. Next base: position 416,967,054 of record CM057457.1, read on the forward strand.
ATCCCACAGCTCTGGATGACATGTTTGGATACAATGGATCAGCAGCATTTGCTCCACACAGCAATAAAAGAAAACAAACTTTGATCTGAGGCTACTGGATAACTGTGTTGGAAATATTCACTGCCTCTTTTTTCACCTTCAACAAACTAAATTATGCTTGATCTGTGGCTTACTATTTACACACACTTACAACTATTGAAGCTTCTCATCTAGGGTTCAAGATATTAATTGAAAATCAAGGGCTTTCAGTTTAAAGGAGCCATCACAACACTTCTAGGGAATCAGCTGACCAACCTGGTGAGTAGACATACAATCAAAGTGACAAAATTCCAGGTGGAATCAAACACTTTGCTACAAATTAACCCTTACAGGGTCATGGACTGATATTTCAGTCCAAATTTCCTATATGTTCCAATTCTGTCAGCGGCCTAAGGGCTAAATGACATATAATAAATGGGTGTTAAACTGGTCACATGTAGCAAAATTCAGAGACACACTTTTGGAGATGACTGACCTTCACATTGCAATCAGTAATCCACAAAAAAACATGCAGGCCATCTGAAATCACCAAGTCAGAACAATGGCTCAAAGTCATATTGACTCTTCTGGATCTGTTGCTAGCCTTGCTTGTAGAGCAGAAAGCATCTAACTAAAAGAAACAACATGTTGTTACTAATTTAACACTTATATCTCAGCAGGAGTCAGTGTCTGTTGAGATTAAGCAAGCCAGATACTTTATTAGAAGTAGAAGGGGTCTTATTTAGGGTTAAAAAAGAAAGAAAGTCAGTGTGCGTTCTGTGCTGTGAAGGGTACTGTATCTGCTTACTTTGCTAAACCAGTAGAAGGAGAGAGAGCTTAATTGGGGTGTGGCTTAGACATTATAAAAGCAGGTGACTCAAATTACAACTTCCTGTTGCTAGCCTTGCTTATAGAGCAGAAAGCCGCTAACTAAAAGAAGCTACATTTTCTTATTAATTTAATACTTTTATCTCAGCAGGAGTCAGTGCCTGTTGAGATTAAGCAAGACAGATACTTTATTAGAAATAGAAGGGGTCTTATTTAGGGTTAAAAAAAGAAAGAAAATAAAGAAAATCAGTGTGTGTTCTGTGCTGTGAAGGGTACTATATCAACTTACTTTGCTAAGCCAGTAGGAGGAGAGAGAGCTTAATGGGGGTGTGGCTTAGACACTATAAAAGCAGGTGACTCAAATTACAACTTCCTGTTGCTAGCCTTGCTTGTAGAGCAGAAAGCCGCTAACTAAAATAAGCTACAATTTCTTACTAATTTAACATTTATATCTCAGCAGGAGTCAGTGCCTGTTGAGATTAAGCAAGACAGATACTTTATTAGAAGTAGAAAGGGTCTTACTTAGGGTTAAAAAAAGAAAGAAATGAAACAAAGTCAGTGTGTGTTCTGTGCTGTGAAGGGTACTGTATCAACTTACTTTGCTAAACCACTAGGATAAGAGAGAGCTAAATTGGGAGTGTGGCTTAGACACCATAAAAGCAGATGACTCAAATTACAACTTCCTGTTGCTAGCCTTTTTTCTTAATAAATGCCCTCCATCCCACCCACCCTAAGATAGTTCTACTTTTATAGCCACTGAATTTGTCTGTCAACAGGAACTTCCTCTTTGGCAGTAGGAAGGGAAGGATCATAGAGAAACATTGGTTTTGTCAACCCTAAAGGACAAAGTACTGTAGCTCACCCCACCCCCACCAGCTGGTGGTGGTCTGACACTGAGCAAAGAAGGAGGAGGCTACTGAAGAATATAGGAAGCTGCTGTCCCAGAACAGGAAGTCTGAGAGTTGTAAGAAGAGGAGAAAGTAAGCATACAGAGAAATAGGAGAGGGGACACAAAATAGGTAGGAGTGGTGCAGTGCAATGGCTGTGGGGCAGCAGTGTTCCAGGATACATTCAGGAGGCTGCAATGCTGCCCTATTTGCAGGCATTTCTCTGGTCTGATGGAGGAGGTTGCCCGTCTACAGGCTGACCTGGCTAGGATTCGTGAAACCTCCTCCCCCACCCAGGGAGCACCAGGGCCAATGCCACTACCTCAGAGGTTGCCAAGAAAGAGGAGAGACTGGACCAGGATGGGCTCAGGGAGGGAGTGGGTGATGGAACAGAGTTGCATCCCTCCAGCTGTACCTCTCCACTATTCATTCACTCCTCTGGTGGATAGTGGTTCCTCTATGGAGGCACCTGCAGTGGAGACCAAGGAATATGCTGCAAATCTTCACACAGGAGACACACAGGAGGATGGCATGGGGGACCCACAGGGGAAGGAAACAACTCCTGGTGGAGACTCAATCATTAGGTGAGTAGAAATGGGGCAGAAGGGGAGAGGGAGGTAAGGTGCCTGCCTGGCACCATGGCTTGGAGAGACAGGAAGCGAATCCTCAGGATCATGGGAGCAGCTGCACGAGGGAGGAAACTGGATGTCATTGTCCACCTGGGGACAAATGACATGGCTAGGAATGGGATCAGAGCAGTGCAAGAGGAGTTTGTAGAGTTGGGGAGGGGCCTTAGACAAGTAGAGCATACGGTAACCTTCTCAGAGGTGTTGCCTGTCTATGGCAAAGGTAAAGCTAGGGTACTCCTCACCAGGGAATTCAATAAATGGTTGAAAAACTAGTGTGGAACTCAGGGTTTTGGCTTCAATGGGGACTGGGGAGCCACCTGGAGGGATGCAGACCTATACTGGTGCGATGGTCTGTATTTGTCCAGGGGGGGAATCAGGATCCTAGGTGAGAGGTTTAAATGCTTCATTGGCAAGCATTTAAACTAGCCAAGGTGGGAGGCACTGAAAAGGAGCAGGGAAATACCAGCCCCCCTCCCACAAAACACAGTAATTAGTGAGGTAAACACCAAAGTAGAGAAGTCATTAGGAGAAGGACAGAGGTAAATGTAAAAAAAGGCAAAGGCAGTAAGGACAGGAATGGGGCTGAAAGGGTAAGGCCATCAAAAGTGGAGGTGATGAGTACCAATGCCGTAGTCTGTGTAACAAGCTCCTGAACTAGTGGCCTTGATGGAAAAGGGTTGCCTGGATATTGTGGTAGTCACAGAAACATGGTACACAGAGAACCATGACTGGGATATCAACATACCAGGATACACAATCTACAGGAGGGACAGGAAGGGTAAAAGAGGAGGAGGACTAGCTCTCTATGTAAAGGAAGGGAACAAAGCAACAGAACTAAAGAGTAAACAGGGAGTAGATGAGGCCCTCTGGGTGACCCTGGAGACAGGAAATGGCACCACAATCCGCATGGGGGTTGCATACAGACCCCCATCTCAGAGGGAAGGGAATGGACAAGGAGATGATAGAAGATGTCCTTAGAATGGCAGAAAAAGAGAGATATTGTTGATGGGGACCTGGAAATGCCAGATGTTAACTGGAGCACCTTTGCTGCAGGCACATCCAAGAGCATGGTCATTCTTGATGCCCTACAGGGGGCATGCCTCAGACAGCTAGTATTGGAACCCACTCGGGAGGGAGAATTCATAGACCTGGTACTCTCAGATGGGGATGGAGAAAGAATCTCAGATTTAGAAGTGGATAGCCATCTGGGAACAAGTGACCACCAAACAGTGTGGTTCACAATAAACACAGCCATACAATCAAGCCATACAAAAGCAAGAGTATTGGACCTTAGGGGGCTGACTTTGGGAAAATAAGAGAGCGCCTTAGAAAAACACTAGCAAACAGGCAAAAGAGGGGTGGAGGAACAATGGGAAGTAATCAAAACAGCCATCACAGAGGCAACAAGCCTTTGCGTAAAGCAAATCAACAAAACACAATGAAAGAAAAAAACACTATGGTACTCAAAAGAGGTGGCAGGGAAGGTTAAGGAGAAAAGGATAACATTTAGGAAATAGAAGGAAACACAGAAGGAGCAGGACAGAGAACTTTATCAGTTAAAGCAGAAAGAGGCTGGGAAGGCAGTCAGAATAGCAAAGGCCCAAACTGAGGAAAGGATAGCCAACTCTGTTAAGAAGGGGGATAAGACCTTTTATAGGTACATTAGGGAGCAAAGAAAGACCAAAGAAGGGATACTGAGGCTTAATAAAGGGGATGGAATGTGGGTAGAGGGTGACAGTGAAAAAGCAGGGATACTAAACAAATATTTCTGCTCAGTATTCACAAAGGAAAAGGAGGGGGAGGTACCTAAACCAAACAAGAGAAACACTCTGAAGATGGGGGTCTATACCAGTCCATTTACAGAAGAAAGGGTTCTGAAAGAACTAATAAAATTGATGGTGGACAAAACAATGGAGCCTGATGGGATTCACTCAAGAATTCTAAAGGAACTAAGGGCAGAACTAGTGACACCGCTGACTACTCTCTTTAACAAATCATGGGAGGATGGGGTGGTACCCGAGGACTGGAGGAGGGCAGATGTGATTCCTCTTCACAAAAGTGGGAGCAAGAAAGAGGCAGGAAACTACAGATCAGTTAGTTTGACCTCAGTGGTAGGGAAAATGATGGACTCACTTCTGAAGGAAAGAATTGTTAAGTACCTAGAGGCCAGTGAGGCACAGGACCCAAGGCAGCATGGATTCACGATGGGAAGGTTGTGTCAGAAGAATCTAGTAGATTTCTTTGACTGGATGACCAAAGTACTAGACCAGGGAGGGGCTGTGGACATGGCCTACCTAGATATTAGCAAGGGATTTGATACAGTCCCACACAAAAGATTAAAACACAAGTTAGCCAGAGTGGGCCCCAAGATGGTAGCCTGGATAAAAAATTGGCTAGACAATAGGATGCAAAGGGTAGTAGTAAATGGAGTCCACAGTGAAGAAAGGAGGGTTACTAGTGGGGTACCGCTGGGTTCACTACTAGGACCGGTCCTTTTTAATGTCTTTATAAGTGACATTGCAGAGGAACTGGAAGGAAAAGTATGTCTCTTTGCAGACAACACAAAGATCTGCTACAGGGTTGTAACACAAGATGGAGTGGAAAGGATGAGAAGTGTCTTGGCAAGTTTGGAGGAATGGTCAGATGTATGGCAGCTCAGATTCAATGTAAAGAAGTGCAAGGTAATGCACCTGGGAAACAAAAACCCAGGGGAAGAGTACACAATGGGGGGTGAGATATGAAATAGAGAGCATTTCAGTAGTTGAGCTTGGATATTACAAAGGTGTGTACCAGTGGCAGCAGGTCTTCAGGCGTAATTATGGGTTTAATCTGGGTGATGTTCCATAAATGGTAAAAGTCACTTCTGACAACAGCCGACACTTGAGCTTCAATTGTCAGCTTGTAATCAAGGACAAAGCCCAGAATTCTCACCCTAGAGGACTCTATCAGTGGGACCGACCTCAGGACTACTTCTGCTGTCAGCCTGGAGCCATCCCCACCATGACCACAACCCGCTCTGTCACCAGTACCTCTGTCTTGTTCAGGCTAAGTCTCAGCCAATTAGAGTTCATACAATCCTGGATCTCAGCAAGGCATTTATTCAGCACATCAATGGCATCAGTTGTCCCTGGTGCAAAAGACATATACAGCTGAGTGTCATCTGCATAGCAGTGAAAGTTCAAGCTGTACTGTCAAATGAGCCTGCCCAGGGGTAGCATTTACACTGCGAACAAAAGTGATGGTAGGATCAAACCCTGAGGAACTCTACAGGTCAGGGGTATCGAGAGAAGGAGAAATTCCCCATCACCACTCTCTGCCTCCTACCCAAGAGAAAAGACTCAAACCAGGTTATGACAGCAGCAGCATGACCACAATACTCTCTAAGGGGCTCCAACAACACTCTAAGGTGATCCAACAACATAAAATGGTCCACAGTGTCAAATGCTGATGACAGATCAAGGAGAATGAGAATTGACTGCCTCTTTGATCTCTAGCCCTGAGCAAATTACTATGCACCAAAACTAAAGCTGTTTCTGTGCTGTGCTTCACCCTAAATCTGGACTGGAATTGGTCTTAGATGTCAAAAACCTCCAGGTGCTCCTCAAGCTGCACAGCCACTATCATCTCAACAACCTTCCCTAAAAATGGAAGGTTAAAGATAGATCTATAATTTGTCTGCGTGTCAGGGTCAAATGATGCTTTTTTCTTTCAGAAGAGGCTTCACCAACACCTCCTTTAAGGTGTTGGGAAAGACCCCCTTCTTAAAGTGAACACCAGACTATCAAGCGAACACTGGACCAATGGCATTGACACAAACCACTGGGAGATGTGTCAGGCCAGGGTCCAGTTCACAACAAGTGAGCCATAACTTTGAAATTACCTTGGGGAGCTCGATCACCTCCACTGGCCAAAACTATGCTTATACAATTGGAGTGCCTCTGCTCTACCCAGGCCAAACCAGTGGGACTAGACTAGACCCACTGGCAAGATCCCACCCTGAATAGAGGATACCCTGCCAGAAAAGAACAGAATAAACACTTTGCAAAGTGCTGCTGAAAAAAGCTCTTTTTAGCAGTAGACAGATGGAATGGAGCAATATGTCCACAGTCTGGATGAGCTGAGCTGGTCTTTCTCCCCCTGCAGTAATCTCGCTGGACAGGAACTCTGCCTTCTTATGGTCACTAGACCTTTGATAATCAGCATAGTGATTCCTCATAGTCAGCCTATTCTCCTCTGATTGAGTCCTCCACCAGTAATGCTCCAATCCCTGACCCATGGTCATCATCATCTTACATAGAACATAGAAACATAGAAGTTGATGGCAGATAAGGACCACAAGGCCCATCCAGTCTGCCCATTTCTTTTTCTATCTTATAAATGTGCCATTGGCCTTTGCTCCATCATTGGCCTATCTATTCATACTCATCTGTACTGTTCCCTTATGCCTATCCCATGCCTGTTTGAATCCCTGCACTGTATTCATAGCTGCCACTTCCTGAGGTAGGCCATTCCACGCATCAACCACCCTTTCTGTGAAAAATAATTTCCTCACATTCCCCCTTAATCGACCTCCCTCTAGTCTCATGCTGTGTCCTCTTGTTTCTTATATTTAAACATATTAGACTCTTACACCTTGTTAATGCCCTTAAGGTGCTTGAATGTTTCGATCATATCACCTCTCTCCCTCCTTTGCTCTAGGGTATACATATTGACCTCTGTTAATCTGTCTGCATATGTCTTCTGATGCAGTCCCTGCACCATTTTGGTTGCCCTTCTCTGGACTGCCTCAGTTTGGTTAATGTCCTTGTGAAAGTGTGGCCTCCGGTACTGCATGCAGTACTCCAGATGGAGCCTAACCAGTGTCTTGTAAAGAAGAATTATTACCTCCCTCTTATGACTTGTGATACCCCTATTAATACACCTTAACATCCCCCTAGCCTTGCCTACTGCTTTAGAGGTCTGCTTGGATGATTTCAGGTCATCGGTGATAATGATGCCCAAGTCTCTTTCTTCCTTTGTGGCTGCCAGCAACTCCCCTCCCAGCCTATAGGTGGTTTCAGGGTTTCTCTTCCCTATGTGCATGATCTTGTACTTCTTTGCATTAAATCCCAGTTGCCAGTCTTCTGACCATTTTGCTAGTTTATCCAGATCTCTTCTCATTCCGCCAACCCCATCTGGATCATCTACTCTGTTGCAGATCTTGGTATCATCTGCAAACAGACAAGCATTACCCTTCAGTCCATCTGCAATGTCACTAATGAAGATATTGAAGAGGACTGGCCCCTGGACCAATCCCTGAGGTACCCCACTTGTGACTTGCATCTCTTCTGACTGTATACTTTACCACCACTCTCTGTTTTCTGCCTGTCAACCAGTTTGCCACCCAGTTGACCAACGTCTGACCCCCCTTACCATTCTCTCCTCTGTTTGACTTCTTCTCCTTCTTGTTGCCTTTAATCTTCCATTTTCCCTCTATTTCCTTTTTTTCTCAAATGACTGCTCAGATAGGTGTCAAAATGTGAAAAGTGGGGGCTCTAAAATCAGGATATGATTTCAATGGTTTCCACCTTCATAGTCAACATCATATCAGTTTTATTAGTAAACTCTTATTTAGTTTAAGTTAATGTTATATTTTCTTGTGTGAGTTTTGTGGTTGAGTGACTAGGGCTTTGTAGCACTGATGCTGGTTCTGCCTGAAGTGGGAGAGCATGAGAAAAGACTATTGCACTGAACTGGAAATCTCTAATAAATGTGAGGATGCTGGCAAGTGCTTTTCTATTAAACAAATGATATTAGCTGTTCATGGAGTGACTGCAGTTCAACACCTGTCCCCTCCCCAGACTTTCAGAATTGAGGCTATTGGGCAAATGAAAACATGACTAACATGATCTGAAGCCTGGCAAGCACTGATAGTGAGTGCTGGCAAGTGTTTTTCTATTTACAAATAACATTACATTGCCATTCATGGAGCAACAGAAGGCCAGGGCCCTTCGCCCAACCATTCAGGAGTGAGGACATTGGAGAAATGGAAGCATGAGTAGTGTCGTCATCTGAAGCCTCACAAGACTTGATATAACATGCTGGCAAGTGTTTTTCTACTTTAAAAAAGACATTGCCCATTCACGGAGAAACAGTAGTTCTGCCACCCCAGACTTTGAGGAGTGAGCATGTTGGGAGAAATGGGAGCATGACTAGAGTGATCAGAAGCCTCAGAAGACCTGATACTGAGTGCTGGCAAATGTTTTTCTCTGTTTTACAAAATAAAGTTAAATTAGTTGCTCGAAGAGTTAGTACACATCCGCTTTGTGTAACCTGTGCACAAACAAGACAGATAGTATTTGTGCAGAGTGAGATTTATAGGGCAAACAACGGCATCCACTGACATTCAAAGATCATTGCCATTTTTAATGTGTCCTACAAGAAGCAATGTTGGTTGAAAATGGACACTAAGTAGTCAGCAATATGGTGGCCATTTATATCTAAATTTCCAACATGGAATTACTGTGTGTGTGTGTGTGTGTGTGTGTAGTGAACTTTAGAACTACATAAGGCTCAGGAAGATTCTGTACCTGGACTTACTGCTATGAATTATACAGCTCAAAGCATGGCTATAAGCCAAACAGATTATAGGGTTTTACTAGCCTATTTATATAGTCTGTCATCTACAGATTTAAGTTTTTTTCATTTAAACATTTTACCATGAGTTGCCTAATCAACAACTTTAGCACAGCAATCAAATTCAGTTTACCTATCCTTGCTTCCTCCTTTGCCCTTTTAATTCACTGTTCCATCTGTTTCTGTAGATATTGTAAAGCTTTTTTGTATTCCTTGCACCCACCCCCTTGGTTGCATTTGGAAGTGAGATTTTCCCAGTTATCAATTTGAAATAAAGCAATCAATAAATGCACCCTTATCTGACAAAGTGAAACTATCCCCATAGTCCCGTTTACACGTCTTTCATTGCTTGCTCTCATGGTTCATTACCGATTCCCCTGCTTCTCAGCTCCAAGGATTTATTTCTCTTTTACTGCACTCACCTGCAGCTCTGCACTGCTCCCCTGTGAAATTATATCTGCTTCTCTTCTTCTGCCATCTCAGGGGTCAAAAGGGACACAGTGGGCCAGTTCAAACTACTCTCTTTTGCTCTTGTTCCTTTTCACATGATAGAAATTCACAAAAATGCCCCCCATTCCCAGTCATACATTTTAAAGGCCACTGGGTTTCATTTTTTTACCAGAAAACCTGGTAAAATTCCAGAATTTGTACTGTCCGCACTCCAATAAAAATAAAGAATTGGACAGATTTTAGCACTTCATATGGATATCAGTAAATTTGAAGACCTTGTATTTTTTTGCATCCTACACAATTTTTAATTTGCTTCATTTAATGGTCTGTGCATTAAGCCTTTTCTTCCTGGTTGTTCATACACATACTAAAAAATGACAGTAGAATGTCGGTAAAAATCTGAAAATTGAAGTAAAAAATCACTGGTGCAATTCCCATACTTTCAAGTCTGGGAAATGCAATTTCACTACTTTAATCATTTCAGATCAGTGGCATTGTACATTTAATTTACATTTTGTTGACTATTGAAGCTGCTACTGTATTTTATGTGTTTTATTCCCCTTGGGATAATTATTTTATATGTTTTCTTGTACAGGCGCCAATGGTTTGGAAAGGCACCTTTTATAAATAAAGATTATTTGATTTGATTTGATTTCAGTATTACCCTGTATCATTATTATTATGTAATTTCTCACCAGCTTTGTCCTTGGGCTGCTCCATCCCAACCTTCTCCTTTGGTCTCTCTTCCTGTTCCCCCATCTTGTCTGGCCTTCTGTCCTGTGGCTTAACCTTCTCTTCTCTGTTTGACTTCTCCTTCTTGTTGCCTTTGATCTTCCATTTTCCCTCTATTTCCTTTTTTTCTCAAATGACTGCTCGGATAGGTGTTGAAATGTGAAAAGTGGGGGCTCTGAAGTTTAAATTAGTACAGGATTAGTCAAAGTAGCAATGAACTGAAAGCAGTTGTAAGCAGAAGTGAAACTGCTATTTTTTGGGGTTTTTTTCAGTAGAGGTTTATGTTCTCTGGAGCTGGGAATGAGTGGCTTCTCAGCCACATCTCCAGACATCTTGGACCCTTCCTACCCTCCTTATATACTAGGGGCTAGTTCCCCTGCTACTCCCTCTCCCCACAACATGGCCATGCCTTCCTCACAAGAGTGTATGTATCCAGAAATGCCTTCCAGCTAGAGTGAGAGGATGGGTCCAAGTGTCCAGGTATGGCTTCATGAAACCTGCTCTGCTCAGTCTTCCTCCATGTTTGTCTTCCCTGTAGCTCCTGAAGGCATGGCAGCACAGAGGACTCATGCCTATGGACGTACGCATGCATTACAGAGGCCTGGCTCCCTCCGCCACCACACCCAACTATACCTATCTCTTGTATGCTGGCACTACCACCAGGCATTCAACTGGTTGTAGCCAAAAATGGTGAAGGTCCATGACCCAAGCCTGAGAGGGGAGAGCTGCTGGACAACAGATGATCCTGTCTCAGCCCTCACCCCTGCTGACCCCCAGCAAACCGATCTCATTCCTGAACTTGTGTTGCCAGCGTGGTGAGAGGTGAGCTGCTTTACAATGCCTCAGCCCTCTGTGCCACCAGGCTGGCCTACAATGTTTTTTTTTTTGTTGTTAATACAAAGAATGTACCGGCACAATTTTAATTACAAAACAAAGAAAAATACAGCATCACATTTACAAAAGCAAATCATAAAAGTCATTTCATGAGTCTTTGGGCCTGTCGGAAAATAAACAATGCCTACAGATAAAGTCCGAAGAAACATAGAATTTGACAGCAGATAAGGACTGCGTGGCCCACCTAGTCTGCCCATTTCCCTACCTAATGGATAAGCTGCAGATCCTAGTTAACTAACAGCCTACTTCCTCCTACCCCCCCATTAGAATTGCCTTATGTCTGTCCCATGCATTCCTGAATTCCACCACTGTTTTTGACTCCATGACCTCCTCAGAAAGGCTGTTCCATGCATCCACAAGTCTCTCCATATAAAATACTTCCTCACATTACCTCTGAGCCATCCCCCCTCTATCTTCAAATTCTGACCCCTTGTTCTTGCACATCTCTTTTTCTGAAAGATGATACCCGCTTTGACTTTGTTGACTCCACTGAGGTACTTGAAAGTTTCCATCATGTCCCCCCCATGACCACGGGTCCATCTAGTCTGCCCATAAAGAGCATCCTGCTTATCCCATTGACCTGCCCAGTTGAGGAAATTTCGACATGCCTCCATCCCTCTCCCTCTCCCTCACTCTCCCTCCTTCGCTACCTTCTCATCCATAGCTTTTCCTCTTGGAATTATCAGCCCTTTATACATCATCAGTTCCAGCTGTTCATGAACCCATTTATAGTCCCACCCCCACCACTTACACAGGCAATCTGTTCCATAGGTACACCGCCCCCAAATCAACCTCCATTTCCACTACAGCCATATCCCTAGCTTCCCCCTTTGGAATTATCAGTTCTCCATACTTTACCGGTTCCAGCTGTTTATAAACCACTTTTTAGTCCCACAACCAGCACTTGCACAAGCAATTTGTTGAGGGGGTACTCCAATCTGAACAGTCCCCTTCACTCCCTACTGCCACCTCCTTAGCTTCTCCACATGGAATTATCATCCCTCTGCACTGTACCAGTCACAGCCATTCATGAACCTGTTTCTAGTCCCTCCCCCACCACTTACATAACCAATCTGTTTCATGGGTTCCCAACCCCAAATCATCCCACACTCCATTGCTCCCCACCACAGCATTACTAACTTCTCCTCTTGGGATTATCAGTCCTCTGTTCTATACCATCCCAATCATTCAGGAACCCATACACAGTCCCTCTCCTGCCATTTGCACAGGCAATTTGTTGAGAGGGTACTTCACTCTGAATATGCCCCTCACTCCCTACCACAACCTCCTTAGCCACTCCACTTGGAATTATCAGCCCTCCATACTGTACCAGTCCCAGCCATTCATGAACCTGTTTATAGTCCCTCCCCCACCACTTACACAGGTAATCTGTTCCATGGGTACCCAACCCCCAAACCATCCCATGCTCCATCACTCCCAATCATAGCATTACTAACTTCCCCTCTTGGAATCATCAGTCCTCTATCCTATACCAATCCCAACCATTCAGGAACCCATACACAGTCCATCTCCTGCCACAGGTAATTAGCCCCATGGGTACCCAACCCCCCCACTTCCAAAAGCCATATCCCTGACTTTTCCACTTAGAATTATCAGCCTCTGTACTGTACCAGTCCCAGACATTCATGAACCTGTTTATAGTCTCTCTCCCACCAATTACCCAGGCAATATATTCCATGGGTACCTTACCCCTGAACCCTCCCCCTCTCATCTACTTCAACATCCCTAGCTTCTCCACTTGGAATTATCAGCCCTCTATACTGTGCCCATCCCAGCTGTTCATGAACCCATTTATAGTCCCTCCTGTCACATTTACACAGGCAGTCTGTTCCATGGACACCCCAACCCAGAGCCCTCCCACTCTCCCTTGCTCCCTACTGCAAAATCCCTAGCTTCGCCTATCAGAATTGCTAGCTTTCTATAGTATACCTGTCTCAGCTATTCATGAACCTTTAATAGGCCCATCCCACCATTTACACAGGCAATCTGTTCCACTGGCACCCCACCCCTGAACCCTCTCCCTTGCCTGCTCATTCCCTACCTCCACATTCCTATGCTTCACCTCTTGGAATTATCAGCCCTCTATGATATAACAATCCCAGTCATTTATGAACCCATTTGCAGTCCCTGCCTAGCACTTACGCAGGCAATCTACTCCATGGCTACAGCACTTCCCAAACACTCCCCCTCCCCTACCTCCACATTCCTAGCTTCCCCTCTTGGAATTATAAGCCCTCTATACTGTACAGGTCCCAGCCATTCATGAACCCATTTATAGTCAGCCTCCACCACTTCCACAGGTGATCAGTTCCATGGTTACCTCACCCTCAGACCCTACCCCTCACTCCCTATGGTCACATCTCTAGCTTCCCCTCTTGGAATCATCAACCATCTACACTGTATCAGTTCTGTCCTTTCATGAGCCCATTTATAGTCCCTCCCCCACCTCATTCACAGGCAGTCTGTTCCATGACTACACTGCCCTCTCTGCAATTAACAGATTAGCACTCAACAACTTAGCCATTGAAATACATCCCCTATGCTGAATCTAACCAGAGGGTCTGTACGCCTGAGCCCTCACTTTCCAATCCACAAAAAAGTAAATTCTCAAACCAGCACTTACATTTCTATCTCTCACAAAGCTTTACTGAGTCCCTGCCTAACTGCCTGTGATAGGCCAAATCCTGAAATGAGCACTTTCACAGCCTGCCTAAACTTCCTTCCTACCCAGTTTCCCTATGCTCCCCAGTGAACAGATTAGAGCTCCACAAATGATTGAAACACTCATGCCCCCCTATACCACTTCTTATTTTAGGATCAGTACACCCGGACCCCTCGATCACAAACATGCAAAGGATTCCAGTGGAGGCACTAATCAAACCTGCATGATGCAAGGTAACACCAGCAGTTATTGCATAGAACCTGCACATTTATTGTGGCTGCATGCAGAATTCAGCAAGTCAAACATATTGCAGAATATTAAATAAGCCAACAATATTGATAAGCAGTTCTGTGAGTAAAGTGATAATCAGTTGCGATAATGCACAGCATATGGCACAGGTTTAGTAGCAACATGAGTAATGCTTTATTTTAAATGTATAAATTTGAGTAAAAACATAACCAATGTTTAGCAGTTAAGTGCTATGCAATTCAGAAAATGGTTAGCATTACCCTTTGTGTGCCTCTGTGTTTTTCTATACTATACCAGCTCTTTAATACCCTGGGCATTGGGTGAGTGAAAAAAAAGTTGATTCTAGAGATGTGTCAGTCTTTGAACCAATGACATGACTGGAAATCAGCCTACAGCCAATTGTGTTGGGCCTTTCAGATGATGTCCCAGGTCCTTAGCAAGTTCAGTTTTCAAAGGGGTTTCACTGTACTGCTCACTGAGCTGTCTTTCACCATTCCATATTCTAATGGAACTTTTTGTCCACTTACAGTATATAACTCTTGACAGTGTTTTAGCTTTTATCTTTGCCCAGCTCACCAAATCCTACTAACCTGCTCAGTGACTGTGAAAAATACCTTCCTGCTCTCAGCTCAGCAAACTCTTTCAGCCCTATCCCTGACTGAAAATTATCTTTTCACCAGCAGCTCACAAAACCCATCCAGGCTGCTTACTATTTGTGAAAGATATCTCCCAGCTATCAGCTTTCAAAACCCTTCCAGCCTGATCTGTTTGAAACCAAGGAATATCCCCCTTTCTGCTTTTAAAAGCCCTCCAGGCCTGATCTTCAGTTATGACAAAAAAATCTCTTCACTTCCAGCTTAATAAACCCTCTCATTCTGATGTCCATTTTAACAAAAATACCTCCCCAAGAGCTAACTAAACTGTACCAGCCAGATTCCTATTTGGGATTAAAATACTTCCCCACACTTAGCTTGCCAAACCCTCACAACCTAATCCCTGTTTGTGTAAAATACATCCTACCTGATCTAATTTTATGAAAATACTTCCTGCCTGATACAGATCTGTGAAAAATACCTCCCGGCTCCCAGCTTACCAGACTCTCCTGGCTTAATCCTTATTTGTGAGAACTACCTTCCCATTCCCAGCTCTCCATACCATTCCAATCTGATAGCAGTTTTTGAAAAATACCTTGCCACACCTAGCCCAATCCCCATTTATAAAAATACCTACCAGCTCCCAGCTCACCAAACCTTCTAGCCTGATTCTAGCTTGTAAAAAATACCTCCCCATTTCACATTCGCTAATCACTCCCAGTCCAGCTCTTGTCTGTAAATAATACCTCCCCACTCCCAGCTCTCCAATCTCTTCCAGCCCAATCCCCATTTGTAAAAAAACATACCTCCCAACTCCAAGTTCATCAAGCCCTCCCAGCCCATTTCTAATTTGTGGAAAATACCTTTCCACTTAAAGCTCAACCAATCCTTCCAAACCAATCCCCATTTTTTTAAACATTAGTTTTATTAACAGAGTTTTGTGTACATCCATTGTGCAGTTCAATAACTGAATATAGGGTACAGTGCACTAGGTGTTTACATTGAAAGTAATTCTGTGCATAGAAGGGCACAATGATATTTCCAATTATAAAAATGTTTTTGTCAATGGTGAATTGTGATCTGCTGATGGCATTCCATAAGCCCTACATTAATCTTTTAATTAATATACTTGTAGAGCCACTCTTCATGTATGGTGGTTTCAAATTTGAAGTGGCAACCTTTAAACCATTCTTTTTTTAGAATCTTTATCCACCGTTACCTATACTGCCTTGTAAGAGCAGTGACTGATTTTGAGTGGTTTAATAAAAAGAGTGCCTTCTCATTTACCTGATCAACAAATGCATGCTGTTTGAAGCAATCCTTGAGCACACACTGTTAAATGTTGCAGGACAACTGTCTATGGAGTCACAGTAAGTGCCTCAATAACTCTTGAATCCCAAATTCCAGAAATTGCTCTATTTAAAAGAAAAGTCATGGAGCACAAGCTGTAAGACACCTGAATGTCTCAATTAACTGCAACCAGACACTATACAATTCTCCCTGCTTACCCAGCCCTACTGCATTAAACTGCAAACAGAAAAAAAACTACTAAGAAGAACCCTGGTTATCCGAACCCGAGTCTACTGAGGCAAACCTTTGTTGCCCTTTTTTCCCTATGCTTCTAGTACTTGCCTTTGCCAAGGTTTAAGCATTAGTGAAATTGATCACGTCTAATCTATCATAACATCTTTTTCATTCACACACTTGGAGGCTGTAAATCGGTGCCGTGGCTCAGTATGAAGTCTGAATTGGCAGGTTTCTGTTCAATTACTGGTTCTAATGTCATGCAGTTTGGCTTGTGGTTACCAGCATTTTTCTTTTTTTTTTGCTTGCACACAGCTGTTCAGTTTCAGCAATGAATGATGAAGGGGGATATTTTAAAATTAAATGTATTAGAGGTAGGGACTGAAGTTGCTATTGGTCAAAGTTTAAAAGCATAACAGTGTTTTCCATGCCACACTGTCTTGCTTTTGATTTGGCACAGAACTCGGAGGTGAACAGTAAAGGCAGCTCCTACCCGTTTTCAACTCAGATCACCTAATGTGCACATAATTACAGTGATCTCTAAAATCTTCAAATGACACTTAACTTCCCACCCCCCCAACTTTTGAACCAGTGTGCTGCAAAAAGCAGACCTCAAGTCCATTCAGCCTGCCTAGTGATTCTTTTTACGTAGCAACTGTAAGGGCATTCACTAGGATTTGAATTCAGGCACACCAGCCTCAGTATGTACAGTATGTCTGCATCTTAGTAGCTGAAGGTTAATAGTAAGGTCTTTTTAATAGATGTTATCCACAGCCTTTTGTATTGTGTCTGGGCTTTAAAATTAATTTTACTGCCGTTAGCTGCAGATAAAAAACTTGCCACATGGTAACTCCTCATAAACATGTGTGTGCATTATGAACAGTCTCCACAAAGTCAGCTTCCTCAGTCACTGCAGAAGGACTATTTAGGCACAGAACCTTGAGATGGATAAAAGAAAATGATCATCCCAAAAATTAAAATTATTTTAAAAATATTTGTATTTTTATACTAGCAATGAGTTACTCCCAGGGGTTATGTTAATGTTCAAGTTAATCACCTCCTGGGAGAAATATGGCACTCAACTATGCCTTGTGCCACATTACACCCCAGTGGTAATTAACTAGAACAATAACATAACCCCTGCGCACATATTATTGCTTAATCATGTTTCATTCACATTTTTCAGGTGGCTATGTATGTGTGACATGAATGTTTGGGAGAGAGTCTGGGTGAGGGAACTGAAGGACTAGACCTTCCTCCAGGAGTCACTGGGAGTGTCCAGCTCAGCCATCTGCATCTGATCAGAGCTGCCTCACCCCACCTCACCTCCCTCCAGAGGAATCAGCCTGGGCCTCTTTCCTTGGTGGTGTTCAGGAGATAATATCTGGTTTGTGGTTTATAATATGGAGGAGTTAGCTATTCCAGCTGTTCTGATGTTTCAGAAGTTTATTTTGCAGTTGTGACATGAGTTTCTCCATTCTGTACATGTCCCAGACTGTATCCTCCCACTCGGTCTCAGTGGGGGGGGGGGGCACCAGTTTTAGTCAATGATCTTATTGTTTTTTTTTTGGGCTGCTATGTGTAGGATACTCATAAGATACATATTAATTCTGTTTTGGATAGGTGGCAGTAGATGTACCACTATGGCTTCTGCAAGGGTAAGACTGCCACAGGTTAGAAACAATGAATTAAGTGCTTCCTTGACTGCTCCTCAGAATATGGTTAGCACTGGGCAGGACCAAAAGATATGTGTGTGTAGCCACCTCTGCATCCACTCCAACAGGAGGAATTGACAGTCTGATGAAATTTAGCTATAACTGATGAGGTCCTAAAATAATAAATCAAGGTTTTCCAACTTAACTTCCTCCATAAGTAGGAGCCCATCGCTTTGTGCTACTGGTACAATATGTATATCCACTCCTCTTGTGTGATTAATACTAAAAGTCCCACTTCCAATGTAATTTTTGTTGCTTCCATCATAGTAGTGGAATCCCCCCAGTAGTGCTTTATAAAACACTGAGATAAAATGGGGTGGTCACTGGCCCCTCAACACTTCTTGGACAAAACAGGTTATAATTGGGAATTTAGAATTGTCCACCCTAAATCCAATAATGGACTGTAGGTGGTGAGGTACTGTATTTTGGAAAAAATACACATATACACACACACACACACACACACACACACACACACACACTGGTATAAGGTGGTATTCTGTCCATAGCTGATCAAAGGATTTACGTATCCATTCATAAACATAGAAACATAGAAACATAGACTTTGATGGCAGATAAGGACCGCTAGGCCCATCTAGTCTGCCCATTTCCCTACCTACAGGATAGGCTGCAGATCCTAGTTAACCAACAGCCTATATCTTCCTGCCCCCCCACAAGATTTGCCTTATGTCTGTCCCATCCATTCTTGAATTCTCCCACAGTTTTAGACCCCACAACTTCCTCAGGAAGGCTGTTCCATGCATCCACTACCCTCTCTGTGAAATAATACTTCCTCACATTGCCCCAGAACCGCCCTCCTTCTAACTTTAAAATGTGTCCCCTTGTTCTTGCAAGTCTTTTTTTCTGAAAGATGCTACCCTCTTGGACTTTGTTGATTCCCTTGAGGTACTTGAAAGTTTCTATCATGTCCCCCCTCTCCCCTTCTTTCCTCAAGGGTATACATATTAAGCTCCTTTAGTCTCTCCTCATACGGCTTCTTTTGCAGGCCCTGCACCATTTTAGTTGCCCTCCTCTGGACTGCCTCTATCCTGTCTATGTCCTTGCGGAGATGGGGTCTCCAGAACTGGACACAGTATTCCAGATGGGGTCTCACCAACTGTCTGTACAGAGGGATGACAACTTCCTGTTTTCTGCTGCTGATGCCTCTCCCTATACATCCCAGTATACCCCCAGCCCTCCCTACTGCCTTCTCACATTGCTTGCTAACCTTAAGGTCATCTGATATGATTACCCCCAGGTTCCTTTCCTGTTTTGTTGTTGTTACTACCTCCCCACCCATTGTGTACTCTTCCCCTGGGTTCTTGTTTCCCAGGTGCATTATTTTGCACTTTTTTGCATTGAATCCTAGCTGCCATACGTCTGACCATTCCTCCAACCTTGCCAAGTCCCTTTTCATCCTTTCCACGCCTCCTTGTGTATCAACCCTGTTGCAGATCTTTGTGTCATCTGCAAAAGGCATCTTTTCCTTCCAGTCCCTCTGCAATGTCACTGATGAAGACATTAAAAAGGACTGGACCCAATACTGAACCCTGCGGTAGCCCACTAGTAACCGCCTTTTCTTCAGAGTGGACTCCATTTACAATTACCTTCTGTGTCCTGTTGTCCAGCCAATGTTTTACCCAGGCTACCACCCTGGGACCCACTCCCGAAAAGAAAAAACTATGCCCCAAGCCTCTTCAGCACCAGGTTTGAAAGGTGTGATCCATATGGGGGGGGGGACAGAGAGACAGAGACAAAGGATGGATCAGGATCAAAAGCTGGGATCCCCAGTGGGTGAGAGGGCAATTTTGGATCCGGGCTAATACAAATTCATCTGCCTTTATTGGGCCTGTTGTGAGGTTATCCCATATCCTGATGTCCTTTGTGCTGAAGAGGGTCTGGATAGGAGGGACTAACAGCAAATACACTTCCAGGGTTTTAAATAATTGATTAGCAGTTTTTTTTGGGGACAATGCTAACTGTACAGAAAGTATTTATATAGGTTTTCTGGAAGTGTTATGCTTGTTAAACACAGCGAAGCAAGTGCTATGCATTTTTACAATGTTTTAACACTTTTATGAGCAAAACGCTAATCAGTTTTTGGAGCTAAATAAAATCCTGACTTCCAAGACCACCCAGTGCCATCATAGGGAGGGGTCTCTGCTAGGCGAGAACATGCTGCAGTACTGTGAATTGGATGTACAGAAGTAAATCTGGAAGTGCCAGTCCTGCCTTTATTGTTGGAAACTATTCTGTTTAACTTCTATCCTGGGGTGATGCCCCCTCCAGATATATCTATAGACCATTTCAGCATCAGGACTCCTGATGGACTAATGGCTGAATTTGGCCAATTCATGGACTCCAGGACCTCCCTCCTGCATCCTCATCAGCCAGCCAGTGGGGGATTCAGCAAGGGTATGAACTTTGAACTGAACACTGCACTCTAAAGGGTCTGGGACTATGACTGCAGCTTTCAGTTGCCACTGGAGCATAGAAGCGGGGCCTGGATCACACAGTATTGTCTGCAAGCTCTCCCCCAGCCAATGTTTCAGCAAAAGGAGCCTCGATGTACTAACAGCTGGACTTGGCCATTTTGGTGACTCCAGGAGGTCCTTCCTACCTCCTTCCCAGCCATTTAGTGGATCCACATGATATTTTGGTCATGCACTATCCAGTGTCCACGCAGAAGCCTGTCCATGCAAGGGTCCATAGCTGCTAAAGAAAGTAGTCTACGTAGAGACTGCTGGAGTCAGTCAATATTCAACTGGTCTGTGGGCCACTCTTTTTATAGGCTACTTTCCGCAGTATAGGGCTGTACAGAAACCCTGGTATTTGTTTCACTACTACCATAGTTGAATATTGTGTCCTCCCCCCACTTGTTAAATTGCCACTACCGTAGTTTAAATTGTCTTCTATCCCCATGGTAGTGCTGCCTCACAAAAATTGTTATATGTTCTTCTCATTATCATTAACTATCGTGTTCTTCCTCTTAGATGTTATTGCTACTGCTATAGTGTAAATGGTTTTCTCTCCCCATTTCAGATGTACCTTGCACATATGTTGTATTATATTGTTTTTATGTATGCCCTCTCTTGCAATGCCTGTTTTCTAACATTGTATTGATCTTGTGTTTACTTGTCCTACTGTTTTGTAACTGCATCATACTGTGTAAACTTACTCCTGGTTTATTGCAGAAATGTCCCCCATGCCCGAAGTTTTGATTCACTCTGAACTGTGCTACTTTACATGTGCTGTGTCACATATAATTATATATGTTTAAGTTGTGTTCTCCCGGGTTGTGCCTGAAAATAGGCATCCTTATGCCTAGTGCACTTACCCGGTTACCAAAAGCAAATAAATAAATAAATACTCTTCTTAGTAAAAGTAAGTAGTTTAAGTATTGTTTTCTCCCCTCCTGTTATCACTTACTGCTACTGCCATAGTTTTATACTGTGCTCTCACCCCTTATCAGTCCCCCCTAGTTATTATATTGCTACTGACTTAGTTTTATACTGTGCTCTCACCCCTTATCAATCTCTCCCCCAGTTATTATATTGCTACTGCCTTAGTTTTATATTGTGCTCTCACCCCATATCAGTCTCCCCAATTATACTGTTACTGCCTTAGTTTTATATTGTGCTCTCACCCCATATCAGTCTCTCACAATTATACTGTTACTGCCTTAGTTTTATATTGTGCTCTCACCCCATATCAGTCTCCCCCAATTATATTGTTACTGCCTTAGTTTTATATTGTGCTCTCCCCATATCAGTCTCCCCCAATTATATTGTTACTACCTTAGTTTTATATTGTGCTCTCACCCCATATCAGTCTCCCCCAATTATATTGTTACTACCTTAGTTTTATATTGTGCTCTCACCCCATATCAGTCTCCCCCAATTATACTGTTACTGCCTTAGTTTTATATTGTGCTCTCACCCCATATCAGTCTCCCCCAATTATACTGTTACTGCCTTAGTTTTATATTGTGCTCTCACCCCATATCAGTCTCCCCCAATTATATTGTTACTGCCTTAGTTTTATATTGTGCTCTCAACCCACATCAGTCTTGACATGCAACTATTGTTATTGCTCTTACACATTGTTACTACTATAGTTATTGTACTCTCCTATCCTCATACCAGCTCTACCCGCTCATTCTATTATAACATAACTACATTCTTATTGCTGTCAGCTTCTTGCAGTTCTCAGCATTCTATCCCTCTAGTGAGGTTTTCCCCTTCTATCCATCTTTTGAAGCTTCTCATTCTCTCTCTTCCCCCCACTATTCTCTGACTGCCTCACTCCACCCCTCTCCCTTTCATTCTGCTCTTCATCTATCTATTCTTATTGGACCCCTTCCCCTTACCTCTGTTCCTCTCCTTCTTTTCACATATGATGCCTCAGAAGTGCTGTTTTCAATTCCCCTCCCTCATTTTACCCTTTGCTAATTGCTCTAACCCCTGATCTCATGCTCCTCTGTCTTTACTTCACTGTGCTGCCCTAATCATCCCAGTACATCTCTCCTACTCCTTCACCTGCTGCTGCACTTCTACCCACCACCTTATTTCTGATTAACTGCACAATCTCCCTATTTAGGGTCCCTTTAACTCTGTATTCTGTGCTGCTCCTGTTCCACTTGCCTTTCTCCTCTCAGGACCTTTGCTGCCTACTCACTCTCTCCTCCCTCCCTCCACAATCTCCCTATTTAGAGTCTCCATATCTCTATATTCTGTGCTGCTCCTGTTCCACCTGCCTTTCTGCACTATGGACCACTCTTGCCTACTCACTCTCTCCTCCCTCCCTCCACCTGCTGCAGTGCTTCCACCCTCCACAATCTCCTTATTTAGAGTTCCCTTATCTCTGTATTCCGTGCTGCTTCTGTTCCACCTGCTCTTCTCCACTCCTCCACTGTTGCCTACTCATTTTCTTCTCCTCTCACCTCCGATCTATATCTAGTTCTGATCCAACAGCTTCTCTATTATGATGTGTATCACCCTCTCTCTTCTTTCCTTCTGTTCTCTCTAACTTCCCTCCCTCTCTCCGGCTGTCTTTCCTTCTTCCTACCCTCTTTCTCCCTTTCCCCCTTCTCCTACCTTCCCCATCTCCGGTCTTTCCCCTCCCATTCCCCTTGGCTTTCTAGCTGTTCCTCTACCACCTCTTGGCTCCACCTGGACACTTCTAGATGCTCTTCTCCCTGCCCTCCCCACTCCCTTTCTCCTTCTCACCCACCACACAAACACATCTATGTCTCCATCAAAGTCTTCATCTCATTGCAGCTCCTCATGGTAGAAGATATTGAACCCAACCCCAGCTCTGCACACTCACCTCCCACTGGTATCCCCAAAGGGCTGAGAGTGTTACTCATGAATATCAGAAGCCTCTTCCCTAAGAGATATCAACTGCAACCTTTAATGGTTACTCTGCAACCTGATGTATTAATCATCTCAGAGTCTTGGCTTTCCCTCAAGATCCCAGATACTGCAATTGCTATCCCTTGGTACACTCTTACCCAGCAGGATTGTGCAAAGAGGGGAGGTAGTATAGCCATTTATCTCTTTTCCACCATCTGATTTACTCCTGTATGCTATGTCGCTGCCCCCTCTGCCTATGAACTGTTCCTCCTCAAACTCTGTCCTTTTCTGTCTCCCTAGCTTTGTAGTTGGTGTCTACTGCTGCTCTGGCCTGTCCTCCTCATCAGTCATGGAGCGTCTTACCTCTCTGTCATCTCATGCCTCCCATAGTGAGCTACTAATCCTTGGTATCTTCAGTATTGATTGGTTCTCCCCTTAAGAATCAAAACTTTGCCAATATAGTAACTCTTTCTGGGATACTCAATTAATCTCTGACCCAACCTGTCACAGTCCTAGAGCTCTCAGTCATTCCATACTGGACTCGGTATACTTCTCACCCACACCGTATCACTGATGTTGGCACCCTCTCTGATGCACTTAGTGACCACCACATGGTCTGTTGCACACACAAAATTCATTGCCCCAACCCCCCAAATGCTCCAGATTTAATCCTTCTGGTTGCTGGACTTGTAGTCGGTCCATGTGGAACTGTGAGCCACAGATTGGTTACTCATTTGTGCAGCCAGTAGCATTGACTCTGCTCCAAATCTCCTTTCACTCCAAATTTATGTCAGTCTGGGATCTGCATGCCCCCATCAGGAAAACCAGGTTCCAAAGTTCACATCTCTCCTGGATCTCAGCTGAATCACTAGCCAGCCTACATGCACTTGATCTAGCCTGGAAGACTCACAAGTCCTTTGGTGCTTTGGATGACTTAACAGGTATTGAGCACTTTGGAATATGTGTACCAGAACCACCAGGCTTGCCAATGCTGAGTACTTTTCCTCCTTCTTCTAGAATAACCTTAACTACCCTACCAAATTCTTGAACATTATCCATGTCTTCTCCCCCCTACCCACTCCTCCTCCCTTGTCTTTAAGGTTAATGACACCCTCATTTATGACCTCCTTTCAGTTGCCTCAGACTTCAACTCCTTCTTTACCTCCTGTGCCTCACCCCTTCTCTCCTCCCTCCCCATACCCTCATCCCTACCCTGTCCCCCTTGTACCTCCATCTCACTCCTTCTCCTTCTCTCCTATAACTCCTGCTGCTTTTCTCAAGACTCTCTTGGCTCTCAATCCTCTTAAGGGTGGGAGCCCTGATGTGCTGTATATCAAACTCCTACACTTCTCTGCACCTGCCCTTGCTCTTCCAATCACTTCCTTTCTCAATCTCTTCTTCTTCCTTGCTCCTGTCCCTGACTCCTGGAAACACGGCACTGTCATACCCTTTCCTAAAGGTGGCGACTCCTACTGCCCTGAAAACTACCACCTTAACTCAATGCCTCCCACTAGCTAAACTTCAAGAGCATGTCATGCTGTCTCCACTCTCCACCTTTTTTTGATCCTTCTTTTTTCATCCCCTTCCAGTCTGATTTCCATAAACACCACTTCACCACCTCCTCCAGATTACTGGCTCCATTTATTTATTTATTTTAGTTATTGAACATATCGGAATTAATACTTTTGAGTCAGAGACTCCTTTACAAAGGCTTTATGTCATAGAATACAATAGTAAGACATTGAATAGAAATTACGGGGTATAAACAATGGTGCGAGAAAATATCACACCTTACAAAAGATACAGAGTATAGTGCATACAGGGAAATGTGGTTTAAGATATTTACAACAGTCAGGTGCAAAATAAAATATTGGTGCAAGAGGAATTAAACAGTGAACAATAGTTACAGTGGTGCCACACAAAGGCAGGTGCTATACAGTGCAAGCCAGTGAACAGCAGCTAGATAGCGGCCTGAGCAAAAACAGAGGCCAGTAACAAATACCTACTGGCATGACCAAGAGGGTATGGATTCAGGGTCGCTTCTCTTCTCTTCTCTTCTCTTCTCTTCTCTTCTCTTCTCTTCTCTTCTCTTCTCTTCTCTTCTCTTCTCTTCTCTCATCTTTGTTAATTTGTCCAAAGCCTTTGACACGGTTGCCCACCCACTCCTACTTGACATGCTCAGGTTAGTGGGGTTCTCTGACTCTGTTACTTATGGGTTCTGCTCCTACCATCAGGGTAGATCACAGTCTGTTAGGATTGGTGATTCCCTTTCCCCCACTTCCTTTCAGCATGGGTGTCCCCAAAGCTCAGTCCTTGGCCCATTACTCTTCTCTATCATCCTCAGTGATCTTCCCTCTGACTGCTCATCTGTGTCCATCCATATGTATTTGGATGACACTGTCATATCTGCCTACGTTTCCTGCCCTCTGAGCTGACAGCCAGGTTGCAACTGGATTTCAATAATGTCCAGCACTGGTTCCAGTCTAGTCTGCTTGCTTTAAATGCCAAGAAAATAGTCTCTATGACCTTTGGCACTAAGCAGAATCTATCCAGACCTATCTCCCTTCCCTACTTCCACATCTCAGATGGGCGTCACTCAATGATGTTCCCTCTTTCAGGTACTGGCTTGACTGGTACCTCGATTCTTCAGAGCATGTGAACACCAGCCACAAAAAAAACTCCACCCTAAGCTCGGTGTGTCATACAGGGACATAAGATATATCCCTCTTCCTGCTCGTCAAGCTATTATCTAGAAAATTGTCCACCCCATTCTTGACTACGGTGACATCATTCAGGGAACTAGGAGAGCTTCAGTAGCAGACAAGTAGTGGAATTGCAGTATAATGTGGGGAGTGGTGCAATGCAGTGGCTGTGGGGCAGCCATATTCAGGCAGACCTTCTGGACACTGAGGTGCTGCCCTATCTGCATGCATCTCTCTGGACTGTGGGAGGAGGTAGCCAGACTCAGAGCAGAAGTAAACTGGGTCAGGAGTACCATCACCTCTATCCAGGGACCACCCAGTCCAATGCAACTGCCTCAAAGGATGCCGAGAACAAGGAGCACTTGGATGACAGTGGGCTCAGGGAGGGTTAGAGCAGTCAGGCAGAGGCACATCCCAGATCCTATTCCACTCAGAACTCATATGCCACACTGGCAAATGAGGACAACCAAATAGAGGTACCCAGAGAAGTGGAAGGAAAGGATGTGGAGGTTAGCCAGGGAGATGAACTCAGCGGGGAAAGCAGTGGACCCCAGAGAAGGAGGAAGCGAATCCTGGTGGGCAACTCCATCATAAGAGGGATCCAGCTAGGGACACAGGAGGGGGAGGACAGGGAGGTGAGGTGCCTACCAGGTGCCACGGCATGGAGGGATGGAAGGAAGATCCTGGGGATCACTGGGAAGGCAAGACGGGAGGGTGAGCTGGATGTCATTATCCACCTAGGTACTAATGACCTGGCAAATGGGGAGCCAAAGGAAGTTCTGGAAGAGTTTAGGAAACTGGGGAGGGGTCTCAAGCAAGTAGCTACTTCTGTCACTTTCTCAGAAGTACTACCTGTGAGAGGCAAGGGAGAGCATAGGAGTGCATGCACCAGGAACTTTAATTCATGGTTGAAGAACTGGTGCTGTGAGGAAGGGTTTGGATTCATTGGTGACTGGGGACCCACCAGGAGGGATGGAGGTTTGTTCAAGCCTGACGGCCTGCATCCATCCTGGAGGGGAATCCAAGCACTCAGTGATAAGTTTAAATGCTACATTGACAAGCATTTAAACTAGCAAAGGGGGGTGGCAGGCCAGCAAGGAGGTACCTACTTGCTCACCCCCACAGCTAGCAGTGGAACCAATGAACCAGAGGTGGCTATCTCTGCAAAGCATTGTGCAAAAGATGGAGATTAGTGCCCAAGAGGTGGATAAGCAGAAAAGGGGCAAAATTCAGCAGAAGGGCAGACAGCAAGGAGAACCAGGGATAAATGACAACCAAGGAAGGGGCTGGAGTAGAACTGTGAAACAGTCTAGGGAGGTCAAATCATGGAAAGCCATGTGTGCAAATGCCAGGAGCCTTAGCAACAAGATGGAAGATCTGGAGGCTGTCATGGTGCAGTCAGACCTGGACATTGTGGCCATCACTGAAACCTGGTGTAATGATAACCACAACTGGGAGATGGCCGTACCTGGCTACAACATATTCAGAAGAGACAGAGCAGGCAGGAAGGGAGGAGGAGTGGCACTGTATGTGAAAAATGACATAAGGGCCACAGAGATCCAAGAGGAACAAAATGGGGGAGAGATACTGTGGGTTAAGCTGGAAAGGAAAATGGGGACAGCCATCCGCACAGGTGTGGTCTATAGACCACCAGCACAGGAGGAAGAAACAGATAGAGAGCTGATGCTAGCCATCCAAAGGATGGCAGACAAGGGTGAGGTAGTACTGGTTGGAGACTTCAATATTCCAGACGTGGACTGAAGCATCCCAGCAGCAGCATACTAACATACTAAAATGCCAGCAGAATAGGCCTAACGGTTTTTCGTGTCTGCTCGTTTGGTCAGCCCCCACCCTGGTTGCTGACCTTGCTGTCCCCCTCGCCTTCTCTGGCTTCTCCCTTCCCAGTTCTGGATATTCTTGCTGCATTGGATTTTGCTTCCAGAACCCTTCCCTTGTACCTGTCCCAACCCCTCTTGAACCCCTCCACTGTCTCTGCCTCCACAGCCCCTAGGTAGTGCATTCCATGGCTCCACCACCCTCTCAGTGAAGTAGCACCTCCTCCTTTCTCCCCTGAATCTTCCCCCCTCCAGCTTCCACCCATGCCCTCTAGTGGCCCCTTCCTCCTTCCTTTGAAGCACCCTGACTGTTCCTCCCCTATTTACCCTCTTCATGTACCCAAAGACCTCTATCATGTCCCCCCAGTCCCTTCTCTCTTCCAATGTGTACATATTTAGCTCTTCGAGCCTCTCCTCATAGGCCCTGTCCCCCAAGCCCCAAATCATTTTGGTTGCCCTCCTCTGGACCCTCTCCAGGAGGTTAATGTCCCTCTTTAAGTGTGGCCTCCAAAACTGCATGCAGTACTCAGGTGCGGCCTCACCAAGCAGTTATACAGAGGGAGTATCACTTCCCTCCTTCTGGAGGTGATCCCCTAGTGATACATCCAGCATCCTGTTGGCCTTGGCTGCTGCCCTCCTACAAGTCTCAGGGTTGTTCATCTTGACATCCACCACCACCCCAGGTCCATCTCAGCCGTCGAGACTTGTAGTATTCCCCCAGGGTGTACACTTGGCCTGGGTTTCTGGCCCCAGGTGGAGTACCTTGCATTTCCTGCATTGAACCTCAGCTTCCACTTTCTAGACCATCTTTACAGAGCCTCCAGGTCCCCTGCAGACCCTCCCCTCCTCCCCATCCACCACTGCCCCAGTTTCGAGTCATCTGCAAAGAGACTCATCTCCTCCTGATTCCTGTCCTTATAAGATATGTAGGTGTTGAACAGAAGGGGCCCAAGGACTGATCCCTGTGGGACCCCACTAATGATCCTCCTTGGGGATGAGACTATCCCACCAACTACGACCCTCCGGGTCCGGTCCTGGAGCCAATTGCCTATCCATCTGATCATCTGGTTTCCCATCCCCGTTTCTCCTAGCTTATCTAACAGGCCCACATGAGGAACAGAGTCAAATGCCTTGCTGAAGTCTAGAAAGAGGACATCCACTGGTCTACCCAGGTCCAAGGCACTTGTCACCCAGTCATAGAACTCCACCAGGTTTGTCTGACACAATTTCCCGGATGAATCCATGCTGTCCATTGTCCAGGCACCTGACTTATCCAGGTCCCCCAGCCTCTCCTTGACAATGCCCTCCATCACCTTGCCCACCACCGATGTCAGGCTGACAGGCCTGTAGTTCCCTGCCACCTCCCTTGATCCCCCCTTGTGGATAGGCACTACATGCGCCACCTTCCAGTCTTGGGGCACCCACCCTGTCCTCAGAGAGATGGTGAAAAGCTCTGCCAGGGGTTTCGCCAGGACATCTGCAAGTTCCTTCAGCACTCTAGGATGTAATTTATCCGGCCCTGGTGCTTTCTTTGTCTTAAGGGAGCTGAGGGCTTCCCTCACTCTCTCTGCTGTGATTTTCACTTCTGGTACCTCTTCTCCCTGCTTAGCCCTCCCCCCATCTGCCAGTGATGCCTCCCCCTCTCCCCAGACCTGCCGATCGGTAAGGGTCCCCCTCCTCATTATCTCTGTTTCCTCCCATGTATGATGCAGCACCCCCATTTTCCCTGGTGAAAACTGAGGTGAAGTACTCATTTAGTACCTCAACCTGCTCCCGGGTCTTGTGCCCATCTCTCCTGATTTAATCCTACTAATCTGCCCTTCACCCTTCGTCTTTCCCCAATGTATCTAAAGAACCCTTTTTCCCTCTCCTAATTTCCCTGGCCAGGTTCTGCTCCTTCCTTGCCTTAGCCGCCCTCACCACTTAGTGGCCCTTCTAGCCATCAGCTCGTACTCCCTTGATCCCTTTCACTCCTTGAGCACTTGAATTTCTTATAGGCTGCTTTCTTTCCCCGCACCACCTCCTGGACCTCCCTGGTCCACCAACAGAGTTTTTGGGCCCTACCGCATTTTCGTCTTACTCTTGCACAGGTGCTGGTAGCATCCTGCACCCCTCTCCTGATGATTTCCCACCTACTATCAGCGTCCATGTCTGACCCAATCCCATCCAACTGCTCCTTAAGGATCCTTCCCATTTCCTTAAAATCTGCCCCCCTGAAGTCGGTTACAGCATCAACTAGGAGCAGATTTATCCTGGACTCCCTTCAGGGTGCCTTCCTCAAGCAACTGGTCATGGAACCAACTTGGCAGAAGGCAATACTGGACCTTGTGCTCACAAACAGGGACAGTGTGATGGGGGTAACAGTGGGGGAGCACCTGGGAAACAGTGACCACCAGTCATTGTGGTTTGAAATCACAGAAAGCAGAACCAAACCTCACAAAACACGTATCCTGGATTTTAGGGGGCAGACTTTGGGAAAATGGGGAGATACTTGAAAAGAGGCATTAAGGGAATGGGACAGGAATCAGGGGTTGAGGAACAGTGGGCAGTATTTAAAATGGGGATTACAAGAACAACAGAATTATGCATTAAAGCAGGTTAGCAAGAGGAAAAGAAGAGAGACCATTATGGTTTTCAAAGGGTAGCAAAGAAAGTGAAAGCCAAAAGATTGCATTCAGGCAATACAAAAAGAAACAGGCAGAAGGGATAGGGAGAAGTACCAGGAGAAGCAAAGGAGGCAGGGAGGTCAGTAAGGAAGCCAAGCTCAGACAGAAGAGCACATTGCAAAATCAGTGGGTAGAGGGGACAAAACCTTTTACAGGTACATAAGTGAAAAAAGAAAGACAAAGGGAGGGATGGTGAGACTGAAGGGGGAAGAGGGGGGCCATGTGGAGGATGACAACAGTAAAGCTGACATATTGAATAGGTATTTCTGCTCAGTCTTTACTGAGGAAGAGGAGGGTAATGGGTCTGAAGGGAGTACAAGGGGTGAGAATGGTGCAGAAATGGACACAAGTCCCTTTACACGAGAAAGGGTCCTGAAGGAACTGGAAGTAATAAGAGTTGATAAATTAATGGGGCCAGATGGGCTGCACCCCAGGGTCCTTAAAGAACTAAGAGAGGTGGTGGCTAAACCTCTGGCTATCCTGTTTAGCTGATCACTGGAAACAGGGGAGGTACCCAAAGACTGGAGGACAGCAGATGTAGTCCCCTTATACAAAAGTGGGAACAAAGAGGAAGCCGAGGAACTACAGACAGTCAGCCTCACCTCAGTAGTGGGGAAGATCATGGAAGCACTACTGAAGAGAGAGATTGAGAACATCTGGTTGTCAATGGACTACAGGACCCAAGGCAGCATGGTTTCACTAGGGGGAGCTCATGTCAGACCAAACTCATTGAATTTTTTGACTGGGTGACTAGGGAGGTGGATCAGGGGAGGGCAGTGGACATGGCCTATCTGGACTTTACCAAGGCCTTTGACACCGTGCCACATAGAAGACTATTACACAAACTGGGGAATATGGGTGTGGGCAGGACAGTAGTGTGGTGGGTAGGTAACTGGCTGGGTGGCAGGACACAGAGGGTCGTGGTAAATGGCTGTCACTCCACAGAGGGAAGAGTGACCAGTGGGGTACCACAGGGATCAGTGCTGGGACCGGTCCTATTCAACATCTTCATCAGTGACATTGTGCAGGACCTAGAAGGAAGAATTTCACTGTTCGCTGATGACACAAAGCTCTGTAACAGAGTAGACACACCAGAGGTGTAGACAGAATGAGAAGCGACCTGCAGAAACTTGAAGAATGGTCAGGGTTTGGCAGTTGAAATTCAATGCAAGAAGTGCAAGATAATGCATATGGGGCACAAAAACTCTGGCACAATATATCAGTTGGGGGTGAGGATATATCATGCACCAAGCAGGAAAGGGATCTTGGGGTTATCATCTCTGATGACCTCAAGGTAGGGAAACAGTGTGACAAGGCAGCAGGTAAAGCAAACAGGATGCTGGGATGTATAGGCAGGGGCATCACCAGCAGGAAAAGGGAGGTCATAATTCCGCTATACAAGACACTAGTGAGGCCCCACCTGGAGTACAGTGTACAGTTCTGGAGACCATACCTACGTAAGGACATAGACAGGGTTGTAGAGAAGGTTCAGAGGAGGGCAACAAAGATGGTGCATGGATTGCATCACAAGTCCTGTGAAGACAGGTTGAAGGAACTGAACATGTACTCCCTGGAGGACAGGAGAGAGAGAGGGGATATGATAGAGACATACAAGTATCTTAAAGGGAGGAACAGGGTGCAGGAAAACACTATTTTTAAGCAAAAAAGATGCTCCAGGACTAGAGGGCATGGGATGAAGTTGGAGGTAGCACGATTCAGAGGAAACATGAGAAAGAATTTCTTCACAGAACGGGTGGTGGACAAGTGGAACACCCTGCCAGAGGAAGTGGTGGGGGCTGAAACAATCACGGGATTTAAGAATGCATGGGATAGACATAAAGGAATTCTGGAGGTCTGGGTAAGGGGCAACAGACTTCTAGGAAAACAAACCGAACTTACAAGCTCAAATGGGCAGACTGGGTGGACCATAGGCCTTTATCTGCCGACACTGTCTATGTATCTATGTATCATTTACAGTGATGCACCAAAGACTAGCCTAGCCAGGCTGGACCCTCTGTTTCACTAATTCTGCTAATTTGCTTTGGATGGTCCTCCACACACTCACCATTACTCCTTATACTCCTCGCTCTCCTTTCCCTCCCTTGAAGCTCGATGCCTTGTTCACTGTGCCTCCTTTATCTCAAAATTATCTGCCCTCTCTCCCTTCCTACCTTACCTTTGTCATCCCTCCCTTCCTATCTTACCTCTGTCCTCTCTCCCTTCCTACCTTACCTCTGACCTCTCTCTCTCCCTTCTGACCTTACCTCTGTCCACCCTCCTTTCCTACCTTACCTCTGTTTCCACTTCCCTTCCTACCTTACTTCTCTCCTCTTTTCCTTCCTTCCTACCCTACCTCTGTCCCCACCTCCCATCCTACCTCACCTCTGTCCTCTCTTCCTTCCTACCTTACCTCTGTCCTCTTTCCCTTCCTACCATACCTCTGTCCTCTCTCTCTCTCTCTCTCTCTCTCTGTCTTCCTACCTTACCTCTGTCTTCCCTCCCTTCCTACCTTACCTCTGTCCTCTCTCCCTTCCTACCTTACCTCTGTCCTCTCTCCCTTCTTACCTTACTTCTGTCCTCTCTCCATTCCTACCTTACTTTTGCCCTCTTTCCCTTCCCACCTTACCTCTGTCCCCACCTCTCTTCCTACCTTACCTCTGTCCTCTCTCCCTTCCTACCTTACCTCTGTCCTGTCTCCCTTCCTACCTTACCTCTGTCCTTGCTCCCTTCCTACCTTACCTATGTCCTCTCTCCCTTCTTACTTTACTTATATCTTCTCTCCCTTCTTACCTTGCCTCTGTTATCCCTCCCTTCCTACCTTACCTCTGTTCTCTCTTTCTTCCTACCTTACATCTGTCCTCTCTCCCTTCTTACTTTACTTATGTCCTCTCTCCCTTCCTACCTTACACTGTCCTCTGTCCCTTCCTACCTTACCTCTGTCCTCTCTCCCTTCCTACTCTAACCCCCCTGTTACCAGGAGTTACAAGAACTCCAGTTAGACCTAGTGGCAGGTAGGGACAGGTAGCAGTGAGACACCAGTTAGATGGATTTCACTCTGTCATGCTCTGTGCTCAGTCTCTGCTGAGCTGGAGAAATGACATTATTTAGAATTCTCACAGCAGCAAAAGCCACAATAGAATGCTGCAGCTGGAAGTTAGGATAGAAAGTTGGGAGGTTTTGAATCAGTCTTGTGCTATCTGTAGAAGCAGTAGGAGGTGCTCTGCTGTAAGCAGGCCCTCAGAGCCCTCAGCTGTGATACAGAGCTGCTGTTTAGTAGGGTGTGTGTTCTCACCATGAGAAGGACACAGAAGTACTTCAGTTGAAGTGGTAGAGACTGCTCCCCAGTTGGGTCAGAGCCCCATCACTGCGGGGATGGGGGGAGCCAACATCCAGCTTCTAGAAGCAATCCCCTGGCCCAGCTAGAGAGAAAGAAAGCTGCCTGATGTTGTGCGCCATAAAGATTTGTGATGGTTTTCCAGTGAGAGAAGCCTGTGGGGTACCTGCAATCAGGGGTGAGTCTGCTCTGAAAAAGGGCCTATGTTTCACCAGAGATGTTGTGTATTAAGTATCTGTTGCTGTGGGTCAGGAAAGGACAGCCAAGTACAGTGCTTAAAAAGTGTGGGATTTGGATATCTTTAATCAATGGGGGTCTACAGGGATGGAAATAGCCACTTAACAAGTATGCCTCAAGTCAGTGCACTGGAATTTCAGAGACTGTAGATTGAATCTGAAATACATTTAAAGTATAATCTTCAACAGCAGAGTTCTTTCAGAGAAGAGGTGTTAGAGTCCAAAGGAATGACCGGCTATGAATTATGGAAGCAAGAGGTGGGAGACTCCCCATCTGGAGTAACCAGATTCACCTCTACGGGTTCGCTTTGGGACACCTATTGCTTTCTGTTTGGTACTTGGCCAGTGCTCAAAGAAGGTACCCAGACATGGGATTGTTGAGAAGATTCCCTTTTTGGAGCCTGTATGTGCTCATGGGAGGTAGTAGGGAGCCACCAAGAATTGATCCATGCCAAATGGATAGTAGTCCAGGATGCTGGCCAGAGTGCCATGCTGGAAGTCCTGAGAAGAGTACCAGTAGGGCTGAGAGCCCAGAGAGATTAAGAACCTGAGGGTTACAGTGAAATAGATGTGTGTCTGTCAGGAGTAATCTGCATTACCAGGGAGTGTAGCCCTGTGGGGGTCCATCTATGCTTTACTGTTCAGTTGTGTTGTGAATAAAAGCCACACTTTAGAATTCCAACTCCTGGTTTGGACATTTCAGTTATTGCTTCCTGTGTCTAGATTACTTGGGTGCCCCTGTGCAGAGTGTCAAACCTAGCCAAAATGCCGAGTAACATTTTTCTCTCCGAACCCAGGTCCCAGGTAGGGGGTTACACATGGAGGCACCGCACAGTGCTAATAACACAAAAAATACCATCAACCTGACCCCTGGGGTTACAAAAATGGAAGCTACCGCTGGGATTTGGCTTGCAATTTGGGAGAAAAACAAGAAAGTTTGCTCGGATGGTGGCTAGGGTTTTGGCTATCTGGCAGTGGGTAGCCCAAAAGTCTGAAGCAATGTCAACTAAATGTACCACTGTGTGCTCCTGCCTATGTGCTGCTGTAATATTGCCAACTGTTTACTAAGGAGCAGTAAAGCCCGAGAGAGTATGCCTGTGTCCTGCATCGTAATTACAGTGTTTGCCAGTTTTTTAAGTATTCTGTGACAGTGAAAGTATGAAAAACTGTGAGTAGTAAAAGAAGATTTGTGCCCTAGAAGTTGGAAATGCATTCTGTATGGACTAAGAGTAGTAGCTGACTAAAATGCCATGATTAATTGTTGAAATGCGGCTCCCACTGAGGAGTCACAGCACAAAAAAAAAAAGTGTGGCTTGCAGTTTCAATTTTGCCTGCTTGATGATCACCGTGAGGAGAAGAGCACAGGAAGACTGAGGCACATTTGCATGGTATTGAGTGATTGGTGAGACTGCAATCAGTCCTGCCCCCAAGCCACCTCTAGAGCAACTGCATAGCATTTGAGAGGGAGAGGGAGTGGTGTGTGTAAACTGGCTTGTCAGGAGGAGCATCGTGGTGACTGAAAATTCTGTAACTTTATTAAAATTGGACTTTTCTGTTTAACTTTGGGCTCAACCTGCAGCTGAATCATCTGAGAAGAGAGCGAGGTGTTCAGAGGGACAATCGCCAGGACTGCCAGCTCACTTCTTTCCAGAGGCCTCCAAGACTGGCTGCAGGCCAGTTTTTCCATTGGAAACAACAAGCTACTAATAACAGTGAGTACCAACTTAATTAATAGCTCAGTCTGGTGTGATTTAACTAAAGCCCCACTGAATCTGTGTGTAGCAGTGGATTGTATGCAAAGAAGGACTGTGCTAGTTTAAAAACGCTAAAGCCAGAATTCTGAGCATTCCTGTGAGCACGATGATAGGTTCAGCACCAGTATATTTTTCAAAGTCATGAGAGAGACTGTGAGTTGTATGAGAAATGCAATGCAAATGCAGGCAATTCTGTGCAATGAAATACTGAGGCTTAACGGGACTGTAAGCTAGAGCAGTGTCTTCAGCGAGTGAAAAGTCCGTAATAAATCATATAAGTGTGCTGAGAGAGAGAACAGTGCAAGTTTGCGCAGTTTGAGCAAATTTATCAATAGAGTGTGTAAATCGGATGCGCAGTGGCTTGACCCAAATACAGAATGTTGATGCGCCAGGACTGCTACTGCCACCATTACAGGGTGGGGTAGTAATGTAAACACAGCAGCAAGGAAGCCATTTTGTAAAGAGTTTTTTCCAATGAAGTGGCACTAGAAATAACAGTGAGTGTTGTTTTTTTTCTCTGCAGTCATGGCTTCGGGACCAGCCCGCTACCCAGATCATGCCCGAGCTATGATAGTAGAAGTCAACAAATTGAGAGACATTGAGAGATATTATTATGGGGGCAGACTGCCTCCTCATATGGTGATTCCTGGTTATCCAGTAAGAGTATATGTGATGTACTTAAAGGCTGGATGGGATGTCATTCTGGTTCCTCACTGTTCTGGGTGTCTTGAGAAATATGGCTTGATGAAAGTACCCAAGATTTGTTTGGCTCCCACACGAACAAAGTTACAAGAACCTGCAGTTGGCAGCGCACAGCACCAGGTAGAGGCTGATGAGGGAAGTTCAGCAGAGTGTGGCATAAAGTTAGAGGGTGCAGATCAATAGACAGCATAGAGTACTGATGTGTCTGAGTCTGAGTCACTGAGAGACAGTGTGGAGAGAGCATCAGCAGATCCATGGGCAGAAGGGCCCAGTCCAAGTCTCATAGGAGAGGATGAAATGAGAGAAGCCATTGAGTGGGACATGTCGACCTCCACGTCTAGTGAAGAGTGGACAGTCTCAGGATTGAGGATGACTGCTCACTCCTGGGCACAGATTCTTAGTGAAGAAAAAGATGAGGGGGAACCCATGTGGCCTTACGAGGAAGGTGTGAGTTCACAGCCTCAAGTTCCTGGCTCAGAGGAACACTTAGAGGAGAGTAGTGACTCTGCAGCTCTGTCCCCACAAGAAGGAGTCAGGGATCCATTTTGTGTTCCATTGAGAATGCGTAGCTGGCAGAACCAGGACTGACCACCACCAAGCCAGACCAGACGTCTCAAGTTGACCAATAGTAGCAAAGAGGAAAGACTGATTCATAGGAAAGTGAATTAAATCTATGGGATATAGTTTCCTACCTTTTCTCGAAGGGTCGGGGAAGAGATAGAAAAAAGCAGGAAATCCTGGATAATGGAAGAGGCAACCAAGCATGTGCATCCTGGTGCAAGCAGATGTGTTAGAGACAGAATCTTGCAAAAGAAGATCAAACAATGGAAAGTGGGCAGGACATTGTTTATAGACACTGTTCGATTCGTGGGTGGATAGGGACATGAAACCTTTCACAATGTGAATTATGAGCACCCAGACGGGGTAATAATTCTTGCACCTGACCCATTTTGCTATTTCCCACAATGCAGAGACATTCCTGTGAATGTGCCCATGCCTACCAAGTGGAAAGCAGAGCAGTGGTAGCCAGTGCTGCCACCCCAACCATTGCCGTACCCATGTTGCTCTGCCAGACTAGCATTCCAGGAATAAGGTACCCCAGATTCATCAGTCTTGTAGTGTACTGGCCTTCCAGAATCCATCACCTGGCCCTTCCAGATGACTTCATATCCAGAGAGGACACCAGCCCAGCTGTATCCTGAATCATTGCCTGGGATCAGATAACTTCAGACCAGCTGTTTTTCCTTTTTTCCCTGTTCCAAGGTTCCATCTCCTAGATTACATCAGCCCAGCTGTTCCCAGATGTTCCATTCTGTCATGTTCTGGAAGATGTCCACCCAACTGTATTGGAAGAATGCTGCCAGGGAGACTCTTCGGAGGGGAACCAGGTGTCAGTTTTTTCCATTTTTCAAGGGATTGGTAAGTCTAGACTTTTCTATTTCTGACATTTGCAGTACACACCCTACACCAGCAGACTTCCAATGTGTGAACTGTCCTCAAAGACTCTCCCCTTTGGGATTCTGGCCTGCCAGAACTGTGCTTCACTGGGCTCCAGCCCAAGAGAGACTCTTTATTGGACTTGCCTTCGGGCGCTGTTGTCACTTGTCCCCAAAAATGTGCATTGTAAATAATACTGTTTCTACTGTTTTTTTTCTTTTTTTACTTCTGTATAAAAATATATATATTTTTTGGGATTCTCCAGTGTTAGACGGTAGGGGTTAGATAGACTGTGTATACAGATTAGGAATGTGTTTTGTTTTTATCTTTTTTCTTGCAGGTGTTCCTGAAGAAGACAAGAAGAGGATGAGGAACTCATCAGAGTTCCCTTTGTGCATTTAAATGTATTTGTGTTTAAAGTACTGTTGTTGTGGTTTTCTGTGTGTAACTTTTCTTTTCACAGGTATGGTTGTGGTGGAGTGTGGGAGTAATGCATAGTGTATGGTATTAGCTTCTGGTGTTTGATTGCATGTGTCCAGGGCTGGGGGGAGGATCCCCTGTTTGTTTTGTTTTGGGTATTTA
Organism: Neoceratodus forsteri; assembly: GCA_016271365.2. NCBI lineage: Eukaryota > Metazoa > Chordata > Ceratodontiformes > Ceratodontidae > Neoceratodus > Neoceratodus forsteri. The sequence continues at coordinate 417,005,473 of CM057457.1, forward strand.
GTTAGAGGCAGATAGGTTTTCCCTAGAGGGTTGGGGGGATAGACAGGCTGTGGTCCTGACCGACTTTAGGGGCTGCAGTACTGATCTACTAAGGCTATGCTCTGGACAATTCTTCCAGAGCCACTAGGTACCCATAGTCAGTGGGTAGAGTACAGGCTGATTTGTCAGCTGAATGCTTCTAGGCCCTTAGTCTTGTCTACCTGTACTGGTGCATGGTAGGGAAGAACGTAGCGCTACCTCCCCGTAGTCAACACATAGGGTGAGATGGCCTAAGCCAGGTGACTAATGACTGCGGACACTCATTTTCCTGGTCCAGGGCGAGTGTAACCCACCAGTTACCCGGGGTTACAAGCACCCCAGTTAGACCTAGTGGCAGATAGGGACAGGCAGCAGTGAGACACCAGTTAGATGGGTTTCACTCTGTCTTGCTCTGTGCTCAGTCTCTGCTGAGCTGGGGAAATTACATCATTTAGAATTCTCACAGCAGTATAAGCCACAATAGAATGCTACAGCTGGGAGTTAGGATAGAATGTTGGGAGGTTTCGAATCTGTCTTGTGCAATCTGTAGTAGAGGTAGGAGGTGCTCTGCTGTAAGCAGGCCCTCAGAGCCCTTAGCTGTGATATAGAGCTACTGTTTAGTAGGGCGTGTGTTCTCACCATAAGAAGGACACAGAAGTACTTCAGTTGAAGTGGTAGAGACTGCTCCCCAGTTGTTTCAGGGCTCCATCCTTGCAGGGATGGGGGGAGCCAACAGCCAGCTTCCAAGGGCAATCCCCTGGCCTGGTTACACAGAGAAAGAAAGCTGCCTGATGTTGCGCTGCGGCACCATGAAGATTTGTGATGGCTTTCCTGTGAGAGAAGCCTGTGGGGTACCTGCAATCAGGGATGAGTCTGCTCTGAAAAAGAGCCTATGTTTTACCAGAGATGTTGTGTATTAAGTATCTGTTACTGTGGGTTAGGAAAGGACAGCAAAGTACAGTGCTTAAATAGTGTGGTATTTGGACATCTTTAATCAGTGGGGATCTGCAGGGATGGACATAGCCACTTAATAAGTATGCCTCAAGTCAGCACACTCGAGTTTCAGAGACTGTAGATTGAATGTGAAATACATTTAAAGTATAATCTATAACAGTAGTTCTTTCAGAGAAGACGTGTTAGAGTCCAAATGAATGGATGGGTATGAATTATGGGAGCAAGAGGTGGGAGATACCCCATCTGGAGTAACCAGATTCACCTCTATGGGTTTGCTCTGGAACACCTATTGCTTTCTCTCAGGTACTTGGCCAGTGCTCGAATAAAGCACCAAGATGTGGGATTGTTTAGAAGATTCCCTTTTTGGAGCCTGTATGTGCTCATAGGTGATAGTAGGGAGCCACAAAAAACTGATCCATGCCAAATGGATAGTAGTCCAGCATGCTGGCCAGAATGCCATACTGGAAGTCCTGAGAAGAGTACCAGTAGGGCTGAGAGCCCAGAGAGATTCAGAACCTGAGGGTTACAGTGAAAGAGATGTGTGTCTGTCAGGAGTAATCTGCATTACCAGGAAGTGTAGCCCTGTGGGGGTCCATCTATATTTTACTGTTCATCTGTGCTGTGAATAAAAGCCACACTTTAGAATCTGAACTCCTGGTTTGGACATTTCAGTTATTGCTTCCAGTGTACGGATTACTTGGGTGCCCCTGTGCAGAGTGTCAAACCTAGCGAAAATGCAGAGTAATATTTTTCTCCCTGAACCCAGGTCCCGGTAGGGGGTTACATATGGAGGTACCACACAGCGCTAATAACACAAAAAATACCATCAACCCAACCCCTGGGGTCACACTGCCTTACCTCTGACCTCTCTCCCTTCCTACCTTACCTCTGTCCTCTCTCCCTTCCTACCTTACTTCTGTCTTCCCTGCCTACCTTCCCTCTGTCCTCTCTCCCTTCTTACCTTACCTCTATCCTCCCTCCTTCCTACCTTACTCCTGTCCTCTCTCCTTCTTACCTTACCTCTGCTCTCTCTCCTTTCCTATGTTACCACTGTCCTCTCTCCCTTCATACCTTACCTTTCCTCTCTCCCTTCCTACCTTACCTCTGTCCCCACCTACCTTACTACCTTACCTCTGTCCTCTCTCCCTTCTTACTTCTGTCCTCTCTCCCTTACTGCCTTACCTCTGTCCTCTCTCCCTTCCTACCTTACCTCTCTCCCTTCCTACCATACTTCTGTCCACTCTCCCTTCCTACCTTACCTCTGTCCTCACCTCCCTTCTTACCTTACCTCTGTCCTGTCTCCCTTCCTACCTTACATCTGTCCCCACCTCCCTTCCTACCATAACTGTATACTCTCTCCCTTCCTACCGTACCTCTGTCCTCACCTCCCTTCTTACCTTACCGCTGTTCTCTCTCCCTTCCTACCTTACCTCTGTCCTTTCTCCTTTCCTACGTTACCTCTGTCCTCTCTCCCTTCCAACCTTACCTCTGTCCTCTCTCCCTTCCTACCTTACCTCTGTCCCCTCTCCCTTCTTACTTCTGCCCCTCCTCCTCTGATGACGTCTTCTCTATTCCATCTCTCACACAGTGCTGGTCCTGGTTTTCCCGACAATGGGTGGAGGCACAGAGGGGAGCTATGGCACACACTGAGCACAGGGTTTTAAAGTAGGGCTACAGTCAGGCACAAGTGAACAGGTAACAGTTCATTCAGTTTGCAGATCTAACAGATGGCAGTTTGAAGTTATCAGCTGCAGTGTACCCGAGTTAATTAAATGTTGCATGGGCTTTTATCAGACACTGCCTCTCCTCCTTTGATGACATCTTCTCCTTTCCATCTCTCACACGGTGCTGGTCTCAGTTTTCCCTGATTACAGGTGGAGGCACAGAGGGGAGCTATGGCACACACTGAGCATAGGGTTTTAAAGTAGGGCTACAGTCAGGCACAAGCGAACAGGTAACAGTTCATTCAGTTTGCAGATCTAACAGATGGCAGTTTGAAGTTATCAGCTGCAGCATGATTCAGGGACATCAAGACACTCTCTACAAGCCAGTCAAGTGGTACTGAGGGTTGATGTGCTGGATGCCACACTTTGCACCATGCCGGTGACCTGAGTTTGGGAATGAGCCCGGGTCGCCAGGGGTCAGCGGGGGAGAGAGATTTGAGTGCCCAGAGGATTTCTCTCCTCTCTCAGGGGCAGGGGGACTAGTAATCCTACTCACTGAGTTCCCTCTGGTGGTGGCTGGAGGGCATTATGGGTCAGAAGGCTTGATCCAGCATCCTTACATCTGAAGGTGGGGCTGGTTGAAAAAGAAAAAACAAGCCTGGCAGGCACGATGATGGTCCGCCATTCCTGGGAGCAGTCCCCAAATTATGGATTGTGTCTCTGGGAGGGGGGAGAAGCCAGGAACCTCCTCCTGGCCCCACCATGGGGACAAACCTTGAGTGAACTACCGGGACCACCTGGCATGGGAGAGGCATGACTGAAGAGAAACTCCCTCCGTTCAGAGGGCTGTAGTTGCCTGCCAGGGCTCCAGTGGCTAAGAAAAAGATATATCTTTCAAAGAAAGGCTGATGGACCTTAAGAAGTACTCACTGCAAACCAAATGGGATAGACACAGAGTGAAAGGACATGACAGATACATTCATGATTCTACAGGGGGTTAAAAAGCTGATAGCAGCGAATGGTTCACTTTCAGTGTAAACACAATCACTAGTGGTAAATGAAAAAGCTTGTAAGGAGTAATTTAAATAAGAATATCAGGAAGTACTTTTTTACACAGAGGGCTGCGAACCACTGGAACAGATTGCCCAATTAAGTTGTCTGTTCAAAATCAGTGTTAGGATTCAAGAATAATTGGGACAGACACAGGGTATAATGGGGAACAAGGAAGATAAAAAGAGGACACAGAAGACGAGTAACTTCTAGGGGACTCTTTCTCAGCAGTTAGGCAATGATACGGACAGAACATATTGACAAAATCGCCTTCCTCTGCTGCCAAGTTATATGTTCTCATCTCTTGCAAAGTCCTTCCCTCTGATAACACAAAGTGTCCCAAAACAAAGCTGAAAGGCTAAGCTCACAGTTATGGGGTTTAAGAATGCATGCGATAGGCATAGGGGAATCTTATGAGAAGGAAAGGGGGTGAATGGATTGACGATCAAGTAGGATCTGCAGTGATACTACAACAGGGAAAATTGGGCAGACAGGGTAGGCCAACCAGTCCTTGTCTGTTGGCAAATTCTGTGTTTCTATATGTCAATGTACTTCACATACTGCATTTTCAAAAAAGTACAGGCCTGTTATAACAGACCACGAAATATACTTTTTTCATCCCTTCTCCCAACATGTTATCAGACTTGAAGTTGCTAAAAGTAAACCCATCCCCTCTGAATAAAGAGCCCTCCTCTGAGACTAGGTTGATCTTTACCTACTGAAACCATGGTTTCATAATTCTGCACCATCACTTCCATGTGAAGCTCCTTCTCCCGTTTGCTTAACATCTTCCATTCCTCTTCAGAAAAACCAACAGCAACATCTCAAAGGTTTCTGGTACCTGAAAGGACATGAGACATGCTTCATTGCTCTTGGTTTCACACATACATTGAGAAATCTGCAACTTTTACACAGGATGGGGATGGGCAAGGTTAAGGTCAACTGTCTCAAAAAACTAAGAGGCTTCAGAAACTGCAATGTAGGGCAGACAAGGGGGAGGCAGAGATGGAATAATGAGATTAGGAAGGTGGGAGATGGAGTCAGCCAAGTAAGGGGAGACAGACCCAACTAGTAGAAAGCAGTCTGTCTGAACATCAGGCACCTTGGAAATAAAATGAGATACCTACAGACAATGGTGATGGAAGCCCAGCTGGACGTAGTTGTCATCATGGAAATGTAGATGACACAAGATCCTAACTGCAGCAGTAGTAATAAAAAAAAATATTTTCAGGAGAGAGATCTCATTTCACATCTTTAGGACAAGCCTTTCTTCAAGATGGTCCTGATAATGCTGAGATAATAAATTTTCATCAAGTACAAACATATTTACTTCATTCACTTACACTTTCCAAAATAAATCAAAAATACAACAATGGTACTTACTAACACAAGTCATACAGTACATCCCATACATATTTAAAACATGATTATTTTGTTTGATTTCATGTACATTATTTATTACACAAACTGTACATCTTACTCTCAATTCTTCTGTCAGGTATTGGTAACCAAAGATGGTTATAACCCAATTTCCTTTTCATAAAATTTAACAAATTGTAATTTATTGCATAATCTACCCTGAATGTCATTTTAGAAAAATGTTTTTTCATTTTGGGCTTGTGAAGGAGTTCCCCATTATTTCTTAGATGATAATCATATGTAATACTTTGCTCTTCTATTTTACCTATTGAGTACTTTGGTTCACCTGTCTTTAGCAGTCTGTGTATTTGTGATGCCCCAATTAGTTTTCTCCTATTCTCTAATGTTAAGCAATTCAATATTTGGTATAATTCACAGTGGTGAATTTTGAAATCACACTGTAGGATAAACCTAGCTAAATTATTGTAAGTAACTTCTACTTTTCTTGATAGATAATTTGTGGTCTTCCCATATATATGACTACCATAGTCTACAAAAGGAATTAATAGTTGGTTTACAATAGCTTTTCACATCAGAATATTGGTACAATACCTATTTCTTTGAAAAGCCCTGAGTTTTCTATTTACTTTCCACTGGGATCTTGCTATTCCAATATGTGCCCTATTTTGAAAGGACATGAAAAAGAGCAGGAAAAGGGGTTACACTCTACTCTGAGACTGTAGAAAAGCAGTAGAGGTTAAGAATCTTGGGGAGTGGGGGTAGAATGAATGTGGGTTCAGCTAATAGTTAAAGTAGATAAAAACCTAAGAGTGCTAATGGTGGTGGCCTGAAGATCACCAAATTAGTTCAAGGAGGGTTTCAGGGCACTAGCAGGACCACATCAGAAGGCCAATGACTATGGAAACACAACTGTGATGGATGATCTCCTGCCAGATTAATGTTGAGGGGTTAGGAATACCAGGAACCAAGCTCTTGTAGATTCAATGCAGGATGGCTTCCCTGTACAATGGGTAACAGAACTAACCAGTGATGGAGCCATCCTCAAATTGGTACTGTCAAATCAGGGCACAGTAGGAGAGACAGAGAAAAAGAGCCTCTGGGGATGAATAATAATAACTCAACATGGTACAGTAATAGCCCTAGAATCCCAGCACCCCAATTCAAAGACAATGGTCCTTGAATTTCAAGACAGCAGTTTTTGAAGACATGGGGGAAATCCTCAGTGACAAAGTCTGGCACACTCTAGACCCCAAACTGCTTTTTCTGTCTGCTCCTGTTATTTCAGTCCCACTGTCTGACCTCCTCAATCTTTCCTTCACAACTGCTTCCAATCCAGCTGTGTGGAAGCACACTGTCATTCTTCCCCAGCCAAAGGGAGGTGATCCTACTTCATTTGCAAACTATTGCTCCATCTCTCTCTTTCTTACTCTTGCTAAGTTTCAAGAGCACCTAGTCCTCTCTCAACTCTCGTCCTACCTTGCTGCCTCTAATTGTTTCACCCCATTCCTATCTGGGTTTCAGAAAAACCATTCCACTACTACCTTCCTGATTAGGCTCACCAACTCCATCATCTCAGGGATGGACACTGGACAAATCACTTCTGCCATTTTTGTCAACCTAGTGAAGACGTTTGACACTATATACCACTCCCTTCTCCTGAATATCCTCTCCGCTGCAGGTATATCTGCTGTCTCTGCCACCAAATGGTTCAGTGCCTACCTGCTAGGCAGAACTCAGTCAGTCAGAATAGCAGACTCCACTCTCCCCACCACTCCTATTAGCACTGGTGTCCCACAAGGGTCCATTCTGGGCTCTATACTATTCTCCATATTTCCAGATGACCTTTCTTTAGTCTGCTCATTCTCCTCCATACACATGTATGCTGATGACACCATCCTCTTCTCCTCTGGCAAGACCCCTGCTGATGTTCCTACTAGATTCCAGCATGCTTTTAATAAAGTTAAGCTCTGTTTATCTCCCATCAACTCTCATTCAGTGCCAAAAAGACAGTCTCAATTACCATTAGCAGTAGACAGAGACTCTCCAGGCTCCTTCCCTCCCTCCCTTCCTTCCATACCCTTGATAGGACAGTCCTTGAGAATGCCACTTCCTTTAGGTACCTAGGAGTGTGGCTTGACCAATATCTCTCCTTCTCTGGTCATGTTGATGAAATCATGAAAAAGCTGCGCCCCAAGCTTGCCACTTTATACAGAAACCGTAGTAGCCTCCTGCTACTGGTTAGATGCAAACTTGTCCAGAAGATGATCCTACCTATTTTTGACTACTGTGATGTAGTCTACAGTGTAGGACTACAACAATGATTCAAGGATAGTATGGCAGATCTTATGAGGCTCAGCTTAGGACACTGAACATGTATTCACTTGAGGCATGAAGAGAAGGGGTGACATAATAGAGGCTGCCAAGTTCCTGAAAGGAATAAACAAGGAAGACTACTAGGAACTGTTTACCTGGAGCAATGGGTCAAAAGCAGAAGAGGCAGTTTTGAAGAACTAGAACCACCAAATAACTAGCAGATTGTAGTAAAAAAAAAGTGAAGGGTTTAGAGATGAGTGAATCATTTGCCTCTAGATCAGGGGTGTACAACATGCAGCTCAGGGGTCACTAATGGCTCCTACAGCAGCTGTCTGTGGCTCCTGAGGACCTAGTACCTTCCACTTGCAGTATTTTTGTTGTTTTTAGTTTCAGTAACATGTTGACAAATAAACAAACAGATAAATGCAGGTTTTGATTTGTTTTATATGACCTCTATATTAATGATAATCTAAATAGTTATGAAATAAAAAAATAATATAAACTCAGTTACTGACACTGAGATCATCTGAGCAAGAATCAAAAGTGAAAACAGAATTTTGACTACAGGTCTCTGTTATCATTTTTCTAATCTAGGCACTCCAGACAATGAAGGCTTTATGAAAATTATTGAGGATATGGAAGATTATGATGATTTAATATTATTGGGAGATTTTAACTTGCCTAATATATGCTGGCAATCACTTGTAGGGAAAAATGTCTACAGTGTCACTCCCAAGTCTTCTTTATCCAGACTGGACACTCTCTTTAACTCCTGCCACTTTGCTTTTGGATGCTCCACCTCTCACTCATCACTGTAACCTTTACCATTCCCTGGCATTCTCATCATTAGAAAATCACCGCCACCTCTGTTGTGCAAAATTTGTGTCAAAATATTGGTTTCGAACTCTCCCCTTCTATCTGGCTTTCTCTCTTGTCTCCCTCCCCCTCCGCACTCATGCCTTTAGATCCTTTGACCTCCGTCAAATGGCAGTCCCCTGTTGGCTGACTACTGCAGGTCAACTTTTTAGCAGATTTTATTGCTTTTTCAGTCTTGTTTGCGTTTGCTTTAAACTTCAGCCATCTTTCCTCCAAAGGTTTTTTCTTATATTTATTGAAAGCCCTTTTTATTATTGATTATTCTCTTGATATTTGTGTTCAACCACAAGGCAACTCTTTTTTTTCGTTATTACTGTATTTAATATGCACTGGAACCCAGTTCTTGATACAGTATTCAATTTTCTTGAGACTAGCCGCCCATATATCCACAGAATCCAGGTCACTGAGTTCTTCCTCCCAGTTCCAGGTGGTTAGATATTGTTTAATTCTGACATAGTCAGCTTTGAAAACATTTTTTGGTTTTGTAATGCCTCTAATTGTATTTTTATAGCATTTAAGAGTCCATGATACTATGTTGTGGTCACTATCTCCAAGTGGCTCAAGAATTTTAGGTGTGACCCCTGTGTCTTTGATATTTTTGAAAATTAAATATTTTTTTAGTTGTTTAACCAGGTGTGACCTGGGAGCACAGGGAAGTTAAGTGACTTGCTCAGGTTACACAGTATGCAAGTGGAAGCTGTGGGATTCAAACCCACATCTGGTCTGCTGGATATCACTAGATTTGCAGCTCAGAGCCTTAAACTACTGCACTATACTGCCTCCCTGTATAATAACTCTAGAATATTGTTATTTCTAGTTGGTTCAAGAACTAGCTGCTCAAGGTTGTGCTGTAGTATTACATCAAATAAATCTATCTTCCAGTCCACTTTTCCAGCTTGCCCCAGTCTTCCTTTGGGTGGGGACTCCAGAACTGAGTACAGTATTTCAGTAATGGGTTAGTTAGGGTGCACCTCCATTTAGCACAAGGAGGGGGCAGTTCTCACTCAGGCTACTTCAACCAGGATAGAAGGATGTGGAAACAATGGGAAAATGCAGATAATAGCAGATAACAGTTGGTAGACTGGAGCATTCTGGCTGTAGCTGCAATAAGAAGCAGGGCCATCCTTGACTCCTTTTAGGGTACATTTCCCCAACAGCTGGTTATGGACCCACCTCCCAGAGATCAGCAGTGCTGGGTCTGGTATTTATGACCAGGGGCAGCACTACAGACATCACACTAGGTAGTCTCCTGGGTTCAAGATATCACCATACAGTGTGGTTTGGCATACAGATTGGGTAAGAGAAAAAACTCACTAAGATGGGAACCCTGGACTTCAAGAGGGTAGATTCTAAAGAAATGGGTGACTGCCTCAGCAAATACCTTGGGGGTGATTGCTGGGGTGAGTGGAGACCCAATGAAAAAAGATCAAAGGGGAATAGCTAAGACAATGGCATGAAGTTTGAAGGAAGTAAGCAAGGGAAGGAGGAGGACAAGGCTACTTTGGGTCTCAGAGGAGGTGGCTAAGGTGGTGAAGGAGGAAAGAAATGCATTTAGGAAGTTGAAGAACACTCAGACAAATGTGGACAGGAAGATGTATCTGGAAAAAACAAAGAGAGGCAGGAGGGAGGGTGAGGGCAGCTAAAGCACAAACATAGGAGAGGATTGCCAAGGAGGTCAAAAAAGGGGTTAAGACTTTCCTCAGGTACATGAGTGAAAAGAGAAATGCAAAGGGTGGGATTGTGAGAATCAGCAGAGTGGGGAGGGGTGCTGTGCAGAAGATGATCAGGAAAAAGCCAACATTTTTATAGGCGTACTTCTGCTCATTCTTCACAGTGGGGGGGGGGAGACTAACATGTATGAGCAGGCATGGTGTGAAGGGAGTGGTCAAAAGTCCATTTTCAGAGGAGAGAGTCCATAGGTGACTCTGGGTCCCTAAAGGAAAACAAGGAGACAGGACTAGACAGGATTCATCCAAGGGTTGTACAAGAACTAAACACAGTGCTAACTGCCTCTCTAGCAACTCTTTTCAGCACCTCATTAGAGATGGAGGTAGCTAGGACTAGAGGAGGGCTCATGTGGTTCCTCTGCACAAGAATGACAACAAGGAGGAAGTTAGCAACCATAGGCCAGTCTGTCTCACATCAGTGGTGGAGAAATTAATTCAGGCCCTGCTGCAGGACCATCACCACCATGGTTTCACAGGGGAAGGTAATGCCAAACAAATCTCATAGATTTTTTGACTGGGCGACTAAGAAGGTGGATCAAGGGAGAGCAGTGGATGTGGCCTAACTGGACTTCAGTAAGACCTTCAGCAAAGTGCCACACAGGAGGCTAGTAAAGAAATTATGTAGCCTGCAGGTTGGGGAGAAAGTGGTAAGCTGAGTATTAAATTGGTTGAAGGCTATGAGGCAGAGGGTGGTGGTAAATGGCAGACACTTGGGGGATGGGAGAGCAACTAGCACAGTACTACAGGGATTGGTATTAGGACAGGTCCTCTTCAATGTCTGCATAGGTGAGACTGCTGAGGAATTGGAGGGGAATTTGTATCTCTTTTGGATGACACACAAATCTGTAACAAGGTGGATCATCAAGAAGGGATGGAGAGAATGCAAAGGGATTTGGGGAAAGTAGAGCATTGTCTAAGGAGTGGCAGCTAGATTTCAATGCCAGAAAATACAAAGTCAGTCATTGGGGGCAGGGAAACCTGGAAGTTGTGCATAAGATGGAGAGGAGGTACTGCCAGTCATCCCACAAGAAGGAGCTCAGGGTATTTATATCTAATGATCTCATTGTGACAGGGTAGGGTGGCAAGGCAGATGGCAAGACTAGTGGGATGATAGGATGTGAAGGGAGGGGGATTTCCAGCAGGAAAAGGGAGGTGGTTTTACCACTGTATCACTCACTAATGAGAACCAACCTACTGTACTGTGTCCAGTTCTGGAGGCCACACCTCTGCAAGGACACTGACAAGGTGGAAGCAGTCAAGAGGAGGGCTACCAGAATGGAGCCGGGGTTGCACAAAAAGCCCAATGAGGACAGGCTATGGGATCTCAACATGTACTTCCTGGGGATGAGGAGAGTGAGATGGAACATGATGGAAATATGTACCTCACAGGGGTGAACAATATGCAGGTGGGGAGTTTCTTTCATCGGAGGAAAATTACCAGAATACAAGGGCATGAAATGAAGCTGGGGGGTTAATAAGGATGTGAGAAAATATTTTTTCACAGAAAGTGTGGTGTGGTAGATGCCTTGAACTGCCTGCCAGCAATGATGGGGGAGAGAACATTGGTGATTTTCAAGCATACGTGTGATAGGCAGTGCAGCATAATAAAGGAGGTGGAATGGACATTGGTGGCCAAACAGGGTATGAGGTGTCGAAATAAGAAGTGAAAAATAGGGTAGCATGGAAGGGCCTACAAGTCCTTTTCTGCCAAAAAATTCTATAAGGTACAATAAAAAAGATGGAAGGGAGATTACAAAGTCAGGACCGGATTAATTCAGCTCGAAAATGCAGAGTGCAGGAACGACAAAGGAATTTATGACACTAGGAGTAGGAGGGAGGAGGTGTACACAGGTCAATAAAAGTAGTGTAAAAAGGAGAAGGCTACAGTGTATGGGGGGGGGGATAATGCTTAGATCAAAAGAAAAGGTTATGTTCTTGCCAGCCTAGTGGTGTAGACAGTTGAGGCGCGACGTGCCTTAACTCATATCATGCCAGAAACTTGGATTCAGGAATGAACTCAGGTCACTGGAGGTTGGCCAGGGAGGGAAAGGATTGAGTGTCCAACTGACAGCTGTTCCCTTCTGTGGTCGGAGGTTTGCTGACTTGGCTCTTAGCTGCCCTGAGGTGGAGGCTTAGGGGTAGTTCCAGCAGCCAGAGCAACACTAAGGGAAGGACTGCAGTTCCTAGCAGGTATACACCTTCATGTGCGCATGCTGATGTGCTGCCATGATGAGGGGGGCTAAGGGAGAAAGAGGAAAATGGGCTGGCACAGGCTACATGAAGCCCTGTCTGCCTGCCTCTTCCCCATGCCACTGTCAGTCCAAGTAGGCCCACAGATCTGGATTGTGTTTTCAGGTGGGGGGAGGATGGCCCTCCCCTTCCCAGCCCCACTATGGGGGGGGTCTACTCCTCCACCCTGTGCCACTGCTGGTCTGCCTGTCCTACAAATCTGGACTATGTCTCCATGTAGGGAGGGGGAGGAGGACAGCCATCCACTTCCTTGCCCCACCTTGGGGGGAAGGGGGATACAGGGCTCAGTGTACCAAGTGGTGGATGTCAGGCAAGAGGGTGTGGGGACAGAGCTGGGAGCCCGCATATGCCAACCTGTTGGAAAAAAAGTTATATAAAATAAAAAGAAAGAAAAGGTTACATTCTTAAGGTGGTATCTGGCGATGATCATACCAAATGCTGCCAGAATATTCAGGTCAAAGAAGGTAAAAAGAAAATAAAAAACAGCCTATCAAAATAGGCTCCAGCGAACCTACCCTGGTAAGAAATAAACAAACCTGTCACAATGTTTCATTTGTGGATTTCATGCTGACACTTTTCTACAATTTATTTTCTGCACAAATTTATGAGTAAGCAATAATTCACGACAGGGTGTGCGTTTATTGGGGATTAATCAACACCCCGGGTGCGTTGTGAGGCATGAAGCTGCAGGCCGAGTGTCCTCACAGTGCTAGGGGTGTTGAGTAATCCCCAATAAATGCACATCCTGGAGTGGGTTATTGCGCTTATAACATGGGCCAAATTTGGGGACAAATGGACAAAAGCTGTTTCCATAAGACAGAAAACATGTGGGAACTACTTTGTGTTCTTCCACTATTTTTGGCCGTGGTACCACAGTTTTATGTCTTCTGCCACAGTACAATAATTCCACAGACAGAAGTTTATGTTGAACAAGCCACTGATTACTGAATCAAGCTGCATCTCGAGCTTTTTACTGTGATGTGAAAATTATGCAGGGTGCTATTTTTCTAGTTCTTGCTTAGACTGCGTTCTGTGATTTTACATATCCCCAACCCCCCAAAAGATACTGCCATTTGAAAGTGCCCAGTATGGCCAGATTAAGAGACAGGTATTATTTACAGCAATTTCACAATGACTCTTGACACATTATGTGCATGATGCATATTTGGTTGTTACATGCTGCACATTGGACACCCGCGATGCCTCCACAACTACCAGAACCTCTGCAACTGCACAGTGCACGCAGATGATGCTATTGCTAAATTATTGCTTGCAGATTTCATAACGGCACTTCTTGTCACTTGAATCACTCGCATTCTCTGTCTCTCTCTCTCTCTTTCACTGGGTGTGTCTCTCTGTCTGACAGAGTGGTAGCTTCCAGGATTGTTGACTGGCGACGGAAGCAGCGATGGTACCTGGGGTTACAACAGGTTGGAGGTCTCCCGTTACTGGCAACTCTATACCACATGCAATACAACTACTGACAGTAGCAGTGCAGGGGAAAGGAGTGGGCAATGTGGCCGATGGGGTTCACATCAGCGAGGGAGCACTCAACATTGTCCATGGCGCTTTTGTCTCTGTGCAGCATGTGCGACTGCTACGGTACATATATAGTTTACTTCTTTTATTTCTGTCTTGAACGCTTCTAAGCTCCTTATCTGACAGAAAATGAATGGTACAAGTGTGCGACTGTTCACACTGGGGGGGTGTGCACATATGGCATTATGTGACTCACTGCACTGCCTTCTTAAAAATGTACTTACTGTATGCTTTTCTGTACTTTTCCTGATACTCACTTGATTTTTGCAAATAAGCACTTTATAGTGTGATTATCAGTGTCCTCCATGTGGGGAAGGGGTAGCTTTGCTAAGCTTGATTTCAACATGGCTACAACTAACATTTTTCTATAGGGCTTAAAATTAGTCCCTTATGGCATCTCTCGGTCTGCTTGGGTGCCTTTTCACCACTTGCAGCTACTGTTTGTATATTAGGAATTAATGAATGGTCATCTGATTATGACTGGCCAATCATTTTCCTAATATATAGATGACCATGTTATAAATACTATTAATTACAATGGCATGTTGAACTGACCCCATTTTTATCTTAAGTTTGCCTTTGATTTGTTTACACAGCAGCTCAACGTACCTTACCTCTAGCTTCATGATCCTCTGTTTCAGTCCCCAACACCACAAACTGCATTGTTCAGAAACACAAGCAGCTGCAGCTCTTCAAAGTTTTGGACTAGAAGAACAAAGTATATCTAGCCACAGAAAACCAGTTTCCTCTGCAGCTCCCTGGGTGTTCAGCATTCCTTACCTCCAACTTCATGCTCCTCTGTTTCAGTCTCCAACACCACAAACTGCACTGTTCAGAAACACAAGCAGCTGCTGCTCTTTAGAGTTTGGGACTAGAAGAACAAAGGATTATCTATCTATGGAAAACCAGATCCCTATGCAGCTCCCCATGTGCTCAGCTTTCCTTACCTCCAACTTCATGATCCTGTTTCAGTCTCCAGCACCACAAATTGCAGTGTTCAGAAACAAGCAGCTGCTGCACTTTAGAGTTTAGGACTAGAAGAACTAAGGATATCTACCCAGAGGGAAGGAAAGTGTACACTGCAATCTAGAGTCTCATTTCAGTGTTCACACAGTATATACCGAAATACTGCTTTTATTAACTGCACTGTAAATACACTGAATTGATTTCTGCTGCACTCATTTACCACTGCATTATTTGTTATTTTTAGTTGCATACAGTAGCAGCACTGCAAACACTTCATTTTTCTTGTGCACTTCTTTACGACTGCATTACCTTTGTTATTTTTAGATGCACACTGTAGTAGCACTGCACACAGTTTTTCATCTTCTCGCACATGAACAGCTACAGGTGCTTATTTCCTACGTGCAATGACACTCTGGGAGTGTGTGCTAGACACTTCTAGTGCATAGCCAAAGGCTGAAGGTACAGGAGACTGCAAGCCCCTGGCCATGCACTAGAAATGTCTAGCACACACCTCATCATGTCTCATTGCTTATGTGCTCACACAGAAATGTGTGACTGAGCATTCACCGATGCTTCACCTGTAGAAGGTCGAGCATCAAGTAAAAATGCATTGACACGATACATTTTGTCGAGTGCTCGGTGTTGAGCACTTGAACTAAGCCAGCACTCAACAAAAACTCAACTTGTACCGTTGAATGCTTGTTGAGTATTAAATTAGTAGCTGAGTACTGGTTGTGGATTTTTTTAAAGGGAGATGGGGGCCCTTACAAAAAAGTAGTATACTTAAGTATGCACGCGAAATACACTTTCAGAGTATTCATATACTTAGTTTATATAGCATATATACTTCTGATACACTTACAAAAAGTGTCCTGGTGTCTTACTGCACGTTTAGTATACTGAATCACCTACCAACAGCCCTCAAACAGTCCATCCTACCTACAGCATTTTTTTTACTACACTACATAATAAATCACATCCTTGTGGCTTTTTACTTGCATTCTTCATCTGTCCCTTTCCAGTTTTTATTTCATTCCCATACCCCCACTTCAATATGTTACACCGATCCTCAAAAGCAAGCAATTATCCACTAAAGCTACTGTTGTAATTTGTCCCAGTCCCTCTTCATAGCTAGCTATTAGCCCACCCCCAATGTAAACACCCCTCCCAGGATCCCTGCAAATCAAGAAGTCATTAAATACTTTTCCTGGTAGTGAGCACTTGGTAATGAAAACCATTCCCTGGAAGAACCTGCCACCTTTGATGTAGTAGTGAACATACAGTACCTAACAGGAGTCTGGCAGAACCTGCCATCACTGATGTAGTAGTGAACATACAGTACCTAACAGGGGTCTGGGAGAACCTGCCATATTTGAATTAGTAGTGAACATACAGTACCTAACAGGGGTCTGGGAGAACCTGCCACCTTTGATGTAGTAGTGAACATACAGTACCTAACAGGGGTCTGGCAGAACCTGCCATCTTTGATGTAGTAGTAAACATACAGTACCTAACAGGGCCCTGGGAGCACATTTCTTCGTGTTATCTCTAAGGAAGGCCCAATTCCCATCACTTTGGAAACAGGAGATAGGTCACTGCACACCAACTACAGGCATAGCTCCATCCTCCCTCCGTTATCAAAAGCTGTGGAGTGAATTGCATCAGACCAGCTAGTTGAGTACCTAGAAAAATATGAAATCAAATGCCCCAAACAGCATGGCTTTAGAAAAGGGCATAGCACCACTACTGCACTGTTGGAATTCATGGGATTTATCCACGCCACTCTTGATCAAGGAAACTGTGTGGGGGCAATGTTCATTGACCTAACGAAAGCCTTTGATACCATCAATCATCCACTCCAACTCAGGCAACTATCAAATAGTGGGCTCTCCAAAGACGCATAGCTCTGGTTTGCAAGTTACCTTGGGGGAAGGGTCCAGTGTCTTAGGATCGCCGGTGTCACCTCAGAAGAAAAAACGGCCCTCGAGGGAGTTCCACAGGGGTCCATCCTGGGACCACTACTCTTTAGTCTCTTCCTGCACAGCCACCTTAGTGTCTGCCACTAGAAAATACTGCTCTACACAGATGACGCAGTCTTGTTCTCCAGTCATCATGACACTGAGCTCCTAGAGAGTCAGATGCAGCGTGACTTCATGCGTGTTGAAGAATGGTTCAGCTCACACAAATTGGTCCTGAACTATAGCAAAACAAAAGTTATGTCATTCTGCAACGCTAGGAGCAAGCATAAATCTCTGTCCCTCACCATTAAGAACCACTCGGGGACTATACTTGAACATGTTCCAGACTTTAAATACCTTGGCATCACTCTGGATAGTTCCTTCTCCTACGATCGGCACACTGACTATGTCACAAAAGCCACCAATATATGGATAGGCCTGCTCTACAGGCACAAACACTGCAAGTCTGCTGATACCCTTAGACTGGCTATCTACAGCTCTGTCACCTCCATAATTGATTATGGGCTAGCCATCTATGGCTCTGCTTCCACTACTGCCCTCCACAGGATATCAGTGGCACTCAACAAAGCATGCAGAATTCTAACGGTGCTGCCCATCTCACCCACTCCTGTGACCTGTACATACTGGCCGGGTGGCTTCCACTCCTCAGAAAAATCCTGTATCAGACCTGCCTATTAACCAAAAAGGTTCTCCTTGGGCTTATGCTACCAGGCGTTGATAAACTCCTTATTGTCCATAGCAGCATCCAGCATACTACTGTAGAAGTGCACAACATCAAACCTTCCACTTCCCCAAATGCTGGACCACAGTGGTCAGAGGGCCTTCGCCCATAGAGCTCCACAGTAGTACAATACACTCAACAAAGAAACACTTGAGGCTGGTCTGGTGGTGCTGAGGGTTGAGGCGCTGGATGCCACACCTTGCACTATGCCGGCGACCTGAGTTCGGGAGCGAGCTAGGACGCCGGAGGTCGACAGGGGGCAGGTGAGGATTGAGTGCCCACTGGGCTGCTGTCCTCCCAGAGGGAGAAGGTCTGGGAGTCCCAGCATGCCAGCAGCTCCCAGTGGAGACTGGGGGTGCTGCAGCATGCAGGGCAGCATGTCTATAGCATGGCCCTATGCATGGCAGAGTTGCCATGCACCAATGTGTCAGGGGCATGCCCACGCAAGAGGGAGGTGATTTGAGCACCAGAACAAGGAAAAGCCCAGTCGGCAGGAGT
The DNA here is from genome assembly GCA_016271365.2 of Neoceratodus forsteri. NCBI lineage: Eukaryota > Metazoa > Chordata > Ceratodontiformes > Ceratodontidae > Neoceratodus > Neoceratodus forsteri. The sequence goes on from CM057457.1 coordinate 417,023,408, forward strand.
AGGCAACAGCACCTGCCCCCATGCCTGTGGCCGGGTCAATCCTGCCTGGCCTCCCAGGTTCCTACACCCAGGTCCTCCCCAACACCGGAGTCTGTCTATGAAGTGCGCCCAAGGGAGGGGTGGCCTCACCCCAGCTGGTTCAAGCTGGGGGTGCTGAGTGTGGCATCGAGGAGGAGGAGAGAGGAGGTACAGGCAAGGAGGACTTCAGGCAGGCAGGAACAGGCAGGATGCATGAGAGAGGCCCCTGCTAACCATGACCGGAGGGAAAAAAGTGAAAAAAAAAAAGAAACGCTACAACTGCTACTCTTGGCCCCTTTAAAAGACAACTGACAACACCTCACTTCAACTAGTCATTGTGACTGCTTCACCCAAGGGGTCCACCTCTCCATGCACACTAGTCGAAGCTGGTCTGTAACCTACCTTTTTCCAACAACCCTCCTCCTTCTGCTTCCCCCTACTCATCCTCCCCCTCCCCCACGGCCCTACCTCACCATCCCTTCTTCTCTAAGGCACTTCCAGGACATTGGTCCCTTCTACTCCTTCCACCTATGCACTTCTACCACCCACCCACCCCTCCTCTGACAACTGCCATTCAGCCTGCCTACTCTTTCCCGACCCCCTCCTACCCTACCCTCCCTAACTATCAGCTCATGTATAATGTTTTACCCTGAAATTTGTCTTAATCTAGCTGACACTGGCTCACTTGAATGTTTGTATTATTTAAGCCTCAGCCTTCTTGTTGTCTCATGACAGTGTAACATTGTCGACCATTGTATGTATGTATGTTTACCCTCCATCTTTTGATGTGGAACCTTTGTAAATGAGCAGTTCTTCCTCAAAGGTATTTGTAATTCTAGATATCAATAAAAACAAAAAAAAAGAAATAAAATGTTGCATTTTTACACTTTGGTCAGTTTTGAACCTTTTGAGGGTTTGCATTTTACACAGAAGCAGCTTTATTCTCATTTTGCTCCTGGAAATGAGTCAGACTATAATTTCAGTCCTGGAACTGAGTTCCCTCTCCCCCCCACCACCATTTCCACCACTACTGATGAGACAGGTTGTTGGTGCACTGTACTGCCATGTAGCAGTCCCAAATTCAAGATTTGATCCCTTCTCCCCTACTCTAAGTTAAAGGAGACCAATGTGCAATGAAGAGACATTCAAGGGAGTGTGCTGGTCTCCCACAGCTCCAGCATCCCCCTGGCAGTGAGGGCCCTGACATTGTGGGTAAACCATACAATGTCAACTGTCCCTGCACAGCAACCTGCACTGTAGATGGCCATTGACAGAAGCTGGGAGGGGGCAAAAGCAGGAAAACATTCCTCAGTTGGATGATGGCATGCTGATCCAGCTAAGGAGCCATACTGTGGTTGCCCTCCTTGATGTCATGCCCCCTCCTCCCATTTTTCTTTGTAGTCCCAGTCCAATTTCTTTGAATCCCATCTCCCTTTCACTGAAGTTCTCAGTTCTTGTTCATTTGTACTGTAGCCTCCAATTCATAGCACTATCACTTTTAGAGTTGACCCACTCTCTTTAAAGTCCCCCTTCACTACAGACACATTCCCTCCCCCACCTCCTTTGTCATTTCCAGGAGTTGGAAACCAACTTTCTCAGACACTAGCAGGTAGGCTAGTGACTGAAAAAGTTCACCTGCTCAACAGGATTGTTTTTACTAGCCCAAAACAATTAATTTCATTTTTTTTATTTTTCCTCATGCACATAGCTTTCCTACATTTTAATATTTTTTTCCTAGATTTTCCTGTCAAGGATTTATTTAGGTCCCCTCTAACAAACACAGCAAAATGTAGAAAAAATATAAAAAAGCCAAAAAATTATGAGTAAAAGAAAATATGACACTTGAATGGGTGGATTTTTCAAACATTGTAGTACACAGGAAGGTGTTGCACCGAAAATATGCCAGCTTAGAAACAGCAACACAAATATTAGGTCCAGTAGAGATATTCCACAGAGGAGCTAGGTGAGCGGTGCCTCTGATTCCACATTTCATTACTGCATAGAACTGGAAGTGATGCAATCAGGATGGTATATCTGGTTGCACACCACTGAGATGTTGAAAAAGCACTCAGTATGTCAAGTTTCAGTGAATAATGTGAGACCAGTGATTCCAGACCTGAAGTGGCATCAAATCATTCTTACACCAAGCAACAAAGAGAAAGGTTTGCAAAACACACTGTAAGAGCAGAACTGGAGAAGTCAGAGCAGGCTCCATATCGAGGGTGATGCACGTAAGAACCAAAAGATTGGTGTTTGAAAGATTTAAAAAAAAAAATCCTGACTCTAATTTAATGAAAAACACCTAAGGCAAAGCTATACCTACAAGCTGAACTTATACTCCCTTGCACAAAGAAGAAACAGAGGGACATGATTGAAACATTAAAGTACGTGAGGGGATTTAATGCAGCTCAGATAGGCAATCTACAGTATTTCAAAAGAACATGGCAGCACACACGAGAGGGCATGATATGAGACTGGTAGGAGGAAGGTTCAGAAGCAACCTCAGGAAGTATTTCTTCACACAGAGAGTGATAGACCCATGGAACAGCCTGCCCCAGGAGGTGTTAGCTTCAAAAACAATCTGGAAGTTCAAACTCGCATGGGACAGACATAAAGAACAAGTTAGGACGAAGGCTGCATAGGGAGGAAGGTGGTTTCTATGGCAGACCACATGGATTGCATGGTCCCCATCTGCCAACGCTTTTCTTATGTTCTTATGTTCTAAGATCTATTAGATCTGAGAGGGGAGAATGCATGCCGGGGCTTGAAGTAGATGGAGGGCTGATTGTACAGCATGGGTACTTTGTCCTAATTTATACTCAATTTCTTAGCTCATTTTAATTTTCCAATCAGGCAAAGGTGCAGATTAATTATTGGCATTCTGGAGCTTTCTAATAATACTGAAATCTACTTCAGGTCTCAATCATTTCTTAATTTTTCTCCTCAAGAACCTGTTTTTGAAATACCCGCTTACAGTCTGGCATGCTGGCCACCTCCAGGACACCTGACACCAGTCAACATAAGTCTGATGGTAAATATGACCTAGAAAATGCCAATGCTAGTAAAAGTGACATTCTCTAACTAAAAACCACGCTCGCAGACCTGTAATTAGACATTGCGGAGATTAAAGCCTCTGCAACAACACTCTTTAAGTGCAATGAGAAAATGTCTGCTGAAATAGAGGTCAATACTAACAGACTAGGAGATCTTGCTAATGCTGTGGATTACGTAGAACACACTACTTTAAAAACATGACAGTCAGCTAGCCTACATCCTAAGGAAAGTTGATGATTTGGAAAACAGAGGACACCGCAATAATATACAAATACTGGGCATCCCTGAGGCTATAGAAGGTGGAAATATGATAAATGTTTTGCAACATTGCACACCTGATTTATTTGGATACCAGCAGGGCTTCAGATAACTCCATTTTGAGAGTATTTGACTTCCAAAAATCAGGCAAAGACTTCCAAAATAAAGATGGAGGGTAGGTTCACTGGAGCCTATTTTGATAAGCTGTTTTTTATTTTCTTTTTACCTTCTTTGACCTGAATATTCTGGCTGCATTTGGTATGATCACCACCAGACACCACCTTAAGAATGTAAACTTTTCTTTTTATTTTTTATAATTTTTTTCCCCAACAGGTTGGCATAGGCGGGATCCCAGCCCTGTCCCCACATCCTCTAGCCTGGCATCCACCACTTGGTACACTGAGCCCTGTATTCCCATGACCCCCCTTCCCCCCATGGTGGGGCAAGGAAGGGGGTAGCTGTCCTCCCCCCCCACATGGAGACATAGTCCAGATTTGTAGGACAGGCAGACCAGCAGTGGCACAGGGTGGAGGAGTGGATCCCCCCATAGTGTGGCACACAATCCAGATCTGTGGGCCTACCTGGACTGACAGTGGCATGGGGCAGATTCAGGCAGACAGGGTTTCATGTAGCCTGTGCCAGCACATTTTCCTCTTTCTCCCTTAGCCCCCCTCATCATGGCAGCACATCAGCATGTGCACATGAAGGTGTGTACATGCTAGGAAGTGCAGTCCTTCCCTTAGTGCTGCTCCGGCTGCTGGAACTACCCCTAAGCCTCCACCTCAGGGCAGCTAAGAGCCAAGTCAGCAAACCTCTGATCACAGAAGGGGAGAGTTCTCAGTTGGACACTCAGTCTTCTCCCTTCCCGGCCAACCTCCGGCGACCTGAGTTCATTCCTGAACCTGAGTTTCTGGCATGATAGGAGGTAAGGCACATCACGCCTCAGCTGTCTAAACCACTGGGCTGGCAAGAACATTACCTTTTCTTTTGATCTAAGCATTATTCCCCCCCCCCCGTACACTGTCGCCTTCTCCTTTTTTACACTACTTTTATTGACCTGTGTACACCTCCCTCCTCCCACTCTTAGTATCATAAATTTCTTTGTTGTTCCTGCACTCTGCATTTTAGAGCTGAATTTATCCTGTCCTGACTTTGTAATCTCCCTTCCTCCTTTTTTATTGTACCTTATAGAATTTGTTGGCAGAAAAGGACTTGTAGGCCCTTCCAGGCTACCCTATTTTTCATTTCTTATTCCGACACTTAGTACCCTGTTTGGCCACCAATGTCCATCTCACCTCCTTTATTATGCTGCACTGCCTATCACACGTATGCTTGAAAATCACCAATGTTCTCTCCCCCATCATTGCTGGCAGGCAGTTCAAGGCATCTACCACACCACACTTTCTGTGAAGAAATATTTTCTCACATTCCTTTTAACCCCCAGCTTCATTGCATGCCCTCGTGTTCTGGTGCTTTTCATCCGATGAAAGAAACTCCCCACCTGCATATTGTTCACCCTTGTGAGGTACATATTTCCATCATGTTCTATCTCACTCTCCTCATCCCCAGGAAGTACATGTTGAGATCCCACAGCCTGTCCTCATTGGGCTTTTTGTGCAACCCCTGCTCCATTCTGGTAGCCCTCCTCTCGACTGCTTCCACCTAGTCAGTGTCCTTGCAGAGGTGTGGCCTCCAGAACTGGACACAGTACTGTGGGTCGGTTCTCATTAGTGAGTGATACGGTGGTAATACCACCTCCCTTTTCCTGATGGAAATCCCCCTCCCTTCACATCCTAGCATCCCACTAGCCTTGCCATCTGCCTTGTCACCCTGCCCTGCCACATTGAGATCATTAGATATGAGTACCCTGAGCTTCTTCTTGTGGGATGACTGGCAGTACCTCCCCTCCATCTTATGCACAACTTCCAAGTTTCCCTGCCCCCAGTGACTGACTTTGCATTTTCTGGCATTGAAATCTAGCTGCCTCTCCTTAGACAATGCTCTGCTTTCCCCAGATCCCTTTGCATTCTCTCCATCCCTTCTTGATGACCCACCTTGTTACAGATTTTTATGTCATCCAAAAGAGATACAAATTCCCCTCCAATTCCTCAGCAATCTCACCTATGAAGGCATTGAAGAGGACCTGTCCCAATACCAATCCCTGTAGTACTCTGCTAGTCGCTCTCCCATCCCCCAAGTGTCTGCGAATTACCACCACCCTCTGCCTCCTAACCTTCAACCAATTTAATACTCAGCTTACCACTTTCTCCCCAACCTGCAGGCTACATAATTTCTTTACTAGCCTCCTGTGTGGAACTGTGTCGAAGGCCTTACTGAAGTCCAGTTAGGCCACATCCACTGCTCTCCCTTGATCCACCTTCTTAGTCACCCAGTCAAAAAATCTATGAGATTTGTTTGGCACAAACTTCCCCTGTGAAACCATGGTGGTGATGGTCCTGCAGCCCAACTGCCTCCAGGTACTCCATCAGTCTCTCCTTCAGCAGGGCCTGAATTAATTTCTCCATCACTGATGTGAGACAGACTGGCCTGTGGTTGCTAACTTCCTCCTTGTTGTCATTCTTGTGCAGAGGAACCACATGAGCCCTCCTCTAGTCCTCTGGAGCTACCTCCATCTCCAATGAGGTGCTGAAAAGAGTTGCTAGACAGGCAGTTAGCACCATGTTTAGTTATTGTATAACCCTTGGATGAATCCTGTCCAGTTCTGTCTCATTGTTCTCCTTTAGGGCCCAGAGTCACCTATGGACTCTCACCTCTGAAAATGGACTTTTGTCCACTCCCTTCACACCATGCCTGCTCATACATGTTAGTCTCTCCTCTACTGTGAAGAATGAGCAGAAGTACTCCTATAGAATGTTGGCTGTTTCCCGATCATCTTCTGCACAATACCCCTCCCCACTCTGCTGATTCTCACTATCCCACCCTTTGCATTCCTCTTTTCACTCATGTACCTGAGGAAAGTCTTAACCCCTTTTTTTGACCTCCTTGGCAATCCTCTCCTATGCTTGTGCTTTAGCTGCCCTCACCCTCCCTCCTGCCTCTCTTTGTTTTTCCAGATACATCTTCCTGTCCACATCTGTCTGAGTGTCCTTCAACTTCCTAAATGCATTTCTTTCCTCCTTCACCACCTTAGCCACCTCCTCTGAGACCCAAAGTAGCCTTATTCTCCTTCCCTTGCTTACTTCCTTAAAACTTCATGCCATTGTCTTAGCTATTCCCTTTTTTATCTTTTTTCATTGGGTCTCCACTCACCCTGGCAATCACCCCCAAGGTATTTACTGAGACAGTCACCCATTTCTTTAGAATCTACCCTCTTGAAGTCCAGGGTTCCCATCTTAGTGAGTTTTTTCTCTTACCCAATCTGTATGCCAAACCACACTGTATGGTGATACCTTGAACACAGGAGACTACTTAGTGTGATGTCTGTAATGCTGCCCCTGGTCATAAATACCAGACCCTGCCGATCTCTCGGGGATTCCATAACTAGCTGCCGGGGAAATGCACCCTTAAAGGAGTCAAGGATGGCCCTGCTTCTTGTTGCAGCTATAGCCAGAATGCTCCAGTCTACCAACTGTTATCTGCTGTTATCTGCATTTCCCCATTGTTTCCACATCCTTCTATCCTGGTTGAAGTAGCCTGAGTGAGAACTGCCACCTCCAATAACTGTATTTCCCCATTGTTTCCACATCCTTCTATCCTGGTAAAGTAGCCTGAGTGAGAACTGACCCCTCCTTGTGCTAAATGGAGGTACACCCTAACTAACCCATTACTGAACTACTGTACTCAGTTCTGGAGTCCCCACACAAAGGAAGACAGGGACAAGCTGGACACAGTCCAGTGTAGGATAACAACAATGATTCAGGGACAGTATGGCAGATCTTATAAGGCTCAGCTTAAGACACCGAACATGCATTCACTTGAGGCATGAAGAGAAGGGATGACATAATAGAGGCCGCCAAGTTCCTGAAAGGAATAAACAAGGTAGACTGCTAGGAACTATTTACCAGGAGCAATGGGTCAAAAGCAGAAGAGGCAGTTTTGAAGAACCAGAACCACAAAATAACTAGCAGGTTATAGTAAAAAAAAAAAAAAAGTGAAGGGTTTAGAGATGAGCGAATCATTTGCCTCTAGATCAGGGGTGTACAACATGTGCTCAGGGGTCACTAATGGCCCCTACAGCAGCTGTCTGTGGCTCCTGAGGACCTAGTACCTTCCTCTTGCAGTCTTTTTGTTGTTGTTGTTGTTGTTTTTAGTTTCAGTAACATGTTGATAAATAAATAAACAGATAAATGCAGGTTTTGATTTGTTTTATGTGACCTCTGTATTAATGATAATCTAAACAGTTATGAAATAAAAAATAATATAAACTCAGGTACTAACATTGAGATCATTTGAGCAAAAATCAAAAGTGATGACAGAATTTTGACTATAGGTCTCTGTTATCATTTTCCTAATCTAGATGCTCCTATCTAGATGAAGGCTTTATGAAAATTATTGAGGATATGGAAGATTATGATGACTTATTATTGGGAGATTTTAACTTTTCTAATATATGCTGGCAATCACTTGTAGGGAAAAGTGGACTGGAAAGTAGATTTGTTGATGTAAATTAATTTTTTTTCAAGAAAAAAATACTTTTAAAACCTTGTGAAATTGCTTCTTTTAGCATGTTGGAAGAGTATGTTTTGACAAAATAGTCCTGAAGGGCTCGGCCAGCAGGTGGCGCTGTTATAACTAACACTGTGTCACTTTGGTAATACTGGTCCTCTCAAGTATGCTCTCCATGGGTTTCACGTGGTCATGCTGCCTAGTCTGGGACAGAGTGAATGTGTTTCATTTGCAGTTTCTTTTTGGTAGTTAGATAGAGCTTGTCAGCGCCGCGATTGTGATTTTTTAGTTTTTTATTTTGTAACATGACAGTCGAGCACTAGTGACGCTATGGAAATGATGCTATTCACTCTGTCAACATCATATTCCTCAGGAGTTTGGCTGAAGTAAGAAAATGTATGGCAGACTTTGTAAAGTACTGGCAGTAGCAGCGGTTGTAGGAGGGATGGTGTTTATTTTGATTTTTGAAGCATGTCTCCGTCAATGGTTGTGCCTTTCTGCAGTTTGGTGTGAGGTGGAAATACTGGTGGAGTTTAGTGATGTGTGGTGCTGCAGGTGAGGAGGCTGGTGGCCGTAGGTTTTCTGAAGCCGTGATGATGTAGCTCAATATCATCACGGCTTCAAAAACATCTTGGCCAATGAGAGACGTCCATTTATGATCCCCAGTTCATAATTAAACAATATCTAACCACCTGGAACTGGGAGGAAGAACTCAGTGACCTGGATTCTGTGGATATGTGGGTGGCTAGTCTCAAGAAAATTGAATACTGTATCAAGAACTGGATCCCAGAGCATATTAAATACAGTAATAACAAAAAAAAAGAGTTCCCTTGTGGTCGAACACAAATATCAAGAGAATAATCAATAATAAAAAAGGGCTTTCAATAAATATAAGAAAAAACCTTCAGAGGAAAGATGGCTAAAGTTTAAAGCAAAACCAAACAAGACTGAAAAAGCAATAAAATCTGCTAAAAAGAGCCTTGAACTTAATTTGGCAACTTTTTATTTATTTATTTAGTTAGTTTTTGTTGATCGGGTAAGTGCACTAGACAAATTCTGCCTATTTTCAGGCATGACCCAGTGGAGGGGGATACAGATGAATGCCAACTGACTTTGAACCAGATTAAGCTGTTGGTGGTATTTTTAGTGAACAAAACATCATAAAAAAAGTTATTTAATTATGTAGGATCCCTAAAAGGTAATGCATCTAAAGTTGGGCCTTTAGTCAAGGATTAATTCCTCATTACAGATGAGAAAAAAAGGTTAAAGAACTTACTTCCTATTTTCTCAGGGTGTACAAATCAAAAGAAACCACATGTCTTGATAACTTAAAAAATCAGGAAGAACCATTGCTTTTTACCAAGGTAGACATCATGGCTGCTATTAAATCTATGAAACAAACTCATCAGCAGGACCTGACGGCATTCCATCAAAATGTACAGTATTAAAGAACTTTTAAATGAACTGTCAGGCTTACTTACCCTCTTGTTTAATACCCTGTTAAAGATGGGACTGCAATATCTGATTTGTAGATAGCCTCAATTATACCTATTCATAAAGGAGGTACAAAGTAAAATGTAGCTAACTAGAGGCCTATTAGCCTTGCCTCTTGTTTAGGGAAATTAATGGAAAGACTACTGCAGCAGAAATGTATTATGCATATCCAAGATATGGGAATTATTGATATAGCTCAGTACGACTTTACTCAAGGGAGATCTTGTCAAAATAATTTCATTAATTTTTTTTGAACCTGCAAGTAAGGCATTGGATAACAGACTACCTGTTGACATTATCTTTCTTGATTATGAAAAGGCCTTTGATTCTGTTTCCCATAGAGTGCTGATTAAGCCGTTAGTCGGAATTAAGCTCCATACAAATATTGTCAAATGGATTGATTCATGGCTAAGAGATAGAAAGCAATGGGTTAACATCAAAGGGCAAATGTCTCAATGGGGCAGAGTTACCAGTGGGGTGCCTCAGGGTTCTGTATTAGGCCCCACATTATTTAATATATTGATTTCCAGCATGCAAACTACAAATGGGGTATGGATCAACAAATATGCAGATGACAGTAAGCTTGGCTGTATTGTGAATGATATACACTCCATAAAATCATTACAAACAAACATGGACCATTTGGCATACATAGATACATAGACAGTGTCAGCAGATAAGGGCCTATGGCCCACCCAGTCTGCCCATTTAAGTTTGTAAGTTCAGTTTATGTTTTCCAGGAAGTCTGTTGCCCCTTACCCCTGACCTCCAGAATTCCTTTATGTCTATCCCATGCATTCTTAAATCCCGTGATTGTTTCAGCCCCCACCACTTCCTCTGGCAGGGTGTTCCACTTCCTCTGGCAGTAATAATAATTAATAGTATAATTGAGGCATGCTGGGTCATAGACAATAAAATTATATTTAATACTCCCAAATGCAAGGTAATGCACCTAGGCAAAAACAATAGGTTGGCTAACTACTCACTGAACAATATTCAACTACAGATTGTTACCTCAGAAAAAGACCTAGGTATCACCATTACAAATTATTTAAAGTTTAATACCCACATAAATAAAATGGTTAAAAGTGTCATGGTATAATAGCATATTCCACCTGAAACTAGTGGACCCCTGCATGGTACTACCACTACTCTGCAGAATTAACCCTGACTCGTCTACTGGGAATGACAAGCTAGAACCACGCATACTGAGGGCTGCGGCACCGGCCATTGCCTACGCCGTTGCCTACTCATTAACTGATCCCTCCTAGAAGGGACGGTGCCCAGTAAATGGAAAGTTGCCACCATAGTTCCAGTCCATAAAAAAAGGAACCCGGGACAGGGTGGAGAACTACAGGCCCATCTCCCTGCTCTGCCCTTTGGGAAAAATCCAGGAAAGATTAGTCTATAATCAGCTACAAGACTACCTGGAACAACACCTACTCCTCTCCAAAGTCCAGCATGGCTTTCGAAAAGGCCATGGCACGGACACTGCCCCAATCAGACTGACATCGGACATACTCAATGCCATGGACCAAGGCACCCCAACGGGTGCACTATTCATCGACCTCTCCAAGGCCTTTGACCTGGTCAGTCATAAACTGCTCCTTACTAAGCTTCAAAGGCTTGGCATGGATCAGATCTCACGCTCCTGGACCACAAGCTACCTGACAAACAGATCTCAAACAGTCCGCTGGCAGGGCATCCAATCAACCCCAAAGCCTGTGGTCTCTGGGGTACCCCAGGGCTCCATCCTAGGTCCTCTGCTATTCTCTCTGTTTGTGAATGACATTGAAGAGGTGTGTGCACCCTGCAACCTAATACTCTATGCAGATGACACTGTAATCTACCACAGTGGCTCCCAATCCTCAGTCATTGCAACCGAACTTCAAGCTTGCCTGGCAAAACTTGAAACATGGTTCACTGCCAACCACCTAAAGCTAAATGAGGAGAAAACAAAAGCAGTCCTTTTTGGGACCCGGTGACTGGGCAAAGACCGTAGCGGTCTTCTCCAGATATCGTCAGCCCAAGGAAAGTGTGTTGAGGTTGCTGACCAGTTTAAGTATCTTGGGGTTACCCTTGACCAGGAGCTAACCTTCAAACCCCACATAAATGTGTTAACAAAATCCATCCACCTGAGGCTGGGCCTACTTTACCACCTTGGAAACTCCCTCTCTGGAGAAGCACGTAGAGCCATTGCCAGCTGCAGCCTCCTCCCTCATTACTGTATGGCTCTCCACTACTACAGTCCCTCAGAGAGACCGAGCTAAACAAGCTCTCCACCCTCTACTACCACATTACTCACTTTGTAACCCACTCCTCCCCTAGGAGGCATCACTGCCAGGCTCTCATGGACCTTCACTGGCCAACACCCAGGCATAAACTATCCTTTTCCCCTGCCTGCCTAACCTACAAACTCCTCTCCATTCACCACCCACCTCACCTTAGTGACCTGCTCACCCCCAAAGTCTCCCTCCGTAACCTCCTGTCTACTTCCAGTCGGCTCCTGAACATACCCCGCATCTGTACCAATCAAGGAAAACTCTCCTTCCAGTTCACTGCCCCTCACCTTTGGAACTCGCTCCCCCTCTTCCCTGCTTGACAAACCCTCCCTCTCCTCGTTCAAGGCTGGTCTTAAAGTCTACCTCCTTGAACTGAGCCACTGCTGCTGCAACTACTAGATAATACACCATACCTCTCCCTACCGTAATTGGCTACTGACAAACTCTTTGCTCCCTATGGACTAGCTAACCTCTATAGACTGTTACCTCTGTAGGGTCACATGCCCCACTGGCAAGGTATGTACACTGCTCTGGTGTTTTTTACTGAACTTGCTCCTACACCGGCTTACCATCCCCTTGCCTCCTGTACAAACTGAGTATGTATTTTGAAGACTGTGGGCTAATGTACCCCACTGACAATGCATGTTCTCTGACTCTGTTACTTGGTGTATGCTCTCTGTCTCGGCCTTATTGTTACCAAGCCTCCTGTACAAACTGTATATGTATTTTGAAGCTGCATACTGTACCTAATGTAAAGTAGTTGGTGTACTCACTCCGGGTCGCCCCTGAAAAAGGGACCTCTGGTCTCAGAGGGTTTACCTGGTTAACAAAATCTAAATAAATAAATAAATATTCTCAAACATATTAAAAGTCAAGAACCTGAGTTCCTTGTTCCCTTATACACCAGTTCGGTCAGATCTCATATCGAATTCTGTGTGCTCACCTGATTGGGAGGTAAAGCTATAGTTGAAAAAGTACAGAGGAGAATTACCAGAAATATTAATAACTTAAAAAGTATTGAATATGAAGAGCGACTAGAGACTTTGGGGCTATATTCTCATGAATACAGATTGCTGAGAGGTGACCTTTGTCTGGCATACAGGGCCTCCCAAGATCCTGCCCTGTTTGAAACTATCTACCTTAAGAGGCATGTGTCCAACAACAACACAAGGTCTCACAAACTAAAATTAAAGTCAGTATAAATAAAATAATTAAAATAAATAACTTTATTACGCAATGATTACCACCTATATGAAATTTCCTACCCATGTCTGTAGTAACTAGTGATAATTTGTAACAGTTCAAAATCAGACTCGATCAGTATATGGGTAATAGAAAATTCCTTTTCCGACATTAGTTTTAATGGCTGATAGTTCAATATGGGTTTGCCCTCGAACTTGTAGATACCTATGAACCTATAAACATTGTGTAATGCCTTGATGTACATTTGTCAGCTTGAGCCATTTTACAGTGGCCCTTGGCCTAGACTCAAGTCTTCAGTCTAGCCCTCCCCTAAAATAAATTGTGCACCACTACTCTATATAGTCTAACATCTTCTCTTCAGTGATGGTCTCAAGTAGCTTCCTCACTATAGAGGTCACGCTAACCTGCCTGCAGTCCCCTGGATCATCCTTGCTCCCACTCCAGTGGAAGAGGACATCAACTACCCTGCAATTGGTCACAAACACCCCAGAGAACAGGTGAACAATTCCACTAGAGGCACCTCTGAGTTCATGCTCCAGTTCCTTTACCACCCTAGGATACAACCCATCCAAACTAAAACACTTGCCCATCCTCTATGCTTTTAGCCCTTTGAGCACCATACCCCCTAGTTCTGGTCCAGTTTCCAGCTTCTGCATATCCTCTATATTCAGCTACCCTACACACTAAGTTGACCCCCTCCATCCTGTGTGAACACCAGTTAGAAGTATCCATTGAGAATGCCAGCCTTCTTCCCAGCTTTCTTTACCCAGTCCCTCCCTGATTGCAATCCCACCGTATCCTCTTTGGTTTTTCTCTTCTTTTCTCCTTGATATACCCAAAGAAGTCCTTTTTGTTCTCTTCAGTGCCATCACCTGTCCATAACTCTGTGTCCTCCTTTGCCTTCCTGATGGTATTATTGGCCTCCTTTACCTTTCCTAGCTATACCTCCCTACCGTCCTCAGACTGATCCTCCTTGTACATTTTGCATGCTACTCTTTTTGCTCTTACTGCTTCTCTGACTTATCTGGTATACTAAATTTGATTTATTTACCTTGTTTTTTTTTTCCTTTCTGCTTCAGACAGGCTTTGGTGACCTCTATCAGACTCACTTTGATGTTCCACTCTCTCGGTCCCTACCACTCCTTTACTTTTTATTTATTGAAATGTTTCACCAGGAAGGGCACACTGAACAACAAGTTGCTCATCTCACGGTATGTCCTGGGGGAAGGTGTCAGGGGGAATCAACATATAGTCAACAGAACACAATATAACCATATATACAAAAGCAGTAATACAACACGTACAGTGAGCATGGAGCTGAAGAGCATAGAGGAGTCAACTTAATGTACAGTAAAGTGCAGCAAAGGAATGATAATCCTGAAATAACTCTAGGTAACAAGTGAGTGTCAGTGTTGGAGTAACCACCACACAGAGGGATTAGCAGGAAACCAGCTTGCAAGGTGGGCTTGGGCCTGAACTGAGGCTGGAGAGCTGTACAGTAGTTAGTTGGAGTAGAGAGGGAGCTTAGGGGAGAACAGCTGAGGCTGGGCTAGCTGCAGGTACTATTTACCAACAGGAAATTATGTAGGGCTGTAGAGATGGAGTAGGGGGGATGAGTGGCAGATTTGGAGGGGGAGAGAGTTCCATAGCTTTGGGAAGTGGTGTGAGAAGGCCAGTTGACCTACAGTAGTCAGCCAACTGGGGACTGCCATTTGACAGAGGTCAAAGGATCTAAAGGCATGAGTAGCAGGGGGGAGGGAGACAAGAGAGAAAGTCAGATAGGAGGGGAGAGTGCCAGACCAATATTTTGACACAAATTTTGCACAATAGAGGTGGCGGCGATTTTCTAATGATGGGAATGCCAGGGAATGGTAAAGGTTACAGTGATGAGTGAGAGGTGGATTGTCCAAAGCAAAGCGGCAGAAGGAGTTAAAGAGAGTGTCCAGTCTGGATAAGGGAGACTTGAGAATGACATTGTAGACTGCATCACAGTAGTCAAAAATAGGTAGGATCATCTTCTGGACAAGTTTGCATCTAACCAGTAGCAGAAGGCTGCTACGGTTCCTGTATAAAGTGGCAAGCTTGGGGTGCAGCTTTTTCAGGATTGCATCAACATGACCAGAGAAGGAGAAATATTGGTCAAGCCACACCCCTAGGTACCTAGAGGAAGTGGCATTCTCAAGGACTGTCCCATCCAGGAAATGGAAGGAAGGGAGGGAGGGGGAGCCTGGACAGTCTCTGCCTAGAACCAAAGGTCATTGAGACTGTCTTTTTGGCATTGAGTGAGAGCTAATGGGAGATAAACAGAGCTGAACTTTATTAAAATCATGCTGGAATCTGGTAGCAACATCAGCAGGGGTCTTGCCAGAGGAGAAGAGAATGATGTAATCAGCATGTGTGTGTATTGAGAAGAATGAGCAGGCTGAGGAAAGATAATTTGGAAATATGGAGAATGGTATAGAGCCCAGCATGAACCCTTGTGGGACACCAGTGTTAATGGGAGTGGGGGGGTGCATTCTGCTATTCTGACTTACTGAGTTCTGCCTTGCAGGTAGGCACTGAACCATTTGGTGGCAGAGAGAGAGCAGATATACCTGCAGTGGAGAGGATATTCAGGAGTAGAGCATGGTAGATAGTGTTGAATGTCTTTGTTAGGTTGACAAAAATGGCAGAAGTGATTTGGCCAGTGTCCATCCCTGAGATGATGGATCCGGTGAGCCTAATCAGGAAGCTAGTAGTGGAATGGTTCTTCTGAAACCCGGATAGGAATGGGGTGAAACAATTAGAGGCAGCAAGGTAGGAAGAGAGTTGAGAGAGGACTAGGTGCTCTTGAAACTTAGCAAGAGTAGGAAGGACAGAGATGTGACAATAGTTTGCAGATGAAGTAGGGTCACCTCCCTTTGGCTGGTGAAGAATGACGGTGTGCTTCCACACAGCTGGATTGGAAACAGATATGAAGGAAAGACTGAGGAGGTCAGACAGTGGGACTGAAATAGCAGGAGCAGACAGAAAAAGCAGTTTGGGGTCCAGAGCGTGCCAGACTTTGTCACAGAGGATCTTCCCCATGTCTTCAAAAACTGCTGTCTTGAAATTCAAGGACCATTGTCTTTGACTTGGGGTGCTGGGATTCTAGGGCTGTTACTGTGCCATGTTGAGTTATTATTATTCATCCCCAGAGGCTCTTTCTCTCTGGCCTTTCCTACTGTGCTGATTTGACAGTACCAATTTGAGGATGGCTCCATCTCTGATTAGTTCTGTTACCCATTGTACAGGGAAGCCATCCTGCATTGAATCTACAAGAGCTTGGTTTCTGGTATTCCTAACCCCCAAACATTAATCTGGCAGGAGATCATCCATCACAGTTGTGTTTCCATAGTCGTTGGTCTTCTGATGTGGTCCTGCTAGTGCCCTGAAGCCCTCCTTGAACTGATTTGGTGATCTTCAGGCCACCACCACCAGCACTCTAAGGTTCTTACCTACTTTAACTATTAGCTGAACGCACATTCATTCTACCCCCACTCCCCAAGATTCTTAACCTCTACTGCTTTTCTACAGTCTCAGAGTAGAGTGTAACCCCTTTTCCTGCTCTTTTTCACGTCCTTTCAAAATAGGGCACATATTGGAATAGCAAGGTCCCAGTGGAAAGTAAATAGAAAACTCAGGGCTTTTCAAAGAAATAGGTATTGGACTGATATTCTGATGTGAAAAGCTGTTGTAAACCAACTATTAATTCCTTTTATAGATTATGGTAGTCATATATATGGGAAGGCCACACATTATCTTTCAAGAAAAGTAGAAGTTACTTACAATAATTTAGCTAGGTTTATCCTACAGTGTGATTTTAAAACTCATCACTGTGAATTATACCAAATATTGGATTGGTTAATATTAGAGAATAGGAGAAAACTAATTGGGGCATAACAAATACACAGACTGCTAAAGACAGGTGAACCAAAGTACTCGATGAGTAAAATAGAAGAGCAAAGTGTTACACATGATTATCATCTAAGAAATAATGGGGAACTCCTTCACAAGCCCAAAATGGAAAAAAAAAACATTTTTCTAAAATGACATTCAGGGCAGATTATGCCATAAATTACAATTTGTTAAACTTTATAAAAAGGAAATTGGGTTATAACCACCTTTGGTTACCAAATACCTGACAGAAGAATTGAGAGTAAGATGCATGTGTAACAGATGATGTACATGAAATCAAACGAAATAATCATGTTTTAAATATGTATGGGATGTATGACTTGTGTTAGTAAGTACCATTGTTGTATTTTTGATTTATTTTGGAATGTGTAAGTGAATGAAGTAAATATGTTTGTACTTGATGAAAATTTATTATCTCAGCATTATCAGGACCATCTTGAAGAAAGGCTTATCCTAAAGATGTGAAATGAGATCTCTCTCCTGAAAATATTTTTTATTACTACTGCTGCAGTTAGGATTTTGTGTCATCTACATTTCCATGATGACAACTACGTCCAGCTGGGCTTCCATCACCATTGTCTGTAGGTATCTCATTTTATTCCAAGGTGCCTGATGTTCAGACAGACTGCTTTCTACTAGTTGGTCTGTCTCCCTTACTTGGCTGACTCCATCTCCCACCTTCCTAATCTCATTATTCCATCTCTGCCTCCCTTGTCTGCCTACATTGCAGTTTCTGAAGCCTCTTAGTTTTTGAGACAGTGGATCTTAACCTGCCCATCCCATCCTGTGTAAAAGTTGCAGATTTCTCAATGTGTGTGTGAAACCAAGAGCAATGAGCATGTCTCATGTCCTTTCAGGTACCAGAAACCTTTGAGATGTTGCTGTTGGTTTTCTGAAGAGGAATGGAAAATGTTAAGCAAATGGGAGAAGGAGCTTCACATGGAAGTGGTGGTGCAGAACTATGAAACCATGGTTTCAGTAGGTAGAGATCAACCTAGTCTCAAAGGAAGGCTCTTTATTCAGAGGGGATGGGTTTACTTTTAGCAACTTCAAGTCTGATAACATGTTGGGAGAAGGGATGAAAAAAATATCTTTTGTGGTCTGTTATAACAGGCCTGTACTTTATTGAAAATGCAGTATGTGAAGTACATTGACACATAGAAACATAAGATTTGCCAACAGACAAGGACTGGTTGGCCTACCTCGTCTGTCCAATTTTCCCTGCCTGTAGTATCACTGCAGATCCTACTTTATTGTCAATCCATTCACTCCCTTTCCTTCTCATAAGATTCCCATATGCCTATTTGATGCATTCTTAAACCCCATAACTGTGAGCTTAGCCTTCCAGCTTTGTTTTGGGACACTTTGTGTTATCAGAAGGAAGGACTTTGCAGGAGATGAGAACATAGCACTTGGCAGCAGAGGAAGGCAATTTTGTCTATATGTTCTGTCCGTATCATTGCCTAACTGCTGAGAAAAAGTCCCCTAGAAGTTACTCGTCTTCTCTTTCCTCTTTTTATCTTCCTTGTTCCCCACTATACCCTGTGTCTGTTCCAATTATTCTTGTATCCTAACACTGATTTTGAACAGACAACTTAATTGGGCAATCTGTTCCAGTTGTTCACAGCCCTCTGTGTAAAAAAGTACTTCTTAATATTCTTATTTCAGCTACTCCCTACAAGCTTTTTCATGTTTCTACTAGTGATTGTGTTTACACTGAAGGTGAACCATTCACTGCTATCAGCTTTATACCCCATGTAGAATCATGAATGTATCTATCATGTCCTCTCACTCTGTGTCTGTCCCATTTGGTTTGCAGTGAGTACTTCTTAAGGTCCATCAGCCTTTCTTTGTAATATATATCTTTTTCTTAGCCACTGAAGCTCTGGCAGGCAGCTACGGCCCTCTGAAAGGAGGAAGTCTCTCTTTGGTCCTGCCTCTCCTGTGCCAGGTGGTCCCCGGTACTTCCCTCAAGGTTTGTCCCCCATGGTGGGGCCAGGAGGAAGTTCCCAGCTTCTACCCCCTCCCAGAGACACAATCCAGAATCTGGGGACTGCTCCCAGGAATGGCGGACCATCATTGTGCCAGCCAGGCTTGTTTTTTCCTTTTCAACCAGCCCCCCTCACTTCTGATGTAAGGATGCTGGATCAAGCCTCCTGACCCATAATGCCTTCCAGCCACCACCAGAGGGAAATCAGTGAATAGGACTGCTAGTCCCCCTCCCCCTGTGAGAGGAGAGCAATCCTCCGAGCACTCAATTCTGTCTCCCCCTGCTGACCGCTGGTGGCCCGGGTTCGTTCCCAAACTCAGGTCACTGGCGTGGTGCAAAGTGTGGCATCCAGTGCATCAACCCTCAGTGCCACTTGGCTGGCTTGTAGAGTGTGTCTTGATGTCCCTGAATCATGCTGCAGCTGATAACTTCAAACTGCCATCTGTTAGATTGGCAAACTGAATGAACTGTTACCTGTTCACTTGTGTCTGACAGTAGCCCTACGTTAAAACCCTGTGCTCAGTGTGTGCCATTGCTCCCCTCTGTGCCTCCACCCGTAGTCAGGAAAACTGGGACCAGCACTGTGTGAAAGATGGAATATAGAAGACATCATCATCAGAGGAGAGACAGAAGTAAGAAGGGAGAGAGGACAGAGTTAAGGTAGGAAAGGAGAGAGGACAGAGGTAAGGTATGAAGGGAGAGAGAGAACAGAGGTAACATAGGAAAGAAGAGAGGACAGGGGTAAGGTAGGAAGGGAGAGAGGACAATGGTAAGGTAAAAAGGGAGGCGAGGACAGAGGTAAGGTAGGAACAGAGAGAGTATAGAGTTATGGTAGGAAGGGAGAGAAGACAGAGGTAAGGTAGGAAGGGAGGGAGGAAGAACAGAGGTAAGGTAAGAAGGGAGAGAGGACAGAGGTAAGGTAGGAAGGGAGAGAGGACAGAGGTAAGGTAGGAAGGGAGAGAGGACAGAGGTATGGTAGAAAGGGAGAGAGGAGAGATGTAAGGTAGGAAGGGAGAGAAAACAGAGGTAAGGTAGGAAGGGCAAGAGGACAGAGGTAAGGTAGGAAGGGAGGTGGGGACAGAGGTATGGTAGGAAGGGAGAGAGGACAGAGGTAAGCTAAGAAGGGAGGTGGGGACAGAGGTATGGTAGTAAGGGAGAGAGGAAAGAAGTATGGTAGGAAGGGAGAGAGGACAGAAATAAGAAGGGAGAGAGTACAGAGGTAAGGTAGGAAAGTAGGTGAGACAGAGGTAAGGTAGGAAATGAGAGAGGACAGAGATAAGGTAAGGTAGGAAGGGGAGAGGACAGAGATACAGTAGGAAAGGAGAGAGGACAGAAGTAAGAAGGGAGAGAGGACAGAGGTGAGGTAGGAAGGTAGGTGGGGACAGAGATAAGGTAGGAAGGGAGAGAGGACAGAGGTAAGGTAGGAAATGAGAGAGGACAGAGGTAAGGTAGGAAGGTAGGTGGGGACAGAGGTAAGGTAGGAAGGGAGAGAGGACAGAGGTAAGGTAGGAAGGGAGGTGGGGACAGAGGTAAGGTAGGAAGGAAGAGAGGACAGAGGTAAGCTAAGAAGGGAGGTGGGGACAGAGGTACAGTAGTAAGGAGAGAGGAAAGAGGTATGGTAGGAAGGGAGAGAGGACAGAAGTAAGAACAGAGAGATGACAGAGGTAAGGTAGGAAAGTAGGTGGGACAGAGGTAAGGTAGGAAGAGAGAGAGGACAGAGGTAACGTAGGAAATGAGAGAGGACAGAGGTAAGGTAAGGTAGGAAGGGGAGAGGACAGAGATACAGTAGGAAGGGAGAGAGGACAGAGATACGGTAGGAAGGGAGAGAGGACAGAGGTGAGGTAGGAAGGTAGGTGGGGACAGAGATAAGGTAGGAAGGGAGATAGGACAGAGGTAAGGTAGGAAATGAGAGAGGACAGAGGTAAGGTAGGGTAGGGAGGGAGAGAGGACAGCGGTTAGGTAAGGAGGGAGGTGAGGACAGAGGTAAGGTAGGAAGGGAGAGTACAGAGTCATGGTAGGAAGGGAGAGAAGACAGAGGTAAGGTAGGAAAGGGGAGAAGACAGAGGTAAGGTAGGAAGGGAGAGAGGAGAGATGTAAGGTAGGAAGGAGAGAGACAGAGTAGGTAGGAAGGAGAGGGAGAGAGGACAGAGAAGGTAGAGAGGGAGAGGGAGAGAGGGAGAGAGGAGCAGAAGTAAGGTAGGAAGGGAGAGAGGACAGATGTAAGGTAGGAAGGAGAGGACAGATGTAAGGTAGGAAGGAGAGGACAGAGATATGGTAGGAAGGAGGAGGACAGAAGTAAGAAGGAAAGAGGACAGAGGTAAGGTAGGAGGAGGTGGGGACAGAGGTAAGGTAGGAAGGAGAGAGGACAGAGGTAAGGTAGAAAGGAGAGAGGAGAGATGTAAGGTAGGAAGGGAGAGAGAACAGAGGTAAGGTAGGAAGGGAGAGAGGACAGAGGTAAGGTAGGAAGGGAGGTGGGGACAGAGGTAAGGTAGGAAGGAAGAGAGGACAGAGGTAAGCTAAGAAGGGAGGTGGGGACAGAGGTACGGTAGTAAGAAAGAGAGGAAAGAGGTATGGTAGGAAGGGAGAGAGGACAGAAGTAAGAACAGAGAGATGACAGAGGTAAGGTAGTAAGGTAGGTGGGACAGAGGTAAGGTAGGAAGAGAGAGGACAGAGGAGTAGGGAAATGAGAGAGGGACAGAGTGGGTAAGGTAGGAAGGGAGAGGACAGAGATAAGTAGGAAGGAGAGAGGACAGAGATAGGTAGGAAGGAGAGAGGACAGAGGTGAGGTAGGAAGGTAGGTGGGGACAGAGATAAGGTAGGAAGGGAGATAGGACAGAGGTAAGGTAGGAAATGAGAGAGGACAGAGGTAAGGTAGGGTAGGGAGGGAGAGAGGACAGCGGTAAGGTAAGAAGGGAGGTGAGGACAGAGGTAAGGTAGGAAGGGAGAGTACAGAGTTATGGTAGGAAGGGAGAGAAGACAGAGGTAAGGTAGGAAAGGAGAGAAGACAGAGGTAAGGTAGGAAGGAGAGGAGATGTGAGGTAGGAAGGGAGAGAGACAGAGGTAAGGTAGGAAGGGAGAGGACAGAGGTAAGGTAGAAGGGAGGGAGAGGACAGAGGTATGGTAGGAAGGGAGAGAGGAGAGAGGAGAGGAGTAAAGTAAGGCAGGAAGGGAGAGAGGACAGATGTAAGGTAGCAAGGGGAGAGGACAGAGATATGGTAGGAAGGAAGAGAGGACAGAAGTAAGAAGGGAAAGAGGACAGAGGTAAGGTAGGAAGGTAGGTGGGGACAGAGGTAAGGTAGGAAGGGAGAGAGGACAGAGGTATGGTAGAAAGGGAGAGAGGAGAGATGTAAGGTAGGAAGGGAGAGAGAACAGAGGTAAGGTAGGGTAGGGAGGGAGAGAGGACAGCGGTAAGGTAAGAAGGGAGGTGAGGACAGAGGTAAGGTAGGAAGGGAGAGTACAGAATTATGGTAGGAAGGGAGAGAAGACAGAGGTAAGGTAGGAAAGGAGAGAAGACAGAGGTAAGGTAGGAACGGTGAGAGAGAACTGAGGTAAGGTAGGAAGAAAGGGAGGGAGGACAGAGGTATGGTAGGAAGGGAGAGAGAACAGAGGTAAGGTAGGAAGGGAGAGAGACAGAGGTATGGTGGGAAGGGAGAGAGAGGGAGGAGGTAAGGCAGGAAGGGAGGGACAGATGTAAGGTAGGAAGGAGAGGAAGAGAAGGGTAGAAGGGAGAGGAGAGAGGGAGAGAGAGACAGAGAGAGGTAAGAAGGGAGAGAGGACAGAGGTAAGGTAGGAAGGGAGGAAGAGATGTAAGGTAGGAAGAGAGAGGACAGAGGTAAGGTAGGAAGGAGAGAGGACAGAGGTAAGGTAAGAAGGGAGGAGGACAGAGGTAAGAAGGAGAGAGGACAGAGGTAAGGTAAGAAGGGAGAGAGACAGAGGTAGGGAGGGAGAGAGGACAGAGGTAAGGTAGGAAGGGAGAGAGGACAGAGGTAAGGTAAGATGGGAGAGAGGACAGAGGTAAGGTAGAAAGGGAGAGAGAGGTCAGAGGTAAGGTAGGAAGGGAGAGAGGACAGAATTAAGGTAGGAAGGGAGAGAGGACAGAGGTAAGGTAGGAAGGGAGAACAGAGGTAAGGTAAGAAGGGAGAGAGAGAACAGAGGTATGGTAGGAAGGGAGGGAGGACAGAGTTAAGGTAGGAAGGGAGGGAGGACAGAGGTAAGGTAAGAAGGGAGACAGGACAGAGGTAAGGTAGGAAGAGAGAGAGAACAGAGGTATGGTAAGAAGGGAGAGAGGTCAAAGGTAAGGTAGGAAGAGAGAGAGGACAGAGGTAAGATAGGAAGGGAAGACAGAAGTAAGGTAGAAAGGGAGAGAAGTCAGAGGTAAGGCAGTGTAACCCCAGGGGTCGGGTTGATGGTATTTTTTGTGTTATTAGCATTGTGTGGTGCCTCCATATGTAACCCCCTACCGGGACCTAGGTTACATAGATACATAGATGCATAGATACATAGACAGTGTTGGCAGATAAGGGCCTATGACCCACCCAGTCTGCCCATTTAAGCTTGTAAGTTCAGTTTGTTTTCCTAGAAGTCTGTTTCCCCTTACCCCTGACCTCTAGAATTCCTTTATGTCTATCCCATGCATTCTTAAATCCCATGATTGTTTCAGCCCCCACCACTTCCTCTGGCAGGGTGTTCCACTTGTCCACCACCCGTTCTGTGAAGAAATTCTTTCTCATGTTTCCTCTGAATCGTCCTCCCTCAACTTCATCCCATGCCCTCTAGCCCTGGAACATCCTTTTCGCTTAAAATAGTGTTTTCCTGCACCCTGTTTCTCCCTGTAAGATACTTGTATGTCTCTATCATATCCCCTCTCCCTCCTCTCCTCCAGGGAGTACATGTTCAGTTCCTTCAACCCTGTCTTCATAGGACTTGTGATGCAATCCATGCACCATCTTTGTTGCCCTCCTCTGAACCTTCTACTACCCTGTCTATGTCCTTACGTAGGTATGGTCTCCAGAACTGTACACTGTACTCCAGGTGGGGTCTCACTAGTGTCTTGTATAGTGGAATTATGACCTCCCTTTTCCTGCTGGTGATGCCCCTGCCTAAACATCCCAGCATCCTATTTGCGTTACCTGATGCCTTGTCACACTGTTTCCCTACCTTGAGGTCATCAGAGATGACAACACCAAGATCTCTTTCCTGCTTGGTGCATGCTATATCCTCACCCCCCAACTGATATATTGTGCCAGGGTTTTGTGCCCCATATGCATTATCTTGCACTTCTTGCATTGAATTTCAACTGCCAAACCCCTGACCATTCTTCTCAAGTTTCTGCAGGTCCCTTCTCATTCTGTCTACACCCTCTGGTGTGTCTACTCTGTTACAGAGCTTTGTGTCATCAGCGAACAGTGAAATTCTGCCTTCTAGATCCTGCGCAATGTCACTGATGAAGATGTTGAATAGGACCAGTCCCAGCACTGATCCCTGTAGTACCCCACTGGTCACTCTTCCCTCTGTGGAGTGACAGCCATTTACCAGCACCCTCTGTGTCCTGCCACCCAGCCAGTTACCTACCCACCACACTACTGTCCTGCCCACACCCATATTCCCCAGTTTGTGTAATAGTCTTCTATGTGGCACAGTGTCAAAGGCCTTGCTGAAGTCCAGATAGGCCATGTCCACTGCCCTCCCCTAATCCACCTCCCTAGTCACCCAGTCAAAAAATTCAATGAGGTTGGTCTGACATGACCTCCCCCTGGTGAAACCATGCTGCCTTGGGTCCTGTAGTCCATTGACAACCAGATGTTCCACCAATCTCTCCTTCAGTAGTGCTTCCATGATCTTTCCCACTACCGAGGTGAGGCTGACAGGTCTGTAGTTCCCTGCTTCTTCTTTGTTCCTGCTTCTCCCTATCCCCTTCTGCCTGTGTCTTTTTGTATTGCCTGAATGCAATCTTTTTGGCTTTCACTTTCTTTGCTACCTCTTTGGAAAACCATAATGGTCTCCTCTTCCTTTTCCTCTTGCTAACCTGCTTAATGCATAATTCTGTTGTTCTTATAATCCCCATTTTAAATACTGCCCAGTGTTCCTCAACCCCTGATTCCTGTCCCATTCCCATGCCTCTTTCAAGTATCTCCCCATTTTCTCAAAGTCTGCCCCCCTAAAATCCAGGATACGTGTTTTTGTGTGGTTTGGTTCTGCTCGTTCTGTGATTTCAAACCATAATGACTGGTGGTCACTGTTTCCCAGGTGCTCCCCCACTGTTATCCCCATCACACTGTCGCTGTTTGTGAGCACAAGGTCCAGTATTGCCTTCTGCCGAGTTGGTTCCATGACCAGTTGCTTGAGGAAGGCACCCTGAAGGGAGTCCAGGATAAATCTGCTCCTAGTTGATGCTGCTGCTGGGATGCTCCAGTCCACGTCTGGAATATTGAAGTCTCCAACCAGTACTACCTCACCCTTGTCTGCCTTCCTTTGGATGGCTAGCATCAGCTCCCTATCTGTTTCTTCCTCCTGGGCTGGTGGTCTATAGACCACACCTGTGCGAATGGCTGGCCCCATTTTCCTTTCCAGCTTAACCCACAGTATCTCTCCCCCATTTTGTTCCTCCTGGATCTCTGTGGCCCTTATGTCATTTTTCACATACAGTGCCACTCCTCCTCCCTTCCTGCCTGCTCTGTCTCTTCTGAATATGTTGTGGCCAGGTATGGCCATCTCCCAGTCATGGAGGTTCAGGGAGAAAAATGTTACTCGGCATTTTGGCTAGGTTTGACACTCTGCATGGGGCACCCAAGTAATCTGGACACTGGAAGCAATAACTGAAATGTCCAAAGCAGGAGCTGGGATTCTAAAGTGTGGCTTTTATTCACAGCACAACTGAACAGTAAAATATAGATGAACCCCACAGGGCTACACTCCCTGGTAATGCAGATTACTCCTGACAGACACACATCTCTTTCACTGTAACCCTCAGGTTCTGAATCTCTCTGGGATCTCGGCCCTATTGGTACTCTTCTCAGGACTTCCACCATGGCACTCCAGCCAGCATCCTTGACTACTATCCATTTGGCATGGATCAGTTCTTGGTGGCTCTCTACTACCTCCCATGAGCACATACAGGCTCCAAAAAGGGAATCTTCTCAACAATCCCACGTCTTGGTACTTTATTCAAGCACTGGCCAAGTACCCAAGAGAAAGCAATAGGTGTCCCAAAGCAAACCCATCGAGGTGAATCTGGTTACTCCAGATGGGGTATCTCCCACTTCTTGCTCCCATAATTCATACCCAGCCATTCCTTTGGACTCTAACACCTCTTCTCTGAAAGAACTCTACTGTTGTAGATTATACTTTAAATGTATTTCACATTCAATCTACAGTCTCTGAAACTCCAGTGCGCTGTCTTGAGGCATACTTGTTAAGTGGCTATGTCCATCCCTGCAGACCCCCACTGATTAAAGATGTCCAAATACCACACTCTTTGAGCACTGTACTTGGCTGTCCTTTCCTAATCCACAGTAACAGATACTTAATACACAACATCTCTTGTGAAACATAGGCCCTTTTTCAGGGCAGACTCATCCCTGATTGCAGGTGCCCCACAGGCTTTTCTCACAGGAAAACCATCACAAATCTTCATGGTGCCGCAGCACAACATCAGGCAGCTTTCTTTTCTCTGTGTAGCCAGGCCAGGGGATTGCCTCTGGAAGATGGCTGTTGGCTCCCTCCATCCTCGCAGAGATAGGGCCCTGAACCAACTGAGGAGCAGTCTCTACCACTTCAACTGAAGTACTTCTGTGTCCTTCTTATGGTGAGAACGTACACCCTACTAAACAGCAGCTCTGTATCACAGCTGAGGGCTCTGAGGGCCTGCTTACAGCAGAGCACCTCCTACCTCTACTATAGACTACACAACACTGATTCAAAACCTCCCAACATTCTATTTTAACTCCCAGCTGCAGCATTCTATTGTGGCTTATACTGCTACGAGAATTTTAAATGATGTCATTTCTCCAGCTCAGCAGAGACTGAGCACAGAGCAAGACAAAGAGAAACCCATCTAACTGGTGTCTCAACTGCTGCCTGTCCCTACCTGCCACTAGGTCTAACTGGGTTTCTTGTAACCCTGGATAACTGGAGGGTTACACTCGCCCTGGACCAGGAAAATGACTGTCCACAGTCATTAGTCACCTGGCTTAGGCCATCTCACCCTATGTGTTGACTTTGGGGAGGTAGCGCTAAGACTCCCCTACCATGTGCCAGTACAGGTAGACAACACTAAGGGCCTAGAGGTATTTGGCTGACACATCAGCCTCTACTCTACCCACTGACTATGCGTACCTAGTGGCTCTAACTTACAGTTCCCTTAAGCATCAGTATTTCATCGCACAGAATTGCCTGCATTGGCACTGCATCTCTCATACAACTCACAGTCTCTCTCATGACTTTGAAAAATATACTGGTGCTGAACCTATCATCGTGCTCACAGGAATGCTCAGAATTCTGGCTTTAGCATTTTTTAACTTGCACAGTCCTTCTTTGTATACAGTCCACTGCTACAAACAGATTCAGTGGGGCTTTAGTTAAATCACACCAGTTTGAGCTATTAATTAAGTTGGTACTCACTGTTATTAGTAGCTTGTTGTTTCCAATGGAAAAACTGGCCTGCAGCCAGTCTTGGAGGCCTCTGGAAGGAAGCGGGCTGGCAGTCCGAGCAATTGTCCTTCTGAACACCTTGCTCTCTTCTCAGACGATTCAGGTGTGGGTTGAGCCCAAATTTAACAGAAAAGTCTGATTTTAATAAAGTTACAGCATTTTCAGTCACCACAACGCTTCTCCTGGCAAGCCAGTTTACACACACCACTCCCTCTCCCTCTCAAATGCTATGCAGTTGCTCTAGAGGTGGCTTGGGGGCAGGACTGATTGCAGCCTCACCAATCACTCAACGCCATGCAAATGCGCCTCAGTCTCTCCTGTGCTCTTCTCCTCATGGTGATCGTCAAGCAGGCGAAATTTAAACTGCAAACCACACTATTTTTTTTTTTTTACTGTGACTTCTCGGCAGGAGCCCCATTTTAACCATTTATCATGGAATTTTAGTCAGTGACTACTCTTAGTACATACAGAAAGCATTTCCAACTTCTAGGGCACAAATTTTCTTTTGCTACCCAGTTTTCCATACTTTCACTGTCACAGAATACTTAAAAAACTGGTAAACACTGTAATTACGATGCAGGACAAGGGCATACTCTCTCAGGCTTTACTACTCCTTGGTAAACAGTTGGCAATATTACAGCAGCACATAGACAGCAGCACACAGTGGCACATTTAGTTGGCATTGCTTCAGACTTTTGGGCTATCCACTGCCAGACGGCCAAAACGCATGCCACCATCCGAGCAACCTTTCTTGTTTTTCTCCCAAATTGCAAGCCAAATCCCAGTGGTAGCTTCCATTTTTGTAACCCCAGGGGTCGGGTTGATGGTATTTTTTTTGTTATTAGTGCTGTTCGGTGCCTCCATATGTAACTCCCTACCTGGTACCTGGGTTCGAGGAGAAGAATGTTACTCAGCATTTTGGCTAGGTTTGACACTCTGCACAGGGGCACCCAAGTAATCCGGACACAGGAAGCAATAACTGAAATGTCCAAACCAGGAGTTGGAATTCTAAAGTGTGGCTTGTATTCACAACACAACTGAACAGTAAAGCATAGATGGATCCCCATGGGGCTACACTCCCTGGTAATACAGATTACTTCTGACAGACACACATCTCTTTCACTGTAACCCTTAGGTTCTGAATCTCTCTGGGCTTTCAGCCCTACTGGTACTCTTTTCAGGACTTCCAGCCTGGCACTCTGGCCGACATCCTGGACAACTATTCATTTGGCATGGATCAATTCTTGGTGGCTCCCTACTACCACCCATGAGCACATACAGGCTCCAAAAAGGGAATCTTCTCAACAATCCCACGTCTTGGTACTTTATTCGAGCACTGGTCAAGTACCCAACGGAAAGCGACAGGTGTCCCAAAGCGAACCCGTAGAGGTGAATCTGGTTACTCCAGATGGGGGGTCTCCCACCTCTTGTTTCCATAATTCATACCTGGCCATTCCTTGGACTCTAACACCTCTTCCCTGAAAGAACTCTACTGTTGTAGATTATACTTTAAATGTATTTCACATTCAATCTACAGTCTCTGAAACTCCAGTGCACTGACTTGAGGCATACTTGTTAAGTGGCTATGTCCATCCCTGTAGACCCCCACTGATTAAAGATATCCAAATCCCACACTCTTTAAGCACTGTACTTGGCTGTCCTTTCCTAACCCACAGTAACAGATACTTAATACACAGCATCTCTGGTGAAACATAGGCCCTTTTTCAGAGCAGACTCACCCCTGATTGCAGGTGCCCCACAGGCTTCTCTCACAGGAAAACCATCACAAATCTTCATGGTGCCACAGCACAATATCACGCAGCTTTCTTTCTCTCTAGCTGGGCCAGGGGATTGCCCCTGGAAGCTGGCTGTTGGCTCCCCCATTCCCACAGTGATGGGGCCCTGAACCAACTGGGGAGTGGTCTCTACCACTTCAATTGAAGTACTTCTGTGTCCTTCTTATGGTGAGAACACACACCCTACTAAACAGCAGCTCTGTATCACAGCTGAGGGCTCTGAGGGCTTTCCTACAGCAGAGCACCTCCTACTGCTACTACAGACTGCACAAGACTGATTCAAAACCTCCCAACATTCTATCCTAACTCCCAGCTGCAGCATTCTATTCTGGCTTATGCTGCTGCAAGAATTCTAAATTATGTAATTTCTCCAGCTCAGAAGAGACTGAGCACAGAGCAAGACAGAGTGAAACCCATCTAACTGGTGTCTCACTGCTGCCTGTCCCTACCTGCCACTAGGTCTAACTGGGGTTCTTGTAACTCCGGGTAACAGGGGGGTTACAGTAGGAAGGGAGAGAGGACAGAGGTAAGGTAGGAAGGGGAGAGGACATAAGTAAAGTAAGAAGGGAGAGAGGACAGATGTAAGGGAGGGAGGGAGGACAGAGGTAAGGTAGGAAGAAAGAGAGAACAGAAGAAAGGTAGGAAGGGAGAAAGGACAGAGGTAAGGTGGGAAGGGAGAGAGGACAGAGGTAAGGTAGGAAGGGAGTGAGGACAGAGGTAAGGGAGGAAGGGAGAGAGGACAGAGGTAAGTTAGGAAGGGAGAGAGGTCAGAGGTAAGGTAGGAAGAGAGAGGAGGAGGTAAGAAGGGAGAGAGGACAGAGGTAAGGTAGGATGGGAGGGAGGACAGAGGTAAGGTAGGAGAGAGGGAGGACAGAGGTAAGGTAGGAAGGGAGAGAGTAAAGACAGAATTTTGAGATAAAGGAGGCACAGTGAACAAGGTATCGAGCTTCAAGGGAGGGAAAGGAGAGCGAGGAGTATAAGGAGTAAAGGTGAGTGTGTGGAGGACCGTCCAAAACAAATTAGCAGAATGAGTGAAACAGAGGGTCCAGCCTGGCTAGGCTGGTCTTTGGTGCATCACTATAAATGATGTCGCTGTAGTCAAGAATGGGGAGGACAATTTTCTAGATAATAGCTTGACGAGCAGGAAGAGGGATACAGCCTATGTCCCTGTATGACACAACAAGCTTAGGGTGGAGTTTTTTTGTGGATGGTGTTCACATGCTCTGAAGAATCGAGGTGCCAGTCAAGCCAGTGGAATGGGTAGGGGGGGAGAAGACATGGATAATCTTCAAGAATTTGGTAGGGTAGTTAAGGTTATTCTGGAAGAAGGAGGAAAAGTACTCAGCCTTGGCAAGCTTGGTGGTTCTGGTACACACATTCCAAAGTGCTCAATACCTGTTAAGTCATCCAAAGAACCAAAGGACTTGTGAGTCTTCCAGGCTAGATCAAGTGCATGTAGACCAGCTAGTAATTCAGCTGAGATCCAGGAGAGGTGGGATCTTTGGACCCTGGTCTTCCTGATGGTGGCATGCAGATCCCAGACTGACATAAATTTGGAGTGAAAGGAGCTTGGAGCAGAGTCAGTGCTACTGGCTGCACAAATGAGGGACCAATCTGTGGCTAGCAGATCCACATGGACCGATCACAAGTCCAGCAACCAGAAGGATTAAATCTGGAGCATTTTGGGGGTGGGGTTGGGGCAATTAATTTTGTGTGTGCAACAGACCATGTGATGGTCACTAAGTGCATCAGGGAGGGTGCCAGCATCAGTGATACAGTGTGGGTGAGAGGTAAGAACCCAGTACAGTATGGAATTACTGAGAGATCTAGGACTGTGACAGGTTGGGTCAGAGATTAGTTGAATATCCCAGAAAGACTTAATATATTGGCAAAGTTTTGATTCTTAAGGGGAGAACCAATTAATACTGAAGATACCAAGGATTAGTAGCTCACTATGGGAGGCATGAGATGAGAGAGAGAGGTAAGATGCTCCATGACTGATCAGGGGGACAGGCCAGAGCAGCAGTAGACATCAACCACAAAGCTAGGGAGACAGAAAAGGATAGAGTTTGAGGAGGAACAGTTCATAGGCAGAGGGGGAGGTGACAGAGCATACAGGAGTAAATCAGATGGTGGAAAAGAGGTAAATGGCAACACTACCTCCCCTCTTTGCACAATCCTGCTGGGTAAGAGTGTACCGAGGGATAGTGATTGCAGTATCTGGGATCTTGAGGGAAAGCCAAGACTCTGAGATGATTAATACATCAGGCTGCAGAGTAACCATTAGAGGTTGCAGTTGATATCTCTTAGGAAAGAGGCTTCTGACATTCATGTGTAACACTCTCAGCCCTTTGGGGATACCAATGGGGGGTAAGTGTGCAGAGCTGGGATTGGGTTCAATATCTTCTGCCATGAGGAGCTGCGATGAGATGAAGACTTTAATGGAGACAGAGATGTGTTTGTGTGGTGGGTGAGAAGGAGAGAGGGAGTAGGGAGGGCAGGGGGGAGAGCATCTAGAAGAGTCCAGGTGGAACCAAGAGGTGGTAGAGGAACAGCTAGAAGGCCAAGGGGAAAGACCCAAAATAGGGAAGGTAGGGAGAACAAGTAAGGGAGAAGGAGGGTAGGGAGAAGGAAAGACATCGGAGGGAGGGAGGGAGGAGGGAGGGAAGTTAGAGAGAACAGAAGGGAAGAAGAGAGAAGGTGATACACCCCATAACAGAGAGGCTGTTGGATCAGAACTAGATATAGATAGGAGGTGAGAGGAGAAGAAAATGAGTAGGCAACGGTTGAGGAGTGGAGAAGAGCAGGTGGAACAGAAGCAACATGGAATACAGAGATAAGAGAACTCTAAATAAGGAGATTGTGGAGGGTGGAAGCACTGCAGCAGGTGGAGGGAGGGAGGGAGGAGAAAATGAGTAGGCAAGAGTGGTCCATAGAGCAAAAAGGCAGGTGGAACAGGAGCAGCACAGAATATAGAGATATGGAGACTCTAAATAGGGAGATTGTGGAGGGAGGGAGGAGAGAGTGAGTAGGCAGCAAAGGTCCTGAGAGGAGAAAGGCAGGTGGAACAGGAGTAGCACAGAAGAGAGCAAAAGGAGCCTTGATGTACTAACAGCTGGACTTGACCATTTTGGGGACTCCAGGAGGTCCTTCCCACCTCCTTTCCAGCCATTTAGTGGATCCACATGATATTTTGGTCATGCACTATCTAGTGTCCATGCAGAAGCCTGTCCATGCAAAGGACCACAGCTGCTAAAGAAAGTAATCTACTTAGAGTCTGCCAGAGCCAGTCAATATTCAACTGGTCTATGGGCCACTCTTCTTATAGGCTACTTTGCACAGTATAGGGCTGTACAGAAACCCTGGCATTTGTTTCACTACTACCATAGTTGAATATTGTGTCCTCCCCCCACTTGTCAAATTGCCACTGTCATAGTTTAAATTGTCTTCTATCCCCATGGTAGTGTTGCCTCACAAAAATTGTTATATGTTCTTCTCATTATCATTAACTATTGTGTTCTTCCCCTTAGATGTTATTGCTACTGCTATAGTGTAAATGGCTTTCTCTCCCCATTTCAGATGTACCTTGCACATATGTTGTATTATATTGTTTTTATGTATGCCCTCTCTTGCAATGCCTGTTTTCTTACATTGTATTGATCTTGTGTTTACTTGTCCTACTGCTTTGTAACTGCATCATACTGTTTAAACTTACTCCTGGTTTGTTGCAGAAATTAATCACACAAGAGGAGTGGATATACATATCGTACCAGTAACACAAAGCGATGGGCTCCTACTAATGGAGGAAGTTAAGTTGGAAAACCTTGATCTGCTATTTTAGGATCTCATCGGTTATAGCTAAATTTCATCAGGCTCGCAATTCCTCCTGTTGGAGTGGATGCAGAGGTGGCTACACACACATATCTTTTGGTCCTGCTCAGTGCTAACCACATTCTGAGAATCAGTCAAGGAAGCACTTAACTCATTGTTTCTGACCTATGGCAGGCTTACCCTTGCAGAAACCATAGTGCTACATCCACCGCCACCTATCAAAAACAAAATTGACATGTATCTCATGAGTATCCTACACATAGCTGCCAAAAAAACAATTAGATCATTGACTGAAACTGGAGCCCCCCCCCAACACTGAGACCCAGTGGGAGGATACAGTCTGGGACATGTACAGAATGGAGTAACTCATGTCACAACTGCAATATAAACTTCTGAAACATCAGAACAGCTGGAATAGCTAACTCCTCCATATTATAGACCACAAACCAGATATTATCTCCTGAACACCACCAAGAAAAGAGGCCCAGGCTGATTTCTCTGGAGGGAGGTGAGGTGGGGTGAGGCAGTTCTGATCAGATGCAGATGGCTGAGCTGGACACTCCCAGTGACTCCTGGAGGAAGGTCTAGTCCTTCAGTTCCCTCACCCAGACTCTCTCCCAAACATTCATGTCACACATACATAGCCACCTGAAAAATGTGAATGAAACATGATTAAGCAATAATATGTGATCAGGGGTTATGTTACTGTTCTAGTTAATTACCACTGGGGTGTAATGTGGCACAAGGCACAGCAGAGTGCCATATTTCACTCAGGAGGTGATTAACTTGAACATTAATATAACCCCTGAGAGTTACTTATTGCTAGTATAAAAATACAAATATTTTTAAAATCTCTAATACATTTAATTTTAAAATATCCCCCTTCATCATTCATTGCTGAAACGGAACAGCTGTGTGCAAGCAAAAAAAGAAAAATGTTGGTAACCACAAGCCAAACTGCATGACATCAGAACCAGTAATCGAACAGAAACCTGCCAATTCAAACTTCATACTAAGCCATGGCACCGGTTTACAGCCTCCAACTGTGTGAATGGAAAAGATGTTATGATAGATTAGATGTGATCAGTTTCACTATGCTTAAACCTTGGCAACGCCAAGTACTAGAAGCATAGGGAAAAAAGGGCGACAAGGGTCTGCCTCAGTAGACTCGGGTTTGGATAACTAGGGTTCTTCTTAGTAGTTTTTTTCTGTTTGCAGTTTAATGCAGTAGGGCTGGGTTAGCAGGGAGAATTGTGTAGTGTCTGGTTGCAGATAATTGAGACACTCAGGTGTCTTACAGCTTGTGCTCCATGACTTTTCTTTTAAATAGAGCAATTTCTGTAATTTGGGATTCAGGAGTTATTGAGGCACTTACTGTGACTCCATAGACAGTTGTCCTGCAACATTTAACAGTGGGTGCTCAAGGATTTCTTCAAATAGCATGCATTTGTGGGTCAGGTAAATGAGAAGGCACTCTTTTTATTAAACCACTCAAAATCAGTCACTGCTCTTACAAGACAGCATAGGTAATGGCGGTTAAAGATTCTAAAAAAAGAATGGTTTAAAGCTTGCCACTTCAAATTTGAAACCACCATACATGAAGAGTGGCTCTACAAGTATATTAATTAAAAGATTAATGTAGGGCTTATGGAATGTCATCAGCAGATCAGAATTCACCATTGACAAAAACATTTTTATGATTGGAAATAGCATTGTGCCCTTCTATGCACAGAATTACTTTCAATGTAAACACCTAGTGCACTGTACTCTGTATTCAGTTATTGAACTGCACAATGGATGTACACAAAACTCTATTAATAAAACTAATGTTTTAAAAAAATGGGGATTGGTTTGGAAGGATTGGTTGAGCTTTAAGTGGAGAGGTATTTTCCACAAACTAGAAATGGGCCGGGAGGGCTTGATGAACTTGGAGTTGGGAGGTATTTTTTTTTACAAATGGGGATTGGGCTGGAAGAGATTGGAGAGCTGGGAGTGGGGAGGAATTACTTACAGACAAGAGCTGGACTGGGAGTGATTAGTGAATGTGAAATGGGGAGGTATTTTTTACAAGCTGGAATCAGGCTAGAAGGTTTGGTGAGCTGGGAGCTGGAAGGTATTTTCATAAATGGGGATTGGGCTAGGTGTGGCAAGGTATTTTTCAAAAACTGCAATCAGGTTGGAATGGTATGGAGAGCTGGGAGTGGGAGGTATTTCTCACAAATAAGGATTAAGCCAGGAGAGTCTGGTAAGCTGGGAGCCGGGAGGTATTTTGCACAGATCCGGATCAGGCAGGAAGTATTTTCATAAAATTAGATCAGGTAGGACGTATTTTACACAAACAGGAATTAGGTTGTGAGGGTTTGGCAAGCTAAGTGTGGGGAAGTATTTTAGTCCCAAATAGGAATTGGGCTGGTACAGTTTAGTTAGCTCTCGGGGAGGTATTTTTGTTAAAATGGACATCAGAATGAAAGGGTTTATTAAGCTGGGAGTGAAGAGATTTTTTTGTCATAACTGAAGATCAGGCCTGGAGGGCTTTTAAAAGCAGAAAGGGGGATGTTCCTTGGTTTCAAACAGATCAGGCTGGAAGGGTTTTGAAAGCTGATAGCTGGGAGATATTTTTCACAAATAGTGAGCAGCCTGGAAGGGTTTGGTGAGCTGTTGGTGAAAAGATAAATTTCAGTCAGGGATTGAGCTGAAAGAGTTTGCTGAGCTGAGAGCAGGAAGGTATTTTTCACAGTCACTGAGCAGGTTAGTAGGATTTGATGAGCTGGGCAAAGATAAAAGATAAAACACTGTCAAGAGTTATATACTGTAAGTGGACAAAAAGTGCCATTAGAATACGGAATGGTGAAAGACAGCTCTGTGAGCAGTACAGTGAAACCCCTTTGAAAACTGAACTTGCTAAGGACCTGTTACATCATCTGAAAGGCCCAACACCATTGGCTGTAGGCTGATTTCCAGACATATCATTGGTTCAAAGACTGACACACTTCTAGAATCAAGTTTTTTTTTTGACTCACCCAGTGCCCAGGGTATTAAAGAGCTGGTATAGTATAGAAAAACACAGACGCACACAAAGGGTAATGCTAACCATTTTCTGAATTGCGTAGCACTTAACTGCTAAACATTTGTTATGTTTTTACTCAAATTTATATATTCAAAATAAAGCATTACTCATGTTGCTACTAAACCTGTGCCATATGCAGTGCATTATCGCAACTGATTATCACTTTACTCACAGAACTGCTTATCAATATCGTTGGCTTATATAATATTCTGCAATATGTTTGACTTGCTGAATTCTGCATGCAGCCACAATAAATGTGCAGGTTCTATGCAGTAACTGCTGGTGTTACCTTGCATCATGCAGGTTTGATTAGTGCCTCCACTGGAATCCTTTGCATGTTTGTGATCGAGGGGTCCAGGTATGCTGATCCTAAAATAAGAAGTGGTATTGGGGGCATGAGTGTTTCAATAATTTGTGGAGCACTAATCTGTTCACTGGGGAGCATAGGGAAACTGGGTAGGAAGGAAGTTTAGGCAGGCTGTGAAAGTGCTCATTTCAGGATTTGGCCTATCACAGGCAATTAGGCAGGGACTCAGTAAAGTTCTGTGAGAGCTAGAAATGTAAGTGCTGGTTTGAGAATTTACTTTTTTGTGGATTGGAAAGTGAGGGCTCAGGTGTACAGACCCTCAGGTTAGATTCAGCATAGGGGATGTATTTCAGTGGTTAAGTTGTTGAGTGCTAATCTGTTAATTGCAGAGAGGGCAGTGTAGCCATGGAACAGACTGCTTGTGAAAGAGGTAGGGGAGAGACTATAAATGGGCTCATGAATGGACAGAACTGGTACAGTGTAGATGGTTGATGATTCCAAGAGGGGAAGCTAGAGATGTGACCATAGGGGGTGAGGGGCAGGGTCCGAGGGTGGGGTACCCATGGAACTGATCACCTGTGGAAGTGGTGGAGGCTGACTATAAATGGGTTCATGAATGGCTGGGACCAGTACAGTATAGAGGGTTATAATTCCAAGAGGGGAAACTAGGAATGTGGAGGTAGGGGAAGGGGAGTGTTTGGGGGTGCTGTAGCCATGGAGCAGATTGCCTGGGTAAGTGCTAGGCAGGGACTACAAATGGGTTCATAAATGACTGGGATTTTTATATCATAGAGGGCTGATAATTCCAAGAGGTGAAGCATAGGAATGTGGAGGCAGGGAATGAGCAGGCAAGGGAGAGGGTTCAGGGTTGGGGTGCCAGTGGAACGGATTGCCTGTGTAAATGGTGGGGTGGGCCTATTAAAGGTTCATGAATAGCTAAGACAGGTATACTATAGAAAGCTAATAATTCTGAGAGGTGAAGCTAGGGATTTTGCAGTAGGGAGCGAGGGAGAGTGGGAATGCTCTGGGGGGGTGTCCATGGAACAGACTGCCTGTGTAAGTGTGACAGGAGGGACTATAAATGGGTTCGTGAACATCTGGGATGGGCACAGTATAGAGGGCTGATAATTCCAAGTGGAGAAGCTAGGGATGTTGAAGTAGATGAGAGGGGGAGGGTTCAGGGGTAAGGTACCCATGGAATATATTGCCTGTGCAATTGGTGGGAGAGAGACTATAAACAGGTTCATGAATGTCTAGGACCGGTACAGTACAGAGGCTGATAATTCTAAGTGGAAAAGCCAGGGATATGGCTTTTGGGAGTAGAGGGGTTGGGTACCCATGGAACTAATTGCCTATGGCAGGAGATGGACTGTGTATGGGTTCCTGAATGGTTGGACTTGGTATAGAATAGAGGACTGATGATTCCAAGAGGGGAAGTTAGTAATGCTGTGATTGGGAGCGATGGAGCATGGGATGGTTTGGGGATTGGGTACCCAGGGAACAGATTACCTGTGTAAGTGGTGGGGGAGGGACTATAAACAGGTTCATGAATGGCTGGGACTGGTACAGTATGGAGGGCTGATAATTCCAAGCAGAGTGGCTAAGGAGGTGGTGGTAGGGAGTGAGGGGCATATTCAGAGTGAAGTAACCCCTCAACAAATTGCCTGTGCAAATGGCAGGAGAGGAACTGTGTATGGGTTCCTGAATTATTGGGATTGGTATAGAATAGAAGACTGATAATCCCAAGAGGAGAAGTTAGTAATGCTGTGGTGGGGAGCAATGGAGTGTGGGATGATTTGGGGTTGGGAACCCATGAAACAGATTGCTTATGTAAGTGGTGGGGGAGGGACTAGAAACAGGTTCATGAATGGCTGTGACTGGTACAGTACAGAGGGCTGATAATTCCATGTGGAGAAGCTAAGGAGGTGGCAGTAGGGAGTGAGGGGGACTGTTCAGATTGGAGTACCCCCTCAACAAATTGCTTGTGTAAGTGCTGGTTGTGGGACTAAAAAGTGGTTTATAAACAGCTGGAACTGGTAAAGTATGGAGAACTGATAATTCCAAAGTGGGAAGCTAGGATATGGCCGTAGTGGAAATAGGGGTTGTTTAGGGGGCAGTGTACCTATGAACAGATTGCCTGTGTAAGTGGTGGGGGTGGGACTATAAATGGGTTCATGAACAGCTGGAACTGATGATGTATAAAGGGCTGATAATTCCAAGAGGAAAAGCTATGGATGAGAAGGTAGCGAAGGAGGGAGAGTGAGGGAGAGGGAGAGGGATGGAGGCACGTCAAAATTTCCTCAACTTGGCAGGTCAATGGCATAAGCAGAATGCTCTTTATGGGCAGACTAGATGGACCCATGGTCATGGGGGGGACATGATGGAAACTTTCAAGTACCTCAGTGGAGTCAACAAAGTCCAAGAGGGTATCATCTTTCAGAAAAAGAGATGTGCAAGAACAAGGCGGCAGAATTTGAAGATAGAGGG
Source organism: Neoceratodus forsteri (assembly GCA_016271365.2). NCBI lineage: Eukaryota > Metazoa > Chordata > Ceratodontiformes > Ceratodontidae > Neoceratodus > Neoceratodus forsteri. Next base: position 417,062,406 of record CM057457.1, read on the forward strand.
GGGATGGCTCAGAGGTAATGTGAGGAAGTATTTTATATGGAGAGACTTGTGGATGCATGGAACAACCTTCCTGAGGAGGTCATGGAGTCAAAAACAGTGGTGGAATTCAGGAATGCATGGGACAGACATAAGGCAATTCTAATGGGGCGGTAGGAGGAAGTAGGCTGTTAGTTAACTAGGATCTGCAGCTTATCCATTAGGTAGGGAAATGGGCAGACTAGGTGGGCCACGCAGTCCTTATCTGCCGTCAAATTCTATGTTTCTGCGGACTTTATCTGTAGGCATTGTTTATTTTCCGACAGGCCCAAAGACTCATGAAATGACTTTTATGATTTGCTTTTGTAAATGTGATGCTGTATTTTTCTTTGTTTTTGTATTTAAAATTGTGCCGGCACATTCTTTGTATTAACAACAAAAAAAACTGTTGTAGGCCAGCCTGGTGGCACAGAGGGCTGAGGCATTATAAAGTAGCTCACCTCTCACCACGCTGGCAACACAAGTTCAGGAATGAGATCGGTTTGCTGGGGGTCAGCAGGGGTGAGGGCTGAGACAGGATGATCTGTTGTCCAGCAGCTGTCCCCTCTCAGGCGTGGGTCATGGGCCTTCACCGTTTTTGGCTACAACCAGTTGAAAGCTTGGTGGTAGTGCCAGCATACAAGAGATAGATATAGTTGGATGTGGTGGTGGAGGGAGCCATGACTCTGTAATGCATTTGCCAGCATCCTCACATTTATTAGAGATTTCCAATTCAGTGCAATAATCTTTCCTCATGCTCTCCCACTCCAGGAAGAACCAGCATCAGTGCTACAAAACCCTAGTCACTCAACCACAAAACTCACACAAAAAAATATAATGTTAACTTAAACTAAATAAGAGTTTACTAATAAAACTGACATGATGTTAAATATGAAGGTGGAAACCATTGAAATCATATAATGATTTCAGAGCCCCCACTTTTCACATTTAAACACCTATCTGAGCAGCCATTTGAGAAAAAAAGGAAATAGAAGGAAAATGGAAGATCAAAGGCAACAAGAAGGAGAAGAAGTCAAACAGAGAAGAGAATGGTAAGGTGGGTCAGAAGTTGGTCAACTGGGTGGCAAACTGGTTGACAGGCAGAAAGCAGAGAGGGGTGGTAAATGGTATACAGTCAGAAGAGATGCAAGTCACAAGTGGGGTACCTCAGGGATCGGTCCAGGGGCCAGTCCTCTTCAATATCTTCATTAGTGACATTGCAGATGGACTGAAGGGTAAGGCTTGTTTGTTTGCAGATGACACCAAGATCTGCAACAGAGTAGATGATCCAGATGGGGTTGGCGGAATGAGAAGAGATCTGGATAAACTAGCAAAATGGTCAGAAGAGTGGCAACTGGGATTTAATGCAAAGAAGTACAAGATCATGCACATAGGGAAGAGAAACCCTGAAGCCACCTATAGGCTGGGAGGGGAGTTGCTGGCAGTCACAAAGGAAGAAAGGGACTTGGGCATCATTATCACCGATTACCTGAAATCATCCAAGCAGACCTCTAAAGCAGTAGGCAAGGCTAGGGGGATGTTAGGGTGTATTAGTAGGGGTATCACAAGTCATAAGAGGGAGCTAATAATCCCTCTTTACAAGACACTGGTTAGGCCCCATCTGGAGTACTGCATGCAGTACTGGAGGCCACACCTTCACAAGGACATTAACCAAATCGAGGCAGTCCAGAGAAGGGCAAACAAAATGGTGCAGGGACTGCATCAGAAGACATATGCAGACAGATTAACAGAGCTCAATATGTATACCCTTGAGCAAAGGAGGGAGAGAGGTGATATGATCGAAACATTCAAACGCCTTAAGGGCATTAACAAGGTGAAAGAGTCTAATATGTTTAAATATAAGAAAACTAGCAGGACAAGAGGACACAGCATGAGACTAGAGGGAGGTCGACTAAGGGGGAATGTGAGGAAATTATGTTTCACAGAAAGGGTGGTAGATGTATGGAATGGCCTACCTCAGCAAGTGGTGGCTATGAATACAGTGCAGGCTTCAAACAGGCATTGGATAGGCATAAGGGAGCAATACAGATGAGTATGAATAGATAGACCAATGACGGAGTAAAGGCCGATGGCACATTTATAAAAAAAAAATTTAATTTAGAAAAAGAAATGGGCAGACTGGATGGGCCTTGCAGTCCTTATCTGCCATCAACTTCTATGTTTCTATGTTCTATGTAAGGTGATGATGACCATGGGTCAGGGATTGGAGCATTGCTGGTGGAGGACTCGATCAGAGGAGAATAGGCTGACTATGAGGAACCACTATGCTGATTATCAAAGGTCTATTGACCATAAGAAGGTAGAGTTCCTGTCCAGAGAGATTGCCGCAGGGGGGGAACAGACCGGCTCAGCTCATTCGGACTGTGGACATATTGCTCCATTCCATCTGTCTACTGCTAAAAAGAGCTTTTTTCAGCAGCACTTTGCAAAGTGTTTGTTCTGTTCTTTTCTGACAGGGTATCCTCTATTCAGGGTGGGATCTTGCCAGTGGGTCTAGTCTAGTCCCACTGGGTTTGGCCTGGGTAGAGCAGAGGCACTCCAATTGTATAAGCATAGTTTTGGCCAGTGGAGGTGATCGAGCTCCCCAAGGTAATTTCAAAGTTATGGCTCACTTGTTGTGAACTGGACCCTGGCCTGACACATCTCCCAGTGGTTTGTGTCAATGCCATTGGTCCAGTGTTCGCTTGATAGTCTGGTGTTCACTTTAAGAGGGGGGTCTTTCCCAACACTTTAAAGGAGGTGTTGGTGAAGCCTCTTCTGAAAAAAAAAAACATCATTCGACCCTGACATGCAGACAAATTATAGATCTATCTTCAACTTTCCATATTTAGGGAAGGTTGTTGAGATGATAGTGGCTGTGCAGCTTGAGGAGCACCTGGAGGCTTTTGACATCTAAGACCAATTCTAGTCCAGATTTAGGGTGAAGCACAGCACAGAAACAGCTTTAGTTTTGGTGCATAGTAATTTGCTCAGGGCTAGAGATCAAGGAGGCAGTCAATTCTCATTCTCCTTGATCTGTCATCAGCATTTGACATTGTGGACCATTTTATGTTGTTGGATCACCTTAGAGTGTTGTTGGAGCCCCTTAGAGAGTATTGTGGTCATGCTGCTGCTGTCATAACCTGGTTTGAGTCTTTTCTCTTGGGTAGGAGGCAGAGAGTGGTGATGGGGAATTTCTCCTTCTCTCAATACTCCTGACCTGTGAGTTCCTCAGGGTTTGATCCTATCATCACTTTTGTTCGCAGTGTAAATGCTACCCCTGGGCAGGCTCATTTGACAGTACAGCTTGAACTTTCACTGCTATGCAGATGACACTCAGCTGTATATGTCTTTTGCACCAGGGACAACTGATGCTATTGATGTGCTGAATAAATGCCTTGCTGAGATCCAGGATTGTATGAACTCTAATTGGCTGAGACTTAGCCTGAACAAGACAGAGGTACTGGTGATAGAGCTGGGTTGTGGTCATGGTGGGGATGCCTTCAGGCTGACAGCAGAAGTAGTTCTGAGGTCGGTCCCACTGATAGAGTCCTCTAGGGTGAGAATTCTGGGCTTTGTCCTTGATTACAAGCTGACAATTGAAGCTCAAGTGTCGGCTGTTGTCAGAAGTGACTTTTACCATTTATGGAACATCACCCAGATTAAACCCATAATTCCGCCTGAAGCCTGCTGCCACTGGCACACACCTTTGTAATATCCAAGCTCAACTACTGAAATGCTCTCTATTTCATATCTCACCCCCCACTGTGTACTCTTCCCCTGGGTTTTTGTTTCCCAGGTGCATTACCTTGCACTTCTTTACATTGAAACTGAGCTGCCATACATCTGACCATTCCTCCAAACTTGCCAAGACACTTCTCATCCTTTCCACTCCATCTTGTGCATCAACCCTGTTGCAGATCTTTGTGTTGTCTGCAAAGAGACATACTTTTCCTTCCAGTTCCTCTGCAATGTCACTTATAAAGACATTAAAAAGGACCGGTCTTAGTACTGAACTCCATGGTACCCCGCTAGTAACCCTCCTTTCTTCACTGTGGACTCCATTTACTACTACCCAATGCGTCCTATTGTCTAGCCAATTTTTTATCCAGGCTACCACCTTGGGGCCCACTCTGGCTAACTTGTGTATTAATCTTTTGTGTGGGACTGTATCAAATCCCTTGCTAAAATCTAGGTAGGCCATGTCCACAGCCCCTCCCTGGTCTACTACTTTGGTCACCCAGTCAAAGAAATCTATTAGATTCTTCTGACACAACCTTCCCATTGTAAATCCATGCTGCCTTGGGTCCTCTGCCCCACTGGCCTCTAGGTATGCAACAATTCTTTCCTTCAGAAGTGAGTCCATCATTTTCCCTACCACTGAGGTCAAACTAACTGGTCTGTAGTTTCCTGCCTCTTTCTTGCTCCCACTTTTGTGAAGAGGAATCACATCTGCCCTCCTCCAGTCCTCAGGTACCACCCCATCCTCCCATGATTTGTTAAAGAGAGTAGTCAGCGGTGTCACTAGTTCTACCTTTAGTTCCTTTAGAATTCTTGGGTGAATCCCATCAGGCTCCATTGCTTTATTCACCTTCAATTTTATTAGTTCTTTCAGAACCCTTTCTTCTGTAAATGGACTGGTATAGACCCCCATCTTCAGAGTGTTTCTCTTGTTTGGTTTAGGTACCTTCCCCTCCTCTTCCTTTGTGAATACTGAGCAGAAATATTTGTTAGTATCCCTGCTTTTTCACTGTCACCCTCTACCCACATTCCCTCCCCTTTGTTAAGCCTCAGTATCCCTTCTTTGGTCTTTCTTTGCTCCCTAATGTACCTATAAAAGGTCTTATCCCCCTTCTTAACAGAGTTGGGTATCCTTTCCTCAGTTTGGGCCTTTGCTATTCTGACTGCCTTCCCAGCCTCTTTTGCTTTAATCTGATAAAGTTCTCTGTCCTGCTCCTTCTGTGTTTCCTTCTATTTCCTGAATGCTATCCTTTCTCCTTAACCTTCCCTGCCACCTCTTTTGAAGAACCATAGTGCTTTTTCTTCTTGTTTTTGTTGATTTGTTTACACAAAGGCTTGTTGCCTCTGTAATGGCTGTTTTGATTACTCCCCATTGTTCCTCCACCCCTCTTTTGCCTATTTGCTAGTGCTTTTCTGAAGCACTCTCTTATTTTCCCAAAGTCAGCCCTCCTAAAGTCCAATACTCTTGCTTTTGTATGGCTTGATTGTATGGCTGTGTTTATCATGAACCACACTGTTTGGTGGTTGCTTGTTCCCAGATGGCTACCCACTTCTAAATCTGAGATTCTTTCTCCATCCCCATCTGAGAGTACCAGGTCTACGATTGCTCCCTCCTGAGTGGGTTCCAATACTAGCTGTCTGAGGCATGCCCCCTGTAGGGCATCAAGAATGACCATGCTCTTGGATGTGTCTGCAGCAAAGGTGCTCCAGTTAACATCTGGCATATTCAGGTCCCCCATCAACAATATCTCCCTTTTTCTGCCATTCTAAGGAAGTCTTCTATCATTTCCTTGTCCTTTCCCTCCCCCCCCGAGATGGGGGTCTGTATGCAACCCCCATGCGGATTGTGGTGCCATTTCCTGTCTCCAGGGTGACCCAGAGGGCCTCATCTACTCCCTGTTTACTCTTTAGTTCTGTTGCTTTGATCCCTTCCTTTACATAGAGAGCTACTCCTCCTCCTCTTTTACCCTTCCTGTCCCTCCTGTAGATTGTGTATCCTGGTATGTTGACATCCCAGTCATGGTTCTCTGTGTACCATGTTTCTGTGACTGCCACAATATCCAGGCAACCATCTTCCATCAAGGCCACTAGTTCAGGGAGCTTGTTACACAGACTACCGGCATTGGTACTCATCACCCTCCACTTTTTGATGGCCTTACACCTTTTAGCCCCATTCCTGTCCTTACTGCCTTTGCCTTTTTTTTACATTTGCTGCTGTCCTTCTCCCTAATGACTTCTCTACTTTGGTGTTTACCTCACTGATTACCGTGTTTTGTGGGGGGCTGGGATTTCCCTGCTCCTTTTCAGTGCCTCCCACCTTGGCTAGTTTAAATGCTTGCCAATGAAGCATTTAAACCTCTCACCTAGGATCCTGGCCCCTCCCCAGACAGATGCAGACCATCGCACCAGTATAGGTCTGCATCCTTCCAGGTGGCTCCCCAGTGAAGCCAAAACCCTGAGTTCCACACCAGTGTTTCAACCATTTATTGAATTCTCTGGTGAGGAGTACCCTAGCATCACCTTTGCCATAGACAGGCAGCACCTCTGAGAAGGTTACCAAATGCGCTTCTTGTCTAAGGCCCCTCTCCAACTCTACAAACTCCTCTTGCACTGCTCTGATCCCGTTCCCAGCCAGGTCATTTGTCCCTAGGTTGACAATGACATCCAGTTCCCTCCCTCATGCAGCTGCTCCCACGATCCTGAGGATTCGCTTCCTGTCCCTCCAAGCCATGGCGCCAGGCAGGCACCTTACCTCCCTCTCCCCTTCCTCCCCCATTTCTACTCCCTTAATGATTGAGTCTCCACCAGGAGTTGTTTCCTTCCCCTGTGGGGCCCCATGCCACCCTCCTGTGGGTCTCTTGTGTGAAGATTCCCAGCATCCTCCTTGGTCTCCACTGTAGGTGCCTCCATAGAGGAACCACTATCCACCAGAAGAGTGAATGAATTGTGGAGAGGTACAGCTGGAGGGATGCAGCTCTGTTCCACCACCCTCTTCCTCCCTGAGCCCATCCTAGTCCAGTCTCTCCTCTTTCTTAGCAACCTCTGAGGTAGTGGCATTGGCCCTGGTGGTCCTGGGTGGGGGAGGAGGTTTCACAAATCCTAGCCAGGTCAGCCTGGAGACGGGCAACCTCCTCCACCAGACCAGAGAGGTGCCTACAAATAGGGCAGCATTGCAGCCTCCTGAATGTCTCCCAGAACACTGCTGCCCCACAGCCATTGCACTGCACCACTCCTATCATGTCTTATTTTGTGTCCCCTCTCCTATTTCTCTGTATGCTTACTTTCTCCTCTTCTTACAACTCTCACCCTTCCTGTTCTGGGACAGCAGCTTCCTATATTCTTCAGTAGCCTCCTCCTTCTTTGCTCAGTGTCAGACGACCACCAGCTGGTTGGGGAGAGTGAGCTACTGTACTTTGTCCTTTAGGGTTGACAAAACCAATGTTTCTCTATGATCCTTCCCTTCCTACTGCCAAAGAGGAAGTTCCTGTTGACAGTCAAATTCAGTGGCTGTAAAAGTAGAACTAGCTTAGGGTGGGTGGGATGGAGGGCAATTAGTAAGAAAAAAGGCTAGCAACAGGAAGTTGTAATTTGAGTCATCTGCTTTTATAGTGTCTAAGCCACACTCCCAATTTAGCTCTCTCTCATCCTAGTGGTTTAGCAAAGTAAGTTGATACAGTACCCTTCACAGCACAGAACACACACTGACTTTCTTTCATTTCTTTCTTTTTTAACCCTAAATAAGACCCCTTCTACTTCTAATAAAGTATCTGTTTTGCATGATCTCAACAGACACTGACTCCTGCTGAGATATAAGTGTTAAATTAGTAAGAAAATGTAGCTTCTTTTAGTTAGCGGCTTTCTGCTCTACAAGCAAGGCTAGCAACAGGAAGTTGTAATTTGAGTCACCTGCTTTTATAATGTCTAAGCCACACCCAAATTAAGCTCTCTCTCCTCCTACTGGTTTAGCAAAGTAAGTTGATGCAGTACCCTTCACAGCACAGAACACACACTGACCTTCTTTCTTTTTTAACCCTAAATAAGACCCCTTCTACTTCTAATAAAATATCTGTCTTGCTTAATCTCAACAGACACTGACTCCTGCTGAGATATAAGTGTTAAATTAGTAAGAAAAAGTAGCTTCTTTTAGTTAGCTGCTTTCTGCTCTACAAGCAAGGCTAGTAACAGATCAAGAAGAGTCAATATGACTTTGAGCCATTGTTCTGACTTGTTGATTTCAGATGGTCTGCATGTTTTTTTGTGGATTATTGAATGCAATGTGAAGGTCAGTCATCTCCAAAAGTGTATCTCTGAATTTTGCTACATGTGACCAGTTTAACACCCATTTATTATAGGCCACGTAGCCCTTAGGCCGCTGACAGAATTGGAACATATAGGAATTTTGGACTGATATATCAGTCCGTGACCCTGTAAGGGTTAATTTGTAGCAAGATGTTTGATTCCACCTGGAATTTTGTCACTTTGATTGTATGTCTACTCACCAGGTTGGTCAGCTGATTCCCTAGAAGTTTTGTGATGGCTCCTTTAAACTGAAAGCCCTTGATTTTCAATTAATATTTTGAACCCTAGATGAGAAGCTTCAATAGTTGCAAGTGTGTGTAAATAGTAAGCACCAGATCAAGCATAATTTAGTTTGTTGAAGGTGAAAAAAGAGGCAGTGAATATTTCCAACACAGTTGACCAGTAGCCGCAGATCAAAGTTGTTTTCTTTTATTGCTGTGTGGAGCAAATGCTGCTGATCCATTGTATCCAAACATGTCATCCAGAGCTGAGGGATGTTCCTCAGCTCACCATGATGAATCCGCCACCTGAAGGCCCCATACTTAGTCTGGAAACTTACAGACTCATCTTCTTGAAGTAGTTTATAGAAGTCTATGGGTTGAGGTGATGATCTGATTAGGTCAAGAATTTCCTGCAGGGGTGGCACATTTGGTTCTTTTGAATACTCTAGAAATCAGTCCTGAAGCAGTCACTGTAAGGCATCTGCAAAATGCTCATTTATTATTTTTATTTATTTATTTAGTGATTTGGAAAATACCTTTGTACGCAAGCTCTTTTACAAAGGTTCCACGTCATAGATTGTAAAATAAACTAGACTAGGAGAACATACGAACATACATATGAACATACAAAGAAGCCAGCAGATGAAGGCCATTTGGTCTATCAAGTCTGCTCGTATTGCAGGGTCCACATCTTTAGCGAATGTCCCTGCGCTCCCTCCCCACATCTCCCATCCTCCCTACCCATGAGCCTTACCTTCTCCCTATGCCTATCCCAGCCCCTCTTAAAGCTGCCCTCTGTCTTCAATGAGATTACCTCTTCTGGCAGTGCATTCCAAGTGTCCACCACCCTCTCTGTGAAGAAGTGCATCCTGACCTCCCTCCTAAACCTCCCACCCTCCAGCTTAAGACCGTGCCCCCTCATGTTATGGTTGCCACTCCTTAACAACCTTATTTATCCCTTTCAAGTACTTGAATTTCCCAATCATATCCCCTCTCTCCTATCTTTCAGGGAGTACATGTTCAGTGCCCTCAACCTCTCCTCGTATGCTTTGCCCTGCTGACCAGCTATCATCTTTGTAGCCCTCCTCTGTATCTTCTCCAGCAGGTTAATGTCCTTTTTGAGGTGTGGGCACCAGTACTGAACTCCATTCTCCAGATGCACCCTTACCAGTGACCTGTACAAGGGCAGTATAATCTCCTCTCTCTCCTACTATTGTTCCCCTTAGCTATGCATCGCAGTATCTTGTTTGCATTTGTTGCTGCTTTCTTGCAATGCATGGAGTGCTTCAGGTCACTAGTGATCATCATTCCCAGGTCCTTCTCCTCTGATGCAGATACTCTGACTCCACCCAGGTAATACGCTGTCCTGGGATTCTTGGCTCCAATATGCCTAACTTTGCATTTCTTGGCACTGAAGCCATGCTGCCAGATCCTGGACCACCTCCCCAGCTTTTCCAGCTCTTTCTGTAGGTCCTGTATCCCTTCAGCTGTGTCCACTCTCTCACAGAGCTTGGTGTCATCTGCAAATAGGCACATTTTGCCTTTAATGCCATCCCAATGTCATTGATGTAGACATTGAACAACACTGGCCCCAACACAGAGCCTTGTGGGAACCCACTTGTTACCTCTCTAGTGCTAGATAACTCTTCCCCCCACCACCACCCTCTGGATTCTGTCCCTCAGCCAGTTTTCCATCCATCTGACCATCTTTTCCCCAACTCCAAGATCCACCAGCTTCCTGATCAACCTTTTGTGGGGCACAGGGTCAAAGGCCTTGCTGAAATCAAGATAGAGGATGTCTACCACTTGGCCCCTGTCTACTATCTTAGTGACACAGTCAAAGAAGTCAATCAGATTTGTTTGACATGATCTCCCCCTCCCCATGAACCCATGCTTCCTCTCATCCTGGAGACCATGTTCCTCTAGATATTCAACCAACCTTTCCTTTAGTATGGTCTCCATGAGCTTGCCCACAATGGAGGTCAGACTGACTGGTCTGTAATTCCCTGGATCATCCTTGGGACTGCTTTTGTGAAGGAAAACTACATGTGCTGTTCTCCAGTCCTGTGGTACCATGCCTGACTCTAGTGAACTATTATATAGGTCTGCTAGTGGCCCTGCCAGCTTCTCAGACAGTTCCTTTAGTACCCTTGGATGTACTCTGTCTGGACCTAGTGATTTGTTCATTTTCAATGCCAGCAGACCATCCCTCACTCTGTCCTCCTCTATCACTATGTCTGTGTTCCCCTCCCACAGGCACTGATCCATCCTTTTCCCTGGTGAAGACAGAACAGAAGTATTTATTTAGTATCTCTGGTTTTCCTCCATTATCCTTCACCTACTCCACACCTTTCTTAAGCCTAATAATCCCTTCTTTCTTGTCCCTTTTCTCACTTATATAGTGAAATAAAGCCTTCTCCCCATCTTAATTCCTTCAGCTATTTGAAGCTCCTTCTGTGCCTTTGCTTGCCATACTTCCTTACTTGCATCACTAGCCAACCTTAGGTAAATTTCCTTATCCACCTCTCTCTTGGTCTTCCTGAATTTTCTATAGGCCAACCTCTTTTCCCTTACTGCCTTGGCAACCACAGAACTGAACCAGCTGGGCGCTTGGCCCTTGTGTTCTTCCCTCTGAGCCTAACACACTCATCTGTAGCAACTAGTATTCATTCCTTAATGATGGACAACTTTAAGTCCACTCCCATATCTGCTCTGGTGCCCTCCAGATGGCTCCTTAGAACCTCACCCATTTTCCTGAAGTCCGCCCTCCTGAAATCCAAGATTTTGGTCTTAGTCAGGATGCTTTCCCTGCCCATATCCAAATGGAACCACACTGTGCAATGGTCATTTCCCCTCCAGTGGCTCCCTAACCATTATTGTACATGCTCCACATTTGTGAGCACCGCATCAAGAATTGCCTCAGCTCTTGTTGGTTCAGTGATGCCCTGAGTCAGGAACCCACTCTGCAGTCCTTACAGGTTCACCTGACTCTTTGTTGTGGATGGTATTCTCCAGTCCACCTTGGGCAGGTTGAAGTCCCCCACAATTGCCACCTCTCCTTTCCCTGCTGCTTCCAATATTTGTGAGATCAGTTCCCTATCTCTCTCCTCATCTTGATTGGGTGGTCTGTTAACCATCCCCAAGCTCACCTTTCTCCCTCTATTGGACCTTAACTGAACCCATGATGTCTCCACCTCCCCTTCCTCTGACTCCTCCCTCATGCAAGTTATTCCCTTCCTGATATAAACTGCCACCCCACCCCTTTCTTGACTTAAAAAAAAAGCAAAGGTACATCACAATGAATGATACAGCTTGGAGTCAGAACTTAACAGAATAACTCAAAACATAGGTACAAGTTAAAATAACAAGAGAAACACTTTATAAGGGTGGAGGGGGGAATAAGCAGCCACAGAGTGCCTTGCCTGTAGTTCATAGGGATTGGGATGGCTGGCAGTGGGGTGAAGAAAGGAGGTAAAGAGAGTGAGAGGTTACTGCGGTGGAGGTTTGGAGGGTGGTGGAAGAAGGACGATAAGGTATAGGGAGAAGTGGGGTGAGGGAGGCTGAGTATAGAAGACATGCTAGAGTAAATGGTGAGGTGTGGAGGGGAATGGTCAGGCAGCCAGTAGTGACTGTTAGGAAACTCACGGGACTGGAAGTTGGGGGAGGGGGAAGGTAGGGTGGTGGGTGCCGAAGGAGCATGATGCAAATTGATTGCTGAGGCAAGTCATGAGAAGGGACAGAGGGTGGGGGTACCTGAGGCCTGCCTAGTGCTTGCTGGGGGCAGAGAGAGCAGATGTGGCTGGACTTGGGGGCAGGTACACTTAAAGAGATTTATTAGGTGCTGTTTTGGGTCAATTTTGAATTCAGCCAGACAATTGGTGGCCAAGAGTTGCTCGGAGAGTTCATTCATCTACAGCAGGGCCCAGTAGGCAAATGCTTATTGCCCTAGTGAGGTGCAATGGAAGGGGATAGCCAAGGACATTCTAGTCCTGCCACTGGTGACCTGTAATGAGTTGGCCACCTTGATCAAACTGCCTACACAAGGTGGTGTTTTACCCAATAGAGCCTTCTTCCCTCCATGCCCAATTGTAATGCTTCCCATACAAAAATTCCCTTATGGTGCTAGAAGCACAAAGACCAACCTGAAATACTATGTCCTCAGAGCTGCTGCCATCAACTAACTGTCCTATAATACTAAAGATTTCCAGGAATAGGTAGAAATCTCCCCAAATGAATTATGACATTGTGGAACTGACCAGGGATATGCTGTTGCTGCTGGTCCAACATCAAGTGTCAGGTGAACATAGGGCATATTTACCTGCTAAGCTATTTCTTGTGTTTGTGTGAGGTATTCAACTACAGTGGCATAATCAGTGATGGGTGTGTGGATGGGTGGAAGATATGTGATAACCATTTACTTTGGTGAACTTGAATGATTGTTACAAACTAAGTTCAGCCAACCAGTAAACCTTGGGACAAGCTGATCCTCCATATGTGCTTCCTGACTGAGTTCCCACACAATTAGCTTTGCCTTGCAAATATTTACCACTGATGCTGGCACATTAGACTTAGGCATAATCCCAAATGTCGTTAGCGTCTTCTTCGAATTCACCTGTTGATGTTCTAATTCCTTTTTGTTAGATACAGTTATCCTGTTATTTGAGTGAAGAATGGCAATAGAATATTCTCGGATAATGAGGCCTTCACATTCTTTTTGATATGCAGCACCATGTGTATCATGTATTGTGTATTGTTCCATGTCCAGCTACTGTTTCAATGTTCTAATCAGAGTTGTCCATCCATAAAACTGTTAAGACAAAAGTAGACTCTGACTTTGACTGAAATGGTAGTAACAGACCTTGCTCTTGAAAATGCTGAGAAAGTTCTGCCAAATCAGTATAAAATTTCACACACTCAATCACAACTGCGACTATTTCCTAAATGAATCAGGGCATTCACTGGCAGTTTCTTTCTGGTCATATTGTACAGCATAGCTCCAAAAGGGGCATATTTTGTGGTGAGAAGTTTGTCATATGTGACACCATGAATTTTGTCTTCTGAGTAGGACTTTAACAACTGGGAGACTTCTTTACTCTATGAATGTTTGTGGGATTTTAGTACATTACCAGGGTTCGACCTTAACATTGTTTTACTAGCCCTGAACCTAGTGCAAACTGGTCAGGGTTAGTGCAGCTAACCCTCTACTTGTCCGTCTGGACTAGTGCAGGTTTTTCATGGCTGTTAATGAAGTTGAAAGAGTCCCTGCTTTAGCAGACTGCAGTCCTTTTGTTAATCTTCCTCAGTGTTCTAGGTGGCCTGGTGTGATTAACAGCTCATTAAGAGCTGCAGTTATCTGGCAGTTTAAGAGGGGAATCCAACAAAAGACTCAATGTGAGTCATTATCACTCAATTGTTAGGACATTCAGCAAGTGTGCATGCTGTGATCAAGGGCAGAGTGCTGTTAAGTAACTAGCGTCCAGTTTGCTGAACTTGTCTTTGATTTGTCTCACAATATTAAAACCAGTGTGCCTCATTTCCCAACCTTTTGAGTGTCTGTATCCAACACTGCAGTGACAGAATGCTATCATGTATACACAGTCTGCCCAGACAGGTGGTGTGTCCACTCTATACTTTCTCTGCATACCACTGCAGACTAGGCTCTGAAGTGGCCATCCATAGACCCATAGCTGCCATTACTGACTGGTGTAGGGTTCACAGCTCCTCTTAATGGGTCACACCTGCCAATGCCATCAATGCAGTACCACCCAGCATGTCAGTTCATCCTAAAAACAATGCTTTGGTGCATGTATGTTACAAAGCAAAATCTTAGTAAAATATATAATTTGAAAGGTTAAAATAGGTATTCCTGGTCTGCACAGATCATCCTATATAGAAAGAGGTAGTACAGCATCATGCCTGTATACTGCTCCCCTTTGACTGATGAAAGGACACTTATGAAAAATCTGTTTTTGTTAGGGCAGAGCATGTTAAATCAATATTTTTGTGCCTGGTATATATAGATATGTCAAAGTTTCTTACATCCCAGCCCCCTGTGTTTGTTTAAGAAAACTTGCAGAAGTGCAGTTCTGGCTAGTCACAGGGTGGGGACTGAGAGTGTCTTTCTCTGCCTGATTCTGTACATTGCCCTACAGGTCAGGGTGGGACTGTGGTGATGTACATTATGATGTTGGCTATTGTGTGTGCAGAGCTAGAACTGCCTGGTTGAACAATTTGCTATTATGGTATTTCTGGTTTGGCAGGGAGGGGGTGTAGAAAGAGGAAGCATGGGGCACATGGTTAAAAAAAAAACAATGGTGGTACACACTGTGTGTGATTGGACTGCAGTTTTTTTTTGTTTTGTTTTTTGCTGGGGCAGAAAGCAATGTGGGACCAGTATAAATATGCAATAATCAGAGTATTTCTTGGCTTGCATTTTTTCCTGTATAACCAATAAAAATTGACCATTATTATTGTGGGCTAGTGCAACCATCTGCGGGCTAGTGCAATTTTTAATCAACTTGTCTGTCTGACTAGTGCAAAAAAAAGTTAAGGTTGACCCCTGTACATTACAGAAAAATAATTGATCTGTCTCGGGGGGCTGTCATTCTTTACTCAGGACAGCATCCACTGTTGGTGGCCGTGGTAGTGGTAGTGGAGACCCAGTCTCTGTAAAGACATTGACAGGATGGAGGCAGTCCAGAGGAGGGCAACTAAAATGGTGCAGTGTCTGCACCAGAAGACATATCAAGCAAGACTTAAGGAGCTTAATATGTATAGTTTTGAGGAAAAGAGGGAGAGGGAGGACATGATAGAAACTTTCAAGTACCTCAAGGGAATCAACAAAGTCCAAGAGTGTAGCATCTTTCAGAAAAAGAGGTGTGCAAGAACAAGGGGGCACAATTTGAAGCTAGAATGGGACTGGCTCAGAGGTAATGTGAGGAAGTATTTTTTCATGGAGAAAGTTGTGGATGCATGGAACAGCCTTCCTGAAGAGGTTGTGGAGTCAAAAACAGTGGGGGGAATTCAAGAATGCATGGGACAGATATAAAGCTATTCTAGGGGATGGAGGTAGAAAGAAGTTGGCTGTTGGTTAGCCAGGATCTGCAGCTTATCCATTAAGTAAAGAAATGGGCAGACTGGGTGGGCCAAGCAGTCCTTATCTGCCATCAAATGCTATGTTTCTATGTTTCCATGTAGGTACTGTCTCTATAAATCTTAAGATATGTTCATGCAACAAGGAAGCATCATGCTTGATGGCTTATCATCTGTTTTCAAAAGCTATGTGACTGATGTATAACCAATTAATGATTACAACTAGTGGTTTTTCAGAATCAGCTGTTAAAATAAAATTGAATCCCCATATTTCTTTTTCAGGTGGTTTCTAAATTTTAAACAGTATAATTGGTTTCCTACTCACCCCAAATTTAATTCAATGCCTTCATTGTAATGGCTTGGTGTCTTTGAAGCACATTGTCTTCAAATATACGACAAATGGCCTCAAACCCAGTTCCATCTGACTGCTCATTGTCATCCTCATCGTCACTTCTATTCTGATCATCTGGGGTCCTCTCCCTTTTGATTTCTGTATAATTTAATTAGCAATTGTCATGTTTACAAAACTGTCTTGCAGTGAGGTCCTCTGTCTTAAAGCAGCAGTACTAGTTAATGCGATGTTCTTACACGAGTCCATGTATGACCCTAATCTTCTCACTTGAGGTCTCCTTGGTTTGATGGAGAGCTCAAGGTGATGAAGATTGGGGGTCAGAAGTTAGAGCATTCCTGGTTAAGGACCAGGCTGTAGGAGGACAAAATGGCCCTGCCTGCTCACTACAGTCAGCACCGGGGGAAATCAACCATAAGAAGTCAGAGTTCTTGTCCAGGGAGATTGCTACAGAGAAGAATTGACCAGTTGTTCTATTTCAGACTGTTTGCAGGCTTTTACATCCAAAAAAAGCCTTTTCAGCCACCTTGTGTGATGAGTTTTCTTGGTTCTTCACTGACAGGGTGTCCTCCATTCAGCAGCGAATCCCACCAGTGAGCCATATTACGACGTGCAGAGATTGCCTTAGATGTAGTAGAGGCACTCTGCCGGTCTATGAGGAGTTTAATCCAGTGGAGGCAGCTAAGGTCATTGAGGTCACTGCAAAGCTGAATCCCACATACTGTGAACTGGACCCGGTGCTCCGTGCATTGCACTGGCTGCTGGTCAGGTGGAGGGTTATCTTCAGGGTAGGTTTACTAACCTTTAAGGCCCTACATGGACTAGGCCTTGGCTATCTGGCTTATCTCCTAATGCCAGCTAACTCAGTCCACTCCCTGTATTTCTCCTCTGGGGTCTCCTGGTGATTCCCAGGATGAGACTTAGAACTGCCAGCAACAGGGCATTTAGAGTCACCAGTGCTGTACTGTGGAATGTGCTACTACTATCCATTAGGGTGGCCACTTACATTGAGGACTTTATGGGCCACCTTAAGACCCACCTGCTTTCTTTGGCCTTCCCTGACATAGTTATCTGACCTGGGGTAGTACATTGTAACTGAGCTGTTTATTCATTTTATTGTATTATTTGTTTTATTATTGTTTTAACTGTATCAGTGTGTGCTTTTGTACCCCCTTGTTTGTGTTGAATGTGAGGGGCGCAGAGCCTCCAGGATTGGGTGCCACAAAAATAAACGTTGTGTTGTCTTTTTTTTTTAATTTTATTTATTATGCTTTTTCATGCTTCCTGTCACCATTACCACAGCCTGGGTCACTACCCCCTCCACTCCCACCCCACATTAGCTGTGACTCCTCGAAACCCCCTGGCATACTCCCCAGGACAGGGTTGCGACATGGGCTCCAAGTCATGCAAGCTATGGGATAGGTCATGGAGCTCATTGGAGCAGAGGGGCAGGCTTCATCCAGGCGGCAGAATTTTTTCCCATGTTTTCCTGGAGGCAGGGATGTGCAGTGACATCCAGCATCTGCCCTTCCACCCTGAATGTTCTGGTACTGGTTGCTGCGGTACCCCCGGCCTCCACCAGGGATCCATCAAGCACTGATCACACTCCCCCCCCAGAGAAGGAAAGCAGTGCTTAGAATGCTTCATCCTTCTCCCCCCCTGACCAGCCCTCCAATGACCCAGGTCTGTTCCCGAACCCTGGTCACCAGTGTTGCATGCGGAAATCCAACCACTGTGCTGATAGGACAGCTCTTTGCTTTGTCTTAAAAATGTAAGTAACTTAATGGACAGTTAGGGCAAAGCAAAAAATCAATGTTGCTGGTTTTCTTTTTGCTTTATTTCATTCCCAAGGCAAGAAAAAGGATTATGAAGTGCTTAAAAGTTGTTGGTCTTTTCCATGGCAACAATCATGCCAACAAGCAAAAATGTAAGCAAGTCGAGGGGTGTTGTGCTGCTAGCCATCAGAAACATGTTCTGACAACACCCTGACATATCTGCATTATAAATACAGTGAGTGCTGTTAGTGTGTGCTCTATACCCTGACATATCTGCATTATAAATACAGTGAGTGCTGTTAGTGTGTGCTGACAACACCCTGACATATCTGCATTATAAATATAGTGAGTGCTGTTAGTGTGTGCTGGCAACACCCTGACCTATCTGCATTATAAAAGCAGTGAATGCTGTTAGTGTGTGCTCTACACCCTGACATATCTGCATTATGAATACAGTGGCCCAGATATTCAAAAGGGTTGCGCACCACTGATGCACCCCGGTGTGATATTCAAACAGGGATTGTGCCTGGCACAAATCCTGATGCACCGGAGTGTATCATTATTGTATGCGACGCAGGTGGGGGGTGCCCATGCATACTGTGCACATCCCAATATTCAGCCCGGGATGTGCCGAGTCCATGCATGCGCAACCCCTACTTGCGCCGCACACAGGTGAGCCAAAAAAAAAAAAAAGAAACAACGGCTGGCCACCCACAGGTGAGATGCCATATTGCAGGGCACAACATGGCAGCTGCCACCTGTGGGTGGCCTCCTGACCTTCGGCTGCACCTGGTGGTGCCCCCCCCATGCCCGATCGTGGGCATTTGTAAAATATAATAACATCCTATATCCCTGGTGGTCCAGTGGACCGCTTGCAGCCCAATCATATGCTTGAGTATAAATAAAGTAAATTCCGATATCCCTGGTGGTCCAGTGGACTGCTGTCAACCCGATTGAGGGCTTGAGTATAAATAAAGTAAATTCCGATATCCCTGGTGGTCCAGTGGACTGCTGTCAGCCCAATCGTGGGCTTGAGTATAAATAAATTCCGATATCCCTGGTGGTCCAGTGGACCGCTGTCAGCCTGATCGCAGGCTTATGTATAAATAAAATAAACCCAATATCCCTGGTAGACCAGTGGACCGCTATCAGGCTGATCATGGGCATTTGTGTAAGAAAATCATGTCCAATATTCCTTGTGGTCCAGTGGACCCTCCCACCCGCCCACTGAGCCCCACCACCCTACTCCCTGGTCAGCAATGGGCAGCTGCAACCCACCCATCTGCTGCCCCACTGACTGCCATAGGTAGGGCTGTAGCCCATTGGTCCACAGCATGAGCCAATGGGCTTGCAGCCCATACCATACTACACATTCCAGATATGTGAGTGGATCCATATGGTTCAGTGAGTGGGTGGGAGGGGTCTGCTGGACCACCACAGATATTTGACTAACTTTCTTATACAAATGCCTGCAATTCGCTGACAGTGGTCCACTGGACCACCAGGGATATTGGATTTATTTTATTCATACTCAAGCCCGCGATCAGGCTGACAGCGGTCCACTGGACCACCAGGGATATTGATTTACTTTATTTATACCAAGCCCGTATTACTGACAGTGGTCCACTGGACCACCAGGGATATTGGATCTATTTTATTTATACTCAAGCCTGGCGATCGGGCTGTGGGGCACATTGTCACGCTTGTAGGGGTGTCGGTCCTGACGGCTGCTACTCTGGCAGGGCACCTGGTGCAAGTCATCGATTAGCGACTGTATGCAAATGGGGCCATCATGACATGCAAATGGCCCCTTTTGCACCTTGCATACATTATGGCCCCATTTGCATGTGCATTTTGAATATCATGGTTGCTGTGCATAGCGCAACAGAACTTGCACTAGCGCATCCCCCTGCTCCACTTTGGCCACTTGCACTGGTGCAGCGCCACTGCACCATGCGTACTGCAGGTGGCCAGGGTGCGATATTCAATGCTGCTGTGCAATGGTGCAGCTCCGTTGAATATCGCCCAGCCAATGCCCCTGCGCAGCCAAGTTGTGCTGCGCCCAGACTTGTGCCACAGCCTGGTGCAGTCTGAATATCTGGGCCAGTGAGTGCTGTTAGTGTGTGCTGACAACACCCTAACATATCTGCATTATAAATACAGAGAATGCTGTTAGTGTGTGCTGACAACACCCTGACATATCTGCATTATAAATACAGTGAGTGCTGTTAGTGTGTGCTATATGGGGAGAAGATTTTTGAAAGTTACTGGTGGCTGCCACCTTTATTGTAGAGCCACACAAATTACAAAAGTTGTAATTAAACACAGGCTTAAAAACAGTTGATTGAATTTAAAATACCCCAATGAAGAATCTAACATCATCAGGAACACATTACTGTGAAAAAAAAAGGTAGGATGATTGTAACCCCTATTGGTGCTATCCCAAGGGCTACTACCCCTGCCTGCCTGGGTAATAGCAGGTTAAGGAGCCCGAGTACCAAAATGGGTTCCTCTACCCAGAGGTCAGAGTTGTTAGTGGTCACACTAACCTGGGCACAGCCCTTCGGGACACTGTAACCCCCCTTTTTCTCTTCTAGAAGCCTGAACAATATACAGTAGTCACTTTCACAATGACCCTTATTCACCATGCAGTTACCCACAATGTTTGCACTTACCACCAGGGCTGAGTCCTCTAACTCAACCCTGGGGACCCCCTGTGAAACAAGGTTATGAACAGCAAATAGCAACAGTACAGTACATTTGGCACAAACTGGAACCACAGTCAGGTTAAATGCAAAAAGAGTTAGATCTGATTTATTCAGAGGACTTGAACAAGGGAGGGGCATGATGAACACCACATTATGTCCATAAAAACCAGCACTTATAACCATTCAGAACAAAGACGAGGATGGATTTTCAAAAGAACCCCAGGAAGGATGTAGTATGCAGCAAAGGCAACCCATGCAGTAAGAAACTTTGTGGCAATGTGCTTGCACTGGAACATGAAAAAAAAAGGTGAAACAGTGGCAAAGTTAAAAGACGATATGCAGCGCATGCATGCTCCATAAAGATAACACATGGGGCCATGATGGATGTTGGCTGCAACAACACAGAAGGAGGAACTGAGAATATCACAAGGTGGGGAAAGGCATGTGACCAAGGGCCGGGAATGGGCAAGATGAGGGTGCCAGGGGAAATGGAGGAGGGCAGGAGAAGGAGAGAGGATGATGACAGTGGTATGGAGGAGGTCTGTACTGCAATGGTGGATGGAAGGAGAAGGCCAGTGGAGGAGGAAAGAGGAACTGCAGAGAGCAGTGGACAGTGGGCAATGGAAGCCAGTGCATCAGAGGAGGATGGGAGGATGCCCTGGTAGTGGGTGTGATGCTTGGCCAGCTAGTTATGATTGTTCTATGATATTTGTAACATAAAAATATAATGTGTGATTGTCAGTGCTTCCATGAGTACCCCCCAGATTTCAGTTACAGTCAAGTCACCTGAAACTAGGAGGTAATTCAAAGACTAGAGAGACTTAATTAAGGGTCTCCTGTAATTAGAACTGACCCAGCTGTCAGGATATAGGGACTGTAAACTTTTATGATGTTTTAGAGGAAAAAACATTTTTATACTATGGTGTGAAAAGTCATAAAAATCCTTTGATGTGCCCTGGGAAGAGAAACTGCTTGAGATCAAAGAGGGGATGTTAATTAAGTAGTCATATTGGGAAATCAGTTTTTGCTGACGTCACAGTATTTAAAATATATCCTGATAGGAAGATCATTGTTTGTATAATTTTTATATTCTGAAAGGAGGATCTAGATGACATCAAAGAAGGGGTGGAAACACAGTGTTTTAAACTGTATTCTGTGTTTCAACTGGGTGAAACTTCTTTCTGGGCTCTTAAGAAACAAGATCTAACTTAAGTAGAGTAAAGAGGTAATACATTAGATAGAAAAAGGCTAATTGTATTGAGGTAGGCGTTTATGTTTGGTACTTTAACCTTGTTCTTTTTTAGTGATTGTATGCTTTTTGACATGTTGTTCTATGTTTACATTTTACATATTTGTATCCATTTTTAAGTAAACCTTTCATTTGAAAGACTGCCTGGGTGTGTCTTTGAAGTTCTTTTTGTATGTGACGTATAGAGAGTTAAGATTGACAAAAACTATTCAGAGCTTGATGGTGTTATCAAACTGGGAAAAGGTAAGAATATATCTAAGGTCTTTTGAAGAGTTTTAAGGGTTTATTTTGGATACCTGGTTAGGTGCCCTTAGACGAAAGATATCTGGCATCCCCCCAAAGAGCAGATTATCTGAGCCGGTACATTTGGGTACGCTAGCATAAGGTTCACAGTTTGAATCCCCCCCAGAACTTCAGACTAAAGGTGATTCAGACCCACAAGCAGACAGGAAGATTACCCTGTCTGTTACCTGTTCACAATACTGCACTTAGAGATTGACACTGTGGGACCAGAGGGCCTGACCTGCTGAGTGCATTTGTGACAGTGGGTAGGAGTATAAGAAAGTGATTGGAGGAAAGTGGAATTGCAGAGCACAGGGAACCGAAGTCTGAGGATGACAGTGGAACAGAAGAGGATGGGAGAAACCCCTGGCAGTGGACAGGAGATGGAGAACGTATCTGGAGGAGGAAAGAGGAACCACAGAGCACAGTGGTCAGAGTACGCCAATGTAACAGAGGAGGATGGGAGGAATGCCCTGACATCAGGCAGAGAAGGAAGAGGAGAGCAAGGAAGGGGAATGGAGCAGAGCCAGCCACAGGTAGCCAATGAAGGTGGTACACTGGAGGATGGCAGGGGCACTGGAGCAGCAGATGCCAGGAGCAGGATAGCAGACAAAAGCAGTGGCATGGAGGAAGGAAGCACAGCGAAAATGGTAGAGGCCCATGGAATGGAGGAGGGCAGATGGGCAAGGTCACAACTGTCACCCGCCCACACCAGAAAGCAGAACTTCACCAGGGTGGAAACAGATATACTAGTGGATGAGGTGGAAGTCCAACATGAGTTGCTGCTGCTGTCCAGAGGAAGGAACAATGGGCTGTGGGACAGGAGGAGGCTGGCATGAGAGGAGGTCACCACCAGGGTGAAGGCAGTCAAACTTGTGAGGTGCACAAAAGGGAAGCACAAGCCATAACTGGAACAGGAGGACAAGAAATGAGCCAACTACAGACAGCACACACAGTGCAGGACAGAGAGGAGGGACAACACACACAGATGGTATTGTGGTGGGACAGGCCAACCAACACCAAATGGTGTTCAGCAATATGCAGCTGCATTGCTCAAAAAGGCTGGTGGCTACCACTGACAAGTGTGAGCTGGCAACCAAAATGACAAAGCCAGAGTGATGAATACAACACAGGCCAGGATGTCCTGTGTACCGCATAGTGGGCCAGTGTACACACAGTACACATTGGAACACAGACTCAGAATAGGCTGGCCACGGTAGTAGAGGGGCTTACCATGGATCTGTCACCAGCATACACAGCATGTGTCACCATGCAGGATGATAGCAGTGCACAGTGTTGAAGTACATACAGCATCACCCACCAATGGCAAACAACACAGGCTCACAGACGCGGGATGTGTCATCATGCAGGATGATAGCAATGCACAGTGTTGAAGTACATGCAGCATTGCCCACCCATGGCAAACAATAACACAGGCTCACAGACACAGGATGTGCTACTTGCAGTGGACAACATTGCATCTGTGTACACAAACAATCAGCCCTGTCACTGCACCACAGTGCATGCAGTGGCACAGCAGACAGCACAAACTAATGGCAGAGAGACAATCACACCCCACTGCTACACAGGACACATAACATTGTGCAGTGTCTGCAGCAATGCAGTGCCCTACTTATACACACACAAACACACACACACACACACAAATATATGCACCACTGGTACACACATACAGTGGCCATGACAGGCCACAGTACACAACACACATGTACCACACACATCCAAGGACACACATGCAGCACACTAGGATGACGCACAATACCTCTATGCCATGCCTGTCAATATATGGGTGGACACTCATGTCGTCGCTGGTGTCATGCAGGACATGTGCAGTAGATGGCTGGTTATTTGTGTGACATCTTGGCATACTGCAATGGTGACACAGGGTGCCAATACATCTTTATAAGATTTATAGGGGTGCACCTGATGTGTAACCAAACAAAAGCATATAATTAAGGTACTAGTGCTCCCCCCACTCTGCTCAAGCCTGACCATTGCAACAAAGTGACTACCTCATCATTCAGGAAAGGCATCCCATTTTACCTTGCCATTCTGAACTGTGGATCCTTTGCTTTCTCTATATCATAAAAGGAGTCCCCTATAAATCTTAGAAAGATGTATTGTAAATGTGATGGCTTGAGTGTGCCAGATCCTTAGTACTGAATTGCTTGCAGGAGAACGGTGGTCTTCTCTTAACTGATGAGCTCCCATGTGAACCTCTAATTGACCAGGGCACATGATATAAGCAAGGAAGCCAGAGAGTGGACTCCTTTTAAGATATAGAGAAAGCAGAGGATCCACAGCTCAGAATGGCAAGACAAAATGTGATGCCCTTCCTGACCGATGAGGTGGTCATTTTTTCGCAGTGTTCAGGTTAGAACATATTTCAGTACAAACGTAAGACCAAGAACCCCTTTAACAATCTAAAATAAGTAAAAATTCTGGTGTTATTTGAAAAAAAATGCAGGCTTGTAAGCAGTGGGGGGGCACTGGTACCTTAATTATATGCTTTTGTTTGGTCACACACTAGATGCACCCCTATAAATCTTGTAAAGATGTATTGTAAATGTGATGGGATGAGCTTGCCAAACCCTTAGTACTGAATAACATTATATTGGTCCCATGCCCATCAAATTACACATGACACGCACAATGTCAAACAACAGGAACACTTTATTTGGAACATAAAAATCAAATACGTTATATGGTGTGCATACAACAATATGAAATTAACATGTCTGTTTGAACATGGCAACTCTAGACAACTAACCAACCATCTATAAAGTAATCAACATGTAATATAGCACAATAAACAGCATGCAATGTTGATACACACAAGTACCCAAGAACACAGGAGCCCAGCCTATGGCTGCTCCCTGTATGTATCCAGTGCAGTGCCCCCAGTACAGCCTGTATGAACTCCTGTAGTACAGCCAGTTTCATGACTACATCCTGCATTTTCCTATGGAGTGTCCCAACAAAATCCCCCCATATCCACCTCCCTTCACAGCCCTGGCTATTGACAGCACCCTGAACATCACCCACACGGCCACGTCTCTTGCAGTGATGATGACCAGCATCCCATGATCATGCACATGTGGGGCAGCCCCTCTAGTCACATTGTGTGACCATGTGGTTGTGGGATCACCCAACCTTGATGTGGCACAGCCACATGCCACCTGTTGCCCATGGTGTGGTTGCACAGTCTCTGACTGCCTCCCAGCCATGGCTTGTGCAACACCCCATTGGTCCACATTGTCCATATCAGCATTGTTGGCCTGACCCCACTGCATCTGTTGTCTCCTCTTTGCATACTGTAGTGCATCCTTGCACTTGAGTTCCTTCATGGCCCATTGGAGGTTCCTCAGCCACACTCTAGCCAGGGTCTCCTGTGATTGCTGTGTGCTGTCGGCCAACTGAGGCACATGGCGGACAAGTTATTTCACCCATTTATCCATATTATCATATTCAGGAGTAGGTCTAGCAATAACTTAAGTTGTGGGATTTGTTTATAACATGGAGGTAAAGAGGTGGAGGGCGACTTGTGTAATTCCTGGTTAAAATCAATTAAATGTCCACATGTCCCAGCCGACGACACCAGAAAAAATTCTCCACCCATTTAGTTTAAAAAAAACAGCTGCCTAAGTTATTTTAATAACAGATATGAACACCAAGCTTAGTGTTACATCCAATGTCACAAAGTGGTCAGTCAGTTCAGTCTGGATAAAATCAAGCAACTTTTTGCCTTGGTATTGCTTTTGGTCACATCCCATTGTCTTAGTGTCAGTACACCTCTTATTACATTTACAGCTCCCCGTCACATGCATCGTCTTCCAAGTAGAGAAAGAAAGCTTGTTGTGAACTGTATTTCCAACAGCAAAATGTGTGCAGTTCTGCCCTTATCCCAGCTTTTGCAACGTTCACAACCACTCTACGTTCCTCCAACCTGGACAAACACCTCCAATCAGAGCTTTGTTTCAAGGATTTCTTCTCTCCTGTTTTAAGTAATTTTTTTTCTAATTTAGAAATGCCAGTCTGATATCATACATTGGTTCACCAGTAGCAGTAAATGTAAAAATAGGAACCTTAGTGCCTGTTACTAAATGATACTCAGAACTGCTATTTGACTTCCAACAAAACAATGTCATACAAATGGCATGATCACTGTTGCCAACATCTTAAGTTTATAAAGCTGGTTGTAGTGACCCCCCCCCCACCGGTGTCCCAGGATGTCATTTATGCTATAAAGATAGCTGTATAGAGCAAGCCAAAAAAATCATCAATAGTTCATGGAAGGCAGCTCCAATACCTGTCTTGCAGGGTAAAATCCAATACATTTATGTCCATAAACACCAGCAGTGACAACCATCTGGAATGAAGACGATCATAGATTCTAGCTGCAACTCTTGTGAGTACAGGTATAGCACATCATGCCTAACATAGCAGAAGTGCAACCACCACTAATTATGACCAGTTTCACACTTGCATGCATCCTCAGGAAGGCTGGTCCTACATGCAATCCAAATTATTATATAAAAACAACAGGTGACCCCAATAAATGTAATTTTCACATGTAACATCAGTTAAAATGGACTTGTATTAAATGCAATAAGCAATTCATAGAAACATAGACTTTGACAGCAGATTGTGTCCCCTTGTTCTTGCACATCTCTGTTACTACCTCCTCCCCATTGTGTAATCTTCCCCTGGGTTTTTGTTTCCCAGGTGCATTACTTTGCACTTCTTTGCATTGAATCCAAGCTGCCATGCTTCTGACCATTCCTCCAACCTTGCCAAGTCCCTTCTCAACCTTTCCACGCCTCCTTGTGTATCAACCCTGTTGCAGATCTTTGTGTCATCTGCAAAGAGGCATACTTTTCCTTCCAGTTCCTCTACAACGCCACTTATAAAGACATTAAAAAGGACTGGACCCAGTACTGAACCCTTGTGTACCCCACTAGTAACCCCTCTTTCTTCAAAGTGGACTCTATTTACAATTACCTTCTGTGTCCTGTTGTTCAGCCAATGTTTACAGGCTACCACACTGGGACCCACTCCCAGGCTGGTTAATTTGATTACTAATCTTTTGTGTGGGACTGTGTCAAATGCCTTACTAATGTCTAGGTAGGCCATGTCCACAGCCCCTCCCTGGTCTACTACTTTGGTCACCCAGTCAAAGAAATCAATTAGATTCATCTGACATGACGTTCCCGCTGTGAACCCATGCTGCCTTGAGTCCTGTGCCCCACTGGCCTCTAGGTACTCAACAATTCTTTCCTTCAGAAGTGATTCCATCAATTTCCCTACCACAGAGGTCAAACTGACAGGTCTGTAGTTTTCTGCATCTGTCTTGGTCCCACTTTTGTGAAGGGCAATCACATCTGCCTTCTTCCAGTCCTCAGGTACTACACCATCCTCCCATGATTTGTTAAAAAGGGTAGTCAGTGGTGTCACTAGTTCTCTGCTTAATTCTTTTAGAATTCTGGGGTGAATTCCATCTGGCCCCATTGCTTAGTCCACCTTCAGTTTTAGGAGTTCTTTCAGAGCCCTTTATTCTGTGAAAGGACTGGGATCGACCCCCTATCCAGAGTGCTTCTGTTAATTGGATTAGGCACCTCCCCCAATTCCTCTTTTGTGAATACTGAATTCATCAATATAGTGTGGTCAAAAAATGCAGGTATAACACCATGGAACCATTACGGTTCTCAAAAGAGGAGGTGTTGGGGAATGTTAGGAAGAAAAAGATAGCATTCAGCAAGTATAAGGAACCACAGAAGAAGCTGGACAGAGAACTCTACCAGTTAAAGCAGAAAGTGGGGAAGGCAGTCAGAATAGCAGAGGTCCAAACTGAGGAAAAGATAGCCAACTCAGTTAAGAAGGGAGATAAAACCTTTCATAGGTACATTCATGAGTGAAGAAAGACCAAGGGATGGATAGTGAAGCTTAATAAAGGGGAGGGAGGGAGGTGGACAGAGGGTGACAGTGAAAAGGCAGAGATACTGAATGAATACTTTTATTCAGTATTCACAAAAGAAGAGGAGGGGGACATAACTAAACCAAACAATAGAAGCACTGTGGATAGGGGGTTGAAACCAGTCCATTCATAGAAGAAAGAGTCATGAAAGAACCCCTAAAACTCAAGTGGAAAAGGCAATGAATCCTGATGGGATTCAACCCACAATTCAAAAAGAACTGAGTGGAGAACTAGTGATACCACTGACTACCTTTTTTAACAAATTATGGGAAGGTGGTGTGGTATCTGAAGACTGGAGGAAGGTGGATGTACTTCCTCTCCACAAAAGGGGGAACAAGGCAGAGGCAGGAAAATATAGACCTGTTAGTTTGACCTCAGTGATAGGGAAAATAATGGAATCCCTTCTGAAAGAAAGAACTGGTGAGTACTTAGAGGCCAGAGGGACACAGGACCTAAAGCAGCATGGATTCACAGCAGGAAGGTCATGTCAAACAAATCTAATAGATTTATTTGGCTGTGTGACCAGAGTAGTAGACCAGGGAGGAGTTGTGAACATGGCCTACCTAAACTTTAGCAAGCATTTGACACAGTCCCACACAATAGATTAGTAATCAAATTAGCCAGCCTTGGAGTGGGTCTCAGGGTGGTTAGCCTGGGTGAAACATTGGCTGAACAACAGGACACAGAAGGTAATTGTAAATGGAGTCCACTCTGAGGAAAGGAGGGTGGTTACTTTTGAGGTACCACAGGGTTCAGTACTGGTTCCAGTCCTTTTTAATGTCTTTATAAGTGACATTGCAGTGGGACTGGAAGGAAAAGTATGCCTCTTTGCAGATGACACAAAGATCTGCTACAGGGTTAATACACAAGGAGGTGTGGAAAGGATGAGAAAGGATTTGGCAAGGTTGGAGGAATGGTCAGAAGCATGGCAGCTTGGATTCAATGCAAAGACGTGCAAAGTAATGTACCTGGGAAACAAAAACCCAGGGCATTTCATATGTTCATATGTAATACAGTACATGGGGGGTGGAAAAGGTTGAGAAAGAACTTGGCAAGGTTGGAGGAATGGTCTAATGTATGGCAGCTTACATTCAGTGCAAAATAATGCACCTGGTAAACAAAAACCTGGGGGAAGAGTATACAATTGGGGGGGTACTAACAACAACAAAAAAATGAAAATGGACCTGGGGGTAATCCTATAAGATGACCTAAAGGTAGGCAAGTAATATGAGAAGGCAGAAGGGATGGCTGGGGGGATACTGGGATGTATAGGGAGAGGCATCACTAGCAGAAAACAGGAAGTTGCTATCCCCCTGTACAGACAGTTGGTGAGACCCTATCTGGAGTACTGCATCCAGTTCTGGAGACCCCATCTCCACAAGGACATAGACAGGATGGAGGCAGCTCAGATGAGAGCAACTAAAATGGTGCAGGGTCTGCAAGAGAAGCCATACAAGGAGAGGCTAAAGGAGCTTAATATGTATACCCTTGAGGAAAGGAGGGAGAGGGGGGACATGATAGAAACATTTAAATACCTCAGTGGAATCAACAAAGTCCAAGAGGGTAGCATCTTTCAGAAAAAGAGATGTGCAAGAACAAGGGGACACAATTTGAAGACAGAAGGGGGATGGCTCAGGGGCAATGTGAGGAAGTATTTTTTCACAGAGAGGGTGGTGGACACATGGAACAGCCTTCCTGAGGAGGTTGTGGGGTCTGAAACTGTGGGAAAATACAAGAATGCATGGGATAGACATAAGGCAATTTTGTGTGGGGTAGGAAGAAATAGGATCTGCAGATTATCCTCTAGGTAGGGAAATGGGCAGACTAGGTGGGCCAAGCGGTCCTTATCTGCCGTCAAAGTCTATGTTTCTATATTTCATATCTTTTATTTTTGCTGCAGCCAACCTTTTAAATAGGCTGACAGGGTCAGTACCGGAAAGCTTCAGTATCCCTTGGAGCTGATTCCAGATAGTTGGGAGTACGCTCGATATGGTCCGCTTGCCGAGTGAGATGCGAGTTCTCGGTACATCGAGGAGGTGGAGGTAATTTTTCCTAAGAGAGTAGGCACTATGGGAAATACAGAAAAGGGTTGTAAGATAGTTCGGGAACTTGTTCAGGAGTAACTTAAGAGTCCAGATACTAGCATGAAGCGTGCATCTAGTTGAGAGTGATGTCCAGCCAGTGGCTAAGTACAAATCGCAATGGTGGGTTCAGTAGGGTAGGTTTGTCATAAACCATATGGCATGGTGGTAGAGGATGTCTAGTTGAGTTCTGAGGCCACTGTGGAGGAATAGATTAGATCTCCATAGTTGAGTGGCAGCAAGAATGTGGCCTGGACCAGCCTAGTTCTGGTATCCAATGGACAGAGGGACTTGTTATGGAAGAAAAAACCTAGCCTAATTTTCAGTCTCTTTGCCAGATCTTCGAGGTGGTCATGAAAGGAAGTTTGTTGTCTAGCTACATACCAAGATATTTGAATTTGGAGGTGATTTCAAGGGGTTCACCTAGGAAGGTAGTGATGAATTCTTTGAGTGCGTTTGCAAGGGAAGTGGAGGTGGTGTTCGGGGCAGAGATCATAACCTTAGTTTTCTTGGCATTGAGGTATAGTTTGGCATTGATTAGGTTGATTTCTAGTTGTGCAAAGTTGGCTAGGAGTACATCCCTCATTTCAGCCAGTGTAGGGCCTGATGTATACAGTACAGTATCATCAGTAAAGAAATGCAGATGAGACTGGGATTTATGTGCATCAAGGTTATTGATGTACAGGGAGAAGAGGATGGGACCTAATATGGAGCCTTGCGGGACTCCCTTGACAATTGGGAGGGATGCAGAAACAGCTTTTACTTTCTGGGTCTTTCCAGATGGGCTGGCAGTATAGCCTAGAGATTAGAGGAATGAGGTGTGAATGAGCTTGGTACATCCAACAGACCATACCTGAGTTTGATTCTCACAACCTCCACTTGCATACTGTGTGACTCTGAGCAAGTCACTGAACCGCCCAGTGCTCCCAGGTCACCCCTGAAAACAGGCATTGTGCCTAGTGGGTCTTACCTGGTTACCAAATACTAAAACAAAATAAAATAAACAAAAAATAAAAAAGATAGCTGGTAAAACACTGGGCAGCAAAGGGGGGGTGGCACCTACTTTTATTAGGCTCGAGACTAACAAACTGTGGTCGACAGTGTTGAACACTTTGCTGAGATCTATAAATACTGCACCAGTAATGTTCTTGGAATCCATGGCTGTGTAATAACATGTAGGTATAGAGGTGGAGGTTGACTTGAGTACATGGTATGGAAAATATAGAGGCCCAAAGCACCTCCCCACAGAAGCTCACTAGATCTTATAAATCCTTGAACTTGTGGCACTCTTAAATGACCTGACACATGTTGACTGGTCCTTTATCCCTAAGGCAACCTCCATCAACAGTGCCCTTGAACTCTTCCAAGTCCAGTTTCCTCTCAGTGTGGGATTTCCATGTGCTCCTCAGAAGGACTCGGGTAAGGGATGCCTACCTGCCCTGGGTCTCCACCTATATCATTGACCAATTCCATGCCAGGGACCAGGCATGGAAAACATACAAGGCAACTGGCGCCCAGGTGACGCTCCAACTTTACCGTGCACTCCGTGACTCCTGCACTAGAATTATCCATCAGGCCAAAGCTAATTACTTTGAGGCAGCCTTCAACACAAACCTCAACCACCCAACAAAATTCTGGAAAACAATCAAATCACTACTCCCCCCAACCCGCCAGCCACCTACCCCTACCCTAAACATTCAAGGCTCCATCATCTCTGAACCAGGTGAAGTGGCCTCTGTTTTCAGGTCCTTCTTCACTAGCTGTGTGGCTTCTCTTCTATCCTCTCTCCCACTCCCCTCCACGAGCACACGCCCACAAATGCCACCCTCCTCCCTGACCTCCTGCTTCTCATATCATCTGGTTACCCCATCCAAAGTGCTAAAAGTGCTGAGGGTACTCAATCCCACGAAAGGCAAATGCCCCACAGGACTGGACACCAAAATGCTACACCTGCCTGCCCCAGCCATCGCCACCTCCGCTGGCTGCTCTCTTCAATCTCTCTTTTACACTTGCTGATATCCCATCTGACTGGAAGCGTGCCACAGTCATCCTCCTCCTCCCTAAAGGGGGTGATCTCTCCTTGCCGGGTATCTACTGCCCCATCTCCCTACTCCCCATCCAGACCTAACTACAGGAGCACCTTGTACTCACCAAACTCTCCTCCTTTCTCAACACATCCTCCTTCTTCACTCTCTACCAGTCTGGATTTCGAAAATCACACTCAAGAATTACCTCCCTACTGAGGCTCACCAACGCCATCCTCACTGGCATAGATAAAGGGCACATCACTTCAGCCATTTCTGTTGACCTAGCAAAGGTCTTTGACACCATCTCCCTCTCCCTGCTACTATCCAAACTTATGGGTGCCAGATTCTCTGGAGCTGCCACCTGTTGGTTTCACTCATACCTGGTAGGCAGATCTCAATCAGTAAGATTTGCTGACACATCTCTAACCCCCATCCTGTCACTACCGGAGTCCCCCAAGGCTCAGTCCTTGGCCCGATACTCTTCTCCATTTTTTTGAATGACCTACCCTCGGTCTGCCCACGCACATCCATTCACATGTACTCTGATGACACCGTACTGTGTGCATCAGGCCCCTCCCCCATAGAAGTGGCCTCCATACTTCCAACAGGACGTTAACGCAATTCAGCACTGGTTTCACTCCAATCAGCTTTTCCTTAATATCAAGAAAACTGTCTCTCTAACCTTTGGCTCCAGACAAAGACTCTCCCTGCTTCCCTCCTTCCCCTATCTTCCTCACCATTGACAGGACTCCCTTGGAGGCTTGCTCTTTCTTCAGATACTTAGGGGTCTGGCTCGACCAGCACCTCAGTTTCTCTGCTCACATCGACTCGATTCACAAGAAACTGTATCCAAAACTAGGAGCCTTGTATCACAACAAGGCCAATATCCCTCTGTCTAGCCGGAAGGCAACTGTTCAGAAGATGAGCCTCCCTTTACTTGACTATGGTGATGTGGTCTACGGTACTGCTCCCAAGTCCTCCATAGCCAGCCTTGACACACTTTTCCATTCTTTCTGTCACTCTGCCTTGGACTGCCCTCTCTTGACTCATTACTGCAACCTCTACAGGTCCCTACACCTGCCCTCACTCCAGGATTGCAGAAAGGTACACTGTGCCAGGACCACAGCGAAATTCTGGGCACAGTCCCTTCCCCCATCTCAAATCTGCCCTCTCAATCCAATCACTGCCAGCATACTCTCTCAGGAGTACTGACTCCTGGCTTTTTTATGTTCCACTTATAGGCTCATTTAAAGGTCAAGCTGCTTTCAAATACTGCATGCCCAAACTATGGAACACATTTCTGGCAGACATTAGGCTCACCACAAACACTTCACTCAGCATCTCAACCACCTCCTAAAGACACATTTCTTCTCCACATGCACATGCACCTAGCACCACCAAGGGGCTGATGTCTCCCACTCTCCCCTATTACTGCCTCTCGCTATGTAGTACCCCACAAAGTGCTCTCAGAACCCTGCCTAGCCTAGAACAAGCGATTAGTTAGTCTAGTAATTATGTGGTCCTACTGCTATCTCCACTAAGTTCTATAGCAATTTTGTGAATTGATTTATAATCTAATGTGCTTAACACATATTTATTCTATTTGTACACCATATCATGCTAACACTCCATGCTTGTTTATGTTAATGTCCTCCTGCAGTTGCTCATGACTAGTGTACCCAATTTTGCTCACAGTATGGGTGCATTATATACTGGATCTATGTCTATCTGTAATGTATGTATAATTTCAAATTGTTCTAGCTGTATTTGCTCCCCTTCCCCCTAGAAAACATCTGGAATCAAGCAGCT
Organism: Neoceratodus forsteri; assembly: GCA_016271365.2. Taxonomy (NCBI): domain Eukaryota; kingdom Metazoa; phylum Chordata; order Ceratodontiformes; family Ceratodontidae; genus Neoceratodus; species Neoceratodus forsteri. Next base: position 417,096,049 of record CM057457.1, read on the forward strand.
CACCACTCAGTATGCTTTCCTGGTAAAACTCTTAAATAAATTCCTGGTTAAAATCAATTAAATGTCCACATGTCCCGGCTGCCTACTTCAGAAAAAATTCACCACCCATTTAATTTAAAAAAAAAACAGCTTCCTTAGTTAAAGTCATAAAGTTCTTTTAATAACATATATAAAGGCCAAGCTTTGTGTTACAGCCATTGTCATGAGGTGCTCAGTCCAGTCCCTTTTATTTATTGGATCAGCTTTTATTCATCAGGTTGATCCTGCTTTATTTTGTGCATGACAGTTGTTCGAGAGCATTGGCTTGGAATAAAATCCCGGACTTGTAGCACAGGTAATGCAGACTTCCACTGTACTACCTAAGCCAAAAAGAACACAGTTTCAATCTTATGTGCATCGGAGAAGAAACTGGTGTGGAGAGGACTCCTGAAGTGAGTGAGAGTCAGGAGACCAGGAACAGGTGAGCAGACCGCATCAAAGGTCAATGGGGAAATGGGTTATTGGCTGTGAGAAGAGTGGGGGGGGGGTATTGTACTGAGGAGAGTGCAAAATAAAAATGGTGACAGGCAGTTACTGTGGGAAAACATATCAGATTTTTTTTCTTTTGATGATAGAGATTGCTACTGGGCAGTATTTTTCTGACATAATCCCGGGTTGCAGGGAAGGTGTAGTTGTGGGGAGAGGGGAGTTACTGTCATTTGGCAGCTCCATTTTAAACAGAAAGATAGTGTTTCTGAGTTCAAAATTGTGCTGACAGAGGAGTGTGAAGGGACAGCTGAGAATGTAGGTTGCCATAAAAAAAAATACTGTTTTGGTTTGGGTCTGTTTGGACTTCTTGCCGTGTAATGTGGTATGGTAGCATCTGCTGGGGAAAGGGCTGTAGTGCTGGCTGGGTGGGTTTGACTGACAGCATGTATGCAACATATGATGTATAAATGTCATTTATACAACACATGTGGAAATAAATGGGATTATAAAGTGGCTTTTATGTCCATGCCTATTGCATAAATATATATATATATATGTAAAACACACACACATATACATATATATATATATAAACACTGAAGATATGGCATGAAAAGCTCAAAGTATAAATGCACCAACATTTCATCATTGTCTTCACTTTTATCAATTTATCCTCTTACAGTACCTAAAATTTTACATTCACATAGGCATTTCAAAGCAGAATCCTTACCTTTTTAGACAACATAAAATGATATTATAAAGTGCAATAAATCCTGCCTGACAAGAATGAATGTAAGAATATTTTGAAATTTCAGAAGATATTAAGGCATAACTTTTAACATTATTCTTTTGGGGTAACATATAGGTATACATTTTAAAGCTCTAACTCCTGCATATTCATTGAGACCACAGCTGAATGTATATTTCACTTACTCTCGAAGTAATGGCCCAAAAATCTACATTAACTATTTGGAGTTGAAAATTGCAAAGTTTGTCAAGCTGTCAGTAAAAAATTGATGCAAACTACCATTTTGCCCCAGCGTTCATGCGATCAACAGACAGAACATGAATTTGGGGTATATCTGCTATAATTAAACAACCATCAGCATTTATTTAGCTCTCAGGTGATACCCCAGCTCCACCTACCCCTAGTCTATATGTTTGCTGTATTCCTGCTGCCTCTCCGCATGATTGGTGGATGTTTAAAATTCCATTCAATGATGGCAGGAAGTGGAGGTATTTGGAGGCCACCCACATTATATGTACACCCATGTTCCCCAAAGCTGTATATGCAAGCATGCCAGTATGGGCAGCCCCATCATGCAAAAACTTTCTGCAAGGGTCTGATGCCAATAACTTACAATCCAATGGATTATGGATCCATGGAGATCATGATGAAGATCTACTTTTACTGATAAATAATGAATCTTTCACAGCAAAGGTACTCTGTGGCTCACATTTCTGTCAGTACCACAAAATTAATCTGCCATCTTTAATTTGGGGGAGGAAGTTGTGGTGGTGGTGGTGGGTGAACACTGCCATTCTCAGCCATGCTCACAATGTTGCTGATACTCTTCCTAATGGGTGAAGATACCAAGGCAAAATCATAGAGGAGAGGCACTCACGGGGTAAGAAAGAAGGAAATATCACCTACAGATGCTTCAGAAGTACCATTTCTTTAAACATAACGAGCAAGGAAAAGTGAAAGCTGAAGGTGCTGGCCAGACTATAGGGTTTTGCATGGCTAAGAGACACTTCTTTAGGAACCTTTATTTTATTCTGTCCACTGCCTGCATTTAAAAAATGGAAACTTGCTTTTTGCTCGTGGTTGGGCTGCCATTTTCATTTACTCTGCCAAGCTACTGCTTGCTTTCTAAAAAGGTGAACACTCAGCTGTCCAGGTGGTGCAGAGGGCTGAGGTGCTGCAAATGCTTTACATCACACCACACTGGTAACCTGAATTCAGGAATATGTTTGGGTCACTGGTGCCTGGTGGGGGGAGAGCTGGGAAAGGATCCAGCAGCTGCCAGGCAGCTGTCCTCCCAGGCTGGAGTGCCTTCCCAGATCTTGGTTGCCACTAGGAGAAGGCCTGACAGTAGTGCTGATGCCAGACAGCTGTCCTCTTCCAGACTGGGGTGCCTTCTCAGCTCTTTGCTGCTACCAGGGGCAGGCCTGATGGTAGTGCTGATGACAGGCAGCTGCTTTCTCCCCAGACTGGAGTGCCTTCCCAGATCTTGGCTGCTACTTTGGGAAGGCCTGATGATAGTGCCAATGCCAGGCAGCTGCCCTCCCCCAGACTGGGGTGCCATCTCAGCTGTTGGCTGCTACCAGGGGTGAGCCTTATGGTAGTGCTGGTGCCAGGTAACTGTCCTCACCCAGATTGGAGTACCAGATCTCCATGTTGCAAGCCACACTGGCCCAAAAAAAAAGTCCGCTATAATTGCAGTCTTGTTTCTGACCGATCTGGCATTGCAAAGCACCACCCTCAGGGGACTGGTCGACAGTGCATTTTAAAAGTGTGAAATTGTTTTTCATTCTTGAGGGGACTCAGCATTTTTATTACGCTCTATATGTCAGGCAACTATCTGCATTTTAAAAAAGTTAGTTTTTTGTTTTGCACAGGAAGCAGCTGTAGATGTGTTTTACTGTATCTGGCTCTGGATACTAGCTACAATTCAAAAATGGTGCATTTCTCTCATTGGGAGGAGGACTTGTCATGTGGTTCTGTTTAATTTTGATACTAATCTTTCGTCCTGTTTGGTTACGGCCTTGGGTAAGCATAACCCTGCTTCCATGATTATGTACCCCGGTAACTAGGTTCACATAAATAGGAAGCTGGAAATGATCACACCTATTCTATAAATATGATCAATAAAAACAAAAACTTGAAATGCTAAAAACAGAATAATTGAATCCAAAGTATTTTTTAAGGTTTTTTTAAGAAAACCATATTCCAGTGGTTAAATCTAGGCAAAGTTGTAGCTCCCACAAAGGTTAAGGAAAAGTATCTGACACATTTGTTTCTTTATTTTAAGAACATACTAAGAAAATTTCTGTTTTTAGTCAGCAGGAGCAAGGAGTGTGGTGAGAGTTGGAGCCAGCGGTCATCACTTGGGAGATACCAGCCATGTCACACAACAGAGAAGGTGCTTCAGTATTCCCAGTGTGGGAAGAGTTTCTGTGACCCTCATCTCATTCCTGTACAACAACAGATCCATGAAGGAGAAATGAAATATAAATGTTCTGAATGTGACAAGAGTTTTACAGCACAGAGAAACCTCAGAATGCATCAGCAAATTCACTCAGAAGAGGGACCAAATACGTGTGCTGCATGCAACAAGAGTTTTAAATTAAAGAGTAAGTTCTTAAAACATCAGCAAATTCACATGGGGAAGAGATTTACAATACAGCATAGTCCCGTAACACATCAGCAGATTCACACAGGGGAGACCCCATATAAATGTTCTGAATGTAACAAGCATTTCACAACACAGGGTAGTCTCATCAAACATCAGCAAATTCACACGGGGGAGAAACCATATAAATGTTCTAAATGTAATGAGACTCTTACAGAACAGCATAGCCTCATAACACATCAACTAAGTCAAACAGGGGAGAAACCATATAAGTGTTCTGAATGTAACAAGAATTTTACAAGACAGGGTAGTCTCATCATACATCAGCGAATTCACAAGGGGGAGAAACCATATAAATGTGCTGAATGTAATAACAGGTTTTCCCAGAAATGTACCCTAATAGCACATCAATGGGTTCACAATGGGGAGAAACCATATAAATGTTCTAAATGTAATGAAGTTTTACAACACACCGTGGTCTTGTAACACATCAACGAAGTCACACAGGGGAGAAACCATATAAGTCTGTTGAATGTAACAAGAGTTTTGCCCAGAAACACCACCTGGTAAAACATCAGCAGATTCACACAGGGAGAAAAACCTTATCAGTGTATTGAATGCAACAAGAGCTTTACCCAGAAACATCACCTTACAAGTCTTCAGTGGGTTCACTCAGGGGAGAAACCATATACATGTTGCATAAGTTTTACATCACAGGGTAACCTCAAATATCATCAATAAATTCACACTGGAGAGAAATCATATAAATGTGCTGAATGCAACAGGAGTTTTACCCAGAAGAATAACCTAACTCAGTGAATTCACAAAGGAGAGAAACCATATAAATGTGCTGAATGCAACAAGAGTTTTACCCAGAAGAATAGCCTAATAAAACATCAGTGAATTCACACATGGGAGTGGAAACATGAACCACAGAGAATGAAGAAGTAATGATCACATGGGATCACCCAATACCAACAGCCAAGAAAGTGGAAGCAAGAAAACCTGATATTGTAATATAAGAAAAGAGAACAAAGGTAGCACTGCTGATTGAAATAGCCACCCCAGTGACTACAGTGTGCTGCGTACAGAGAGACACAAAATCATGAAATACCAAGATATGCAGTCATAAACCAAACTGATGTGGAATAAGGACACACAAATTGTTCCAGTAGTGCTTGGAGCAATGGGACTAATCAAAAAGAACTTTCAGGCACATTTAAATATGCTACCAATACTTGTGACACCTTATAAACTTCAAAAGGAAGCCATTTTGGGGATGTTGCGTGTGCTGAGAAGAGCGCTGTCAGCAAACATCAAAGATTAATACAGTATTAATTTCTTGAGTTTTGAATATGCCCTGGTTAAAGAATGGGGTCCATTCTTGCCATGATATTAGAAATCCCTAAACATTTGGAGACACTAACCCCGGGAGAGACCATATAAATGTGCCATATGCAACAAGAGGTTTGCTGATCAGAGTAGTTGAATAGAACATCAGCTAATTCACACAAGGGAGAAACCATATAAACGAGCCACATGTAACATGTGGTTTGCTGATTCAAGGATCCTAATAAAACATCAGCAAAGTCATGCAGGGAAGAAACCATACACTTGTGCTATATGTAACACAAGGTTTACTAATCTGAGTAGCCTGCTAAGACATCACCGGTGTCAGCATGGCGGAGATGCCATAGAAATTTGCTGAATATAAAGGTTTTACATCACAGAATTGCTCATGAAACATCGGTGAATTGTCACAGGATAGAAAAAAATATTTTTTGAATGTAGCAAGAGTTTTGCCCATAAGCAAAATCTAATATAACATCAGCAGGTTGCTTGGAGGAGAAACCATATAAATGTGCTGACTGTAACAAGAGTTATACATGACTGAATAGCCTCTTGCAGGGTTTTATTTAACACTAAAAATTGATCAGCATTTTGCTCATAAAAGTGCTAAAACTTTGTGAAAATGCATAGCTCTTGCCTCACTGTGTTTAAGAAACACACTTCTAGAAAACCTATATAAATACTTTCTATACAGTTAGTATTGTCCCAAGAAAAAAACTGCTAATCAGTTATTTAAATCCCTGTCTTGGATCATTAACGGATTCACATGGGTGAAACACACATATATATGTACTAAATGTAACATGAGTTTTACTGCACAGAGTAGCCCCATAATACATTGAAGTCACTTGGGGAGACACTATAGAAATAAACTGAATGTAATAGGACTTTTTTCAGGAAGGCAGGCCTAACACCTCACAAGACATCAGTGAGTTCACACTGTGGAGCGATCACACAGAGGTCCACAAGAGTGGGGCTACATACATACCTACTGAGATCCTTAGATCCAAACAAAGTCAAGGTCCTGCATCATGAAGAAAACAAGCCTAAGATTACTTCACTCATCAAATGAGGAGAAGCCTTCAGGAGGGTAGCAGAGATGGATGTTAATCCACTAGTAGATAAGGAACAGCCAGTAACAGAAAGTGCAAAAAAATCAGAAAAAGGAGTATAAGGACAAAGACCAACAGAAAACAAAAAAACAACTGGAAAGCCAATAATTATAGTGGAAGATACAGGGAGCTACTGGAACAACCACAGGTCGATCAAGCCCTGACCCATGAGTTGATAAAAACAGGTGAATTTTAGGTCATAAGATGAGAGATTGATAATGTCAGACCAAGATTGGGGACTATGCACAAGATTGTTCACAAAATCCATAGGGAAAAAAAAACAGAAACAGATGAGTGCAGGTTCTGTAGTACAGAATTAGAAACAGTTGTGCATCTCTTGGCTGGATGCAAAGTACTCATGGCAGAAGGTCTGTATACCGACAGACACAACAACATAGCAAGACTGATCCAATGGAAACTGTGCAGACACTATAACATATAGGTAGCAGAGAGACACTGGAAACATGAACCACAAAGAATCACAGAGAATGAAGAAGTAATGATCACATGGGATCACCCAATACTAACAGCCAAGAAAGTGGAAGTGAGAAAACCAGATATTGTAATACAAGAAAAAAGAACAAAGGTAGCAGTGCTGATCAAAATAGCCACTCCTAGTGACTACAGTGTCCTGCATGTAGAGACACAAAGTCATAAAATATCAAGATATGCAATCAGAAACCAAACTGATGTCAAGTAAGGACACACAAATTGTTCCAGTAGGGCTTTGAGCAACAGGACTAATCAAAAAGAACTTTCAGATACATTTAAATATGCTACCAATATTTGTGATCACCTTATGAACTTCAAAAGTAAGCCATTTTGGGGACGTTGCATGTGCTGAGAAGAGTGCTCTCAGCAAACAGGAAAGACTAATACAGTACTAATTTCTTGACTTTTGAATATGCCCTGGCTTTAGAATGGGGTCCATTCTCATCACGGTACTAGAAATTACTAAACATTTTGAGACACTAACCCAGGAGAGATCGTATATACATGTGCATATATTTGTCAAGAATAGTCACCAGATACATTGGTGTGTTCACATTTGAAAGAAGCCATATAAATGTGCTGAATTTAGCAAACATTTTACTGCATTGAATAGCTTCATAACTGATCAGCAAATTCACATGGGGAAAGCAGCATGCACATGTTCCGAATGTAACAAGAGTTTTGTCAAGAAGACCGACTTAATGATACGTCATCAAACTCATATAAGAAAAACCCATATAAATGTACTGAATGTAAGTGTTTTCAATTGTTTGCTTTCAGTTGGAGTGAAACTCAGCAGAAGGAAGCAGGCAGCTGGAGCTAGAAGATAAGTACTTTCTCTATGCGGTTTGTTTTCTTTTAGGATTGAGCTAACATTTCATGAGATGACAATGTGGGCTGTGTGATTTAAACAGTGTAACTTCCAAACAAATGATTTTGTCTTGGCTGGGAGGAGGGGGACATTTAACTGAGGGAGGGAGAGAGAGAGGTTCGAAAATACACCAGAGAGGGAGAGGTGATCACATGACTCAGACCAACCAACAGTGGGAGGGGATCCAATTATATTTCAGAGGAGACCAAGTGACCTGAAGCTTGAGTGCCATGAAGCAGGACTGTTTCATCTTGAGTCACATCTGCAGGGTGTCAGCAGGGAGGACAGCAGGCCATGCTGGTAGACAGGGAAGAGCCTAACTGGGAGGGCCACATATTCCCTGTACATAGGGAGGCAGTATGGTGCAGTGGTTTAAGGCTCTGAGCTGAAAATCCGGAGACCTGGGTTTGAATCCCACAGCCCCCCCTTGCATACTGTGTGACCCTGAGCAAGTCACTTAAATTCCTTGTGCTCCCAGGTTGCACCTGCAAACAAGCTTTTAGCTTAGTGTGTCTCACCTGGTAAAATAATTGGTAAAAAAAAAAATACATAGGGAGTTCAAGGTGGGGGAAGGGTTCCATGGAGTTGGGTAGGACCAAGTTATGGAAGGAGAGGATATGCAGGGGCAGTCAAATAGGGTGGAAGATGGGAAGGGTTTATGTTGCCAAGGATGTGGAACAGTCATAGTCCTGGTAGTGGCTTGGAGGGCTGGGGCTGTAGGATGTGTTGGCGGGTGAACCAGCTCAGGCAAGAAATAGGGTGGTTGAGGAGGGAACTGGAGCCATGGAGGAGAAAGCATGGGGGAACACAGCCAGGAGAGGAAACTAATGAGGTATCCAGAAGAGCTCAAAACAGTCAAAACTAAGGGGAACTAGGTGAGGCAGCAGGAGGGCCACACAAGCAGGTGCAGCCAAGGGAAAGAGGTGATGATTGGATGAGGGTCAGACACAGGGCATGACTAAGACTGGGTCAGAGCAAAGATATCAGCCTGTGGGAAGTGGGACTGGACTCATTACTGGAAAGGAGATTAGCACTACAAACATATTCTCGGGGTTGACTAGTCCAGAAGACCAGGTGACAAAGAGGAGGGAAGTTGCAATGAAGGAGCTTGGAGAGGATGCTACAGGAGAAAAGTTACACAGCAGGGAGGCAGTAGGTAGTACCCCAAGAAGACACAGTGGCAGGAGGGATCAGCGAGGTGATGCCTTCTCTCCAGAGGGAAGTAAGGCGCAAGGAGGCAGGAGGATGAGAGAAATGGCAGGCAGCCCTGGAAAGGCTAAGGATAGGGCGAGGAGGGGAATCAGAGCCAGGGACCACATTTCAGGAAAGACACGGTGAAGTAATATCAGAGGAGGTGGTGGCATGGGGAATAGAGCAACAAATGAATGCAAAGGGGAGGTTCCACAGATGGAAAATAGTTCAAAGGTGGAAGTCAGTACCCTGGTCATATTTGTGAGGGAGGAGAGGACAGGGCAAAGGTTAGAGGAGGTAAAGGGGAGTTGGGATGGGGGGATGAGAGGGCCTCACAAGTTGGGGACAGGAGAGTGAAGGGCAACAAGAGGGAGAGCAGAATAAGTGTCAGAGATTCCTAATTCTAGGAGATTTGATACTTAGCATGGTGGATGGAGCAACAAATGAGTGCAAAGGGAGCTTCCACAGACAAAAAATAGTTCAGAGGTGGAGGTCAGTACCCTGGTCATATTTGCGAGGGGGGAGAGGACAGGGCAAAGCTCAGAGGAGGCAAAGGAGAGGTGGGAAGGGGCATAAGAGAGCCTCACAATTGGCAGACAGAGGAGTGAAGGGCAACAAGAGGGAGAGCAGGATAAGCATCAGAGAATCCTAATTCCAGTGGATTCTATACTTAAGTGTATAAGATGGGGGGAAGGGGTGCCAGAAAATGTAACATCTGGGTAAAATGCATGACAGTGAGTAGAATGGGGTAGAATATTGGCAGATATGTGGGCAAGGTGGAGGGGAAGCCATTCATTGTGGTGCACCTGAGAACAAATTATCTGGAACGGAGAAGGATAGAGGAGGTACAAGACAGCTTCAGGAAGTGGGAAACTATGCAGCAAGTGGTTAAGGGAATGGCATGGGACCAAGAGGTATGGATTGATGGGGACTGGGTAGTGCATGGAATAACAACAGATCTTTATGCAGGGAATAGGTTACACCTCAGCAGGGCAGGGTCACAGGTGTTGAAACAGAAGCTGGGGGATTTCATCAATGACAGGTGTCATTTAAACTAGGTAGAGAGAGGCACTGGAGCTGGGAATCACCAGAAGAGGGTGTCCCATTGTCCTCCCACCACCACTGGGATAGATATGCTCTTAGATGAAATATGGGTTGAAGTGAAGGCTAAAGAAGCAGAAAGGATAGGAGCAGTGTGGAGAATGGTTTCACTAAATACTAGCAGCCTTAGGGAACAAGTTGGCAGAGTTTCAGGTATTGAGGGCAGAGGCGGGGATGGACATAGCTACCATTACTGAGACATGGGCAAACAGGCACCATGACTGGGACCTAACCATCCCGGGGTACAAACTATTCTGGATGGATGGAGATAAAGGGAAGGCTAGGGAGGTTGCCATTTATGTAAGGGAAGGGATCAGATGTAATAGGGAGAAGGGCAGGTCAGAAGTAATCTGGCTGCAACTACACAGCCAGAAAGGGACCAAGTGTTGTCCGGCTGTCATTTATAGACCTCCAGCCCAGAAGGAGGACATTGACAGGGAACTGGGGGAGCAGATAAGGAAGCACAGTGGCAAAGGGAGCACAGTGGTGGTGGGGGATTTGAATCTACCGGGGGTGGATTGGAGCTTTCCAACAAAAACTTGTGCCAGGGAGCAGATCCTCCTGGAAGCATTCCAGGATGGCTTCCTTACCAAGAAGGTAATGGAGCCAATGAGGGAGGGGACTATACTAGAACTGGTACTGGAAGATGGTGAACAGGTCAGGGATGGAAGGGTGGAAGAACCGCAAGCAAGCAGTGACCGCTGCACAGTGTGGTTCTCTGTAAGTCTAGGTAGGGAAGTAGCCACTACAAAAACTAGGGTCCTCAACTTCAAAAGGGCAGACTTTGGCAGGATGGGACACATACTGGAAAGTAATATGGCAGGCATCTGACCAGAAATGGACATGGAACAAAATGGGCTGCCATCAAGGCAGGGCTGGCTGAAGTCACTAAACTTGTGTCAAGATCAAGAGCAAGAAAGCCAGGATCAAGAAACCAAGTTGGATAAGTAGAGAGGTTGTGGAGAATGTGAGGCAGAAGAGGAATGCATTTAGGATCTACAAGAGATCTGACAGGGTAGAAGACAAAGAAGAATATGTGAAGAAATCTAGAGAAGTAAACAGAGTGCTAAGGGCAGCAAGGGTGACTAGGGAACAAAGGTTAGTGCAAGGGATCAAAAAAGGAGAAAACAATTTCTTAAGATTTATCAGAGAGAAGAAGAAGAGCAAAGATCAAATTGTTAGATCAGGAGGGGAAGTGGGTGGGTGGAAAAGGGGGCTGAGCAGGCAGAAGTTCTTAATGGATACTTCTGTTCTGTCTTACCAAGAGAGGGATGGGCCTGTACCTGAGAAGAAGGGCGAGGTGGGGGTGGGGGGAGAAGCAACAGTGGATGGGAAAATCATGGTGGAAAGGGTGAGGGAGGGCCTTAAGTCTCTGAAGGTGGACAAGGCACCTGGACCAGTTGGAGTGCACCCCAGGGTGCTGATAGAGTTGGCAGAGATCCTGGCAGGGCCAATGGTGGACCTGTTCAATTCCTCTCTGAATTTAGGCTGCATGCCTATGGACTGGAAAGAAGCACATGTGGTACCTCCCCATAAGAGTGGGCCCCAAGAACGAACCAGGGAATTACAGACCAGTAAGCCTTACTGCAATTGTGGGAAACCTGAGGGAGATAATTCTCAAGGAAAGACTGGTGCAATTTCTTGTGGATAACAACCTCCAGGTCAGCAGGCAGCACAAGTTTGTCTCAGGCAGATACTGCCAGATGAACTTGGTTGATTTTTATGACTGAGTTACGAGGGCACTGGACAGGGGACATGCGGTGGATGTCCTCCACCTGGATTTCAGCAAGACCTTTGACTTGGTGCCACACAGTAGACTGACCTGCAAGTTGAACAGTTTGGGAGCAGGGAGGACATTGGTCAGATGGGCAAGAGCTGGCTGCAGGGTAGACAGCAGAAGGTAGTGGGGAGGAGTCATCTAAACCCAGGGTAGTAATAAGTAGTGTACCACAGGGCTCAGTGCTGGGACCAGTTCTGTTTAATATTTTCATAGCCGACATTGTAGTGGGGATTAAGAGCAAAATCAGTCTCTGCAGATGACACAAAGATTTGTGCTGAGGTAGATGGGGGAGGGAGCAAAATTACTTCAGGAGGATTTGGTAAAACTGGAGGAAAGGTCTTACACTTGGCAACTTGGTTTCAATGCCAAGAAGTGCAAAATGAGGCATTTCGGAGGCAAGAACCCAGGAAACACTTACTGGCTGGAGGGTATCTCATTAACAAAATCCAAGGAGGAGGAGGATCTGGGAGTGCTGGTAACTGGGGATATGAACCACTCTGCTCGGTGCAGGAAGGAAGCAGTGAAGGCAAACAGGATTCTAAGGTGCATAGCAAGGGGGATTACTTCTATAAGTGGGGAGGTCATCTTGCCCCTGTACAGGTCCCTGGTGAGACTGTACCTAGAATACTGCATGCAATTCTGGTGCTCCTACTTGAAAAGGGACATCAAACTACTGGAGGGGTACAGTGCAGGGCAACAAAAATGACCCTGGGGTTGGGGGACAGACCATATGAGGAGAGACTGAAAGAGCTCAATATGCATACCCTGGAGGAAAGAAGGGAGAGGGGGGATATGATTGAGAACTTCAAGGACCTGAAGGGTTTGAACAAAGTAGACACCAGGTGTATTTTCAATCTGAAGGGAAACCAAGGGACACACTATGAAGCTGGAAGGGGGTAGGTTCAAGAAGGAACTGAGGAGGCACTATTTCACATAAAAGGGTGGTGGCAGGGTGGAATGCTGTGCCAGAGGAAGTTGTGTCATTGAAGAGTGTTGGGGCTTCAAGACAGGGTGGGACAGATTCAAGGGGGTATGAATTGGGAGGGGGTGGGAGATGGGGGAGGGCATATGAAGGAAGGGGGCAGCTGCAGTCTAAGGGACTGAAGTGCTGCACACTCAAGCAGACTAGATAGACTGAATGGCCTGTGTCTGCTGGCAATTTTGTATGTTCAATGTATGGATGTTTGCCATGTATACTGATAATACATCAGTAAACGCGCACAGAGGAGACTCCATATATGGTCAAGCTGCCTTCTTATTCTGTTTAACAAAACTTTGGAATTCTCTTTCCCCTTCCATTCATTCTGCTTCTTCCTCTCCTGCTTTGAAACGTCTCCTCCATGATTTCTTGATTCATTCCTGGAGTTGCTTTTGATATGGGGTGGACTCCTTTTTATTTACCTTCGAGTTCAAACACTAGCAGTGCCCTCCCATTGTTTTAGTTATTTCTTCCTGTTCTTTCTGTTGCATTTTTGTTATTGTTCTTCTGTGCGTTCGGCAATTTAACTTGTGGTAAACTGACAAGTTATTCTTAGGCATTCATAGATTGTATTCTTTCATTTATTATACCTATTTTATTGCCCTAGTTAATGCATTTGTACTGGTATTTGTTCTCTTCTCCTCTTCTTCCCCTTCCGCAAGACACATCTGGAAACAATCTTATACCAGCTCAGTATGTCTTTCCTGATGAAACTTATGAAATAAATACATAAATATAACTGTGCTTTATAAAACGGGTATTAAAAAATTGACCAACTTGAACAACTTCATTGGTTAAAGGAAAGTCTTCTCAACGTATTTTCTGTATATGTGTGTAGCTTGTAGGCATGAAAAATGATTCCCTGTCTTGCATCCCCCAATGTCATACTAATTTAAATATAAATGAGGTTGCTTCAGTCTATTGTGCCTTGGTGTGAAAACCTGTCTCCATTCAAAAGATCCTGACCCACTCATGCAAGGCATTATGGGAGTTGTTGATATGTACATGCACAAGCCAGCAGAAGTTATATTCTCAATTAGTTCTGTTACATTTCTTGCAAAGTCCCTGTATTCTCTAAAACCAGTTTTTCCAAGATATACCTTAAACTATGGAGAACAGCAAGAAACTAACTATGCCTTAAAAAATTTCATGGCCAGCATAAGACAAGAACATAGGGACTGCAGAGCACAGTAACAGCACTGACTAATACAGTGTAAGTTCTTTGGGCTTTAGCATCAAAACTTCAGGATGCCTTACAAGGGTCTGGACATGACCTTTGCAACGGAGTCAAGCAGCTTCTCTCACCAGACTTATGTGCCGTCATTTACTTTTAAACCTGATGAAATAAATCATTCTGCATGCCTACAAACTACACAGGCAAACAGGATAAATGAATGAAGGGACTTCCCCTCTAAAAGACAGCTGCTCATTGATTATTTACACAGAAACGTCACAGTTTACAACTAAGCTGCCCTAACCTACCTGGCAAATATGTAACTAAGTGAAACTAAATCCTTAACCATAGAAACATAGAATTTGATGGCAGATAAGGACCACTTGGCCCACCCAGTCTGCCCATTTTCCTACCTAATGGATAAGCTGCAGCTCCTAATTAAACAGCACCCTACTTCTTTCTACCCCCACCCCCTAGAATTGCCTTATGACTGTTCCATGCATGCTTGAATTCCACCACTGTTTTTGACTCCACAACCTCCTCCAGAAGGCCATTCCATGCATCCACAACCCTCTCTGTGAAAAAATACTTCCTTAAATTACCTCTGAGCTGCCCCCTCTATCTTCAAATTGTGCCCCCTTGTTCATGCACACCTTTTTTTGAAAGATGCTACCCTCTTGGACTTTGTTGATTCCCTTGAGGTACTTGAAAGTTTCTATCATGTCCCCCCTCTCCCTCCTTTCCTTGAGGCTATACATATTAAGCTCCTTAAGTCTCTCTTCATATGTCTTCCGGTGCAGACCCTGCACCATTTTAGCTGCCCTCCTCTGAATGAGCCTACCTTGAACCACTTTAAAGCTTATACAAGCCTATTTCCAGGGGATCTACTACAAAATCCCAACAGTCAGACTCCCAAACTGCATAAGCTCCAAAAGCAAAAGAACACTGGGAGGCAGAACTGCACACACATTTTTCAGCACCTGAGTATGAACGTACATGGAAACATAGTACTACTAATTGCTGAGTCTCAGAATCCTGACATTCAGGATCCTGAGTTGAGCTACCTGACACACACCCGCCCAACAGATGGAAGTTGATGCCGACAGGGGTAAGATAGCGGATGTGATGAACCGCTATCCAATCCCATAGTCGGGCACCATAAGAGAGGGGATAATTCTGAGGTTGGGCTGAGCTGCTCCCATAGCATGGAGTGCTTAGCCACTAGCAGCTCAGCTAGCATCATGCATCAGACCCGGGTTCTGTTCTGGGACAAGAGTTTTGGTGCAGTGCTCATTTGCCCCCTGTAATTCTTTTATCCTACTCCGAGTTCTGCTCCCCCTCAGAGTTGATTATTTTAGTTACAGGGATGCGGGGGTCAGAGTCCCCCACATTGCACTAAGACCTTGTCGATCTTCCAACAGTCAATCTTCTAAACTTGAGCTTATAGAGTTTGGGAGTCTGACTGTTGGGATTTTGTAGTAGATCCCCTGGAAATAGGCTTGTATAAGCTTTAAAGTGGTTCAAGGTAGGCTCATTCAGTTTCAGATTCTGTATTTTTATTATTCCCATCTCAAACTGTTCAACATGGGTCTCTCCAGAGACTTGGCACATGGGCAATGCAGTCAAATAAATGGAGGCCTATTGCATGTTTTATGGGACTGTTCCTTAGTTCAAACAATTTGGAAGGAGGTCCACGTGGTATGCTTTAAGGTTAATAAAGTACATGTTGCCTTTACCCAAGCTCTATTTTTATTGGATATTTTTCCTGACAGTTGCGGCCTAGACTGTTACAAACACACCTGGCTTAGTCTTGCTTCACTAAGTTTTAAGTGGTATCACTTAAGTAACTAGCAATCCAAACAAATGCCTTCTCTAAGAAAATTATTTACTCTTATGTCTACACTAGTAGATAACAAAAGAATCAGCTATCTTATTATTGAAAAAGTAGTTTTCCAGACGATTTGGCTCTCTGTTTTGGAACCCAACAGAGCATATGCACCTGAGTTGGTTAGATTAGAGTGTTATTATTTGATGCTAAACCTCACATTAAGTTAATCTTAATTTAGTAGATCATTATCAAGATTCATAAACATGTTGTTTTATATTAGATGCTATAGCTGTGAATATTTTATTCCTGTATCTATTCTTGAAATTGTATAATTTGTATGCTGGTTTTACTTTTCTCTGTTATATTTTATTTGAAAATTAATCAAATCTATTATGGAAAAAACTATGTAACTAAATGAAAATAACTCCATTTAACTATTAAATATTTTCCCTACTTTTTAAACACAAGGGCCCAGATATTCAAACTGCGCCATTCTGAGGTGCAAGCCCCTTCGCCGCTCAAAATAGTTGCGCTGGGGTGTGGCCGGGGTGATATTCAAAGGAGTTGCGCTATTGAGCAACTCCTTTGAATATCACCTCAGCCATTAAAGATGAAGATGGCGCAGTGGAACTTAGCACGTAAGTTGCCAGAGTTGAGCATTAACTGGCGGTGGCTGCTATACCACTGCGCCCATGCTCAAATTTCCAATATTCAAAAGGTGACATGCAAATGGGGCCATAATTTATGCAAGGTGCAGGGGGGGCCATTTGCATCTATTTATGGCCCCATTTGCATGCCATTTGCATGTAGGTGTGCCGATCCCCGAGGACTTGCTCCTGGCCACCCTGCCAGGCAGCAGCCGTCGGGGACCGACGCACAATGCAGCCCGATCGTGGGCATCACAGTTACATGAAACCCCCATACATATCCCACAGCCCGATCGCGGGCATCACAGGTACAGAAAACCGCCACACATATCCGAAGCCGGATCGAGGGCGGTACAGTTATGAACCCCCACCACACATCTCCCACAGCCCGATCGGGGCTGAGCGTATGAACCCCAGTGCCCGGTCGCGGGCAGAATGTAACCCTCCCCCAGCCGAATATCTCCCTGGTGGTCCAGTGGACCGTAAAAGCCCGATCGTGGGCAGAATGTCACATCACAACCCCCAAACATCTCCTGATGTCTAGTGTCCCCCACCCACCCACCCACAGGCCTCACCCCCTCCCCTAAGCAGCCCGGTAGAGCATCACCCTCCTGCTGCCCGCCGACTGACTGTCTGGTAGGGCTGCACGCCCATTGGTGCAGAGCTAGAGCCAATGGGCGTGCAGCCATATCCATCTATGACAGTCAGATTTGTGAATGAACATCATTCACAAATCTGGACTATTATGTCATGTGGAACTGCACGCCCATTGGCTGTAGCTTTGCACCATGGTGCGGCAGCTCCTGGACAGTCAGTCGGCGGGCGCGTGTGGCAGGTGGGTGAGATGTCGCCCGCCAGGTGCGGGGAAGCGGGTGGAGGGGCTTCGTGGGTGGGTGGGGGCACTAGACACCAGGAGATGTTTGGGGGTTGTGATGTGACATTCTGCCCGCGATCGGGCTTTACAGTCCACTGGACCACCAGGGAGATATTCAGGTTGGGGAGGGTTACATTCTGCCCGCGATCGGGCACTGGGGGTTCATACACTTTCTGCCCGCGATCGGGCTGTGGAGATGTGGGCGGGGGTTCATGTAACTGTACTGCCCGCGATCGGGCTTTGGGATATGTGTGGGGTTTCATGTACTGTAATGCCCGCGATCGGGCTGTGGGATATGTGTGGGGTTTCTAACTGTGATGCCCGCGATCGGGCTGTGGGAGATGTGTGGAGGAGGTTCATGTTACTCTATGCCCACGATCGGGCTGGTGGGGGGGCACAGGGACCGAGTTGGGGGCCAGCCAGGGGTGGCAGCTGCTGTGTTGTGCCCTGCAATACAGCAGCTCACCTGTGGGTGGCCCTCAACGTGATCCTTTTTTTTTGGGCTCACGGTTGTGCAGGCGCAGGTTGGGGGTTGCGCATGCACAACTCTGCACAACCCGACTGAATATCGGGTTGCGCAGGTTATGCATGGTTCCCCCCCTCCTGTTGAGCATGCATTCATTTGCATTGCTCTTTTGCGCAACCTGTTGCCAGTGCAGCAACTGCCTCCTGCTGAATATCGCAGAATGGTGCAATGTAGGATTTGAGCATGCACAACCCTGTTGTGCATGGAGCAACCCTTTTGAATATCTGGGCCAAAAACTTCAGCAAGCTATAAGCTTCTTCAGAAGAAATATAGTTTGTTTTTAAACTGACCTGTTCAACCTGGCAACAACATAACTAAATAAAAAATAACCCTTTTCCTTAAAAACAAATCTTTTTTTTTTAAGCAGAATACCCATTCCTTTGCATATGTTTCTTTTGAATTGGTGCACTTCCTGGGTACACCAAAATTCACATGGCTAGAGGGCTTACACCTTTCACTTCACCCAGGGCCTGCACTAACTGATGTCTCCATGCTTTAATTAAAAGAACATTTATTAATTAAATCACACAGTGGATGCTTTGACTAGACATATCATGATTTCATATGATTATGTAGTCTCACTAAGATTTTGTACAGACTTGTGCATTACTTTCATTTTTAGATTATGTATATTTGTGCAACCTTTTTATGAAATGCTGCGTGTTGTATATGTTAAATTAACAAATTCTCTAGAAACACATGCCCTGTTATGGGTTATTGCTTATAGATGTAATAAAGAGTTTTTTTTCTTAATCACACAGTGCCCTCAAAGCATAACCACACTCACACAGGGAGAAACTATATAAATGCTGAGTCACATAGCAAGATGTTTGCCCAGGAGATTTAGCTGATAATACACCAGTGGGTTCACATGGAAGAAAAGAAGGGGCAATAACACAACATGTACAAATTACAGCAAAAATAAGCAAGGAATATTGAAATGCTGAAAACTGCATTGACAACATGAAATAAAGTGCAAACTATAAACCCGCTCACCCCGTTCAGTGATATCCTACAGTTCTGGTGTTATAGACTGGCCACAGAAAGTATTGAACCAGCCAGATATAACAATAAGAAAACTGCTTCATGCCCACCAGTTAATATATGAAAACCAGTGCAGGCCAAGACTATACATCCCAAGGTCAGAGGGTGGTATGGGCCTCCTTGAGATTGATTACACATACAGATCATCAATAGTGGGGCAACATACATACTTACTGACATCCTTGGACCCACATATAGTCAAGGTCCTGCATCATGAAGAAAATAAGCCTAAGATGACTTCACTCGTCAAATTAGGAAAAGCCTTCAGGAGGGTAGCAGAGAAGGATGTTAATCCACTAGTACATAAGGAACAGCTGGGAACAGAAAGTGCAAAGGATCAGAAAAAGGAGTATGAGGATAAAGACCAAGAGAAAAGAAAAAAACAATTGGAAAGTTCATAATTATAGTGGAAAATACAGGGAGCTATTGGAACAACCACTGGTCGATCAAGCCCTGACCCATGAATGGTTAAAAAGAGATGAATGTAGGTCATCAGATGAGAGATTC
The DNA here is from genome assembly GCA_016271365.2 of Neoceratodus forsteri. NCBI lineage: Eukaryota > Metazoa > Chordata > Ceratodontiformes > Ceratodontidae > Neoceratodus > Neoceratodus forsteri. Next base: position 417,115,349 of record CM057457.1, read on the forward strand.
ATAATGGCAGCCCAAGATAGTGGACTACACACAAAATGGTTCACAAAATCCATAGAAAAAACAAGGAGAAATAGACAAGTGCAGGTTCTGTAGTACAGAAGTAGAAACAGTTGCAAATCTCTTGGCTGGATGCGAAGTACTCATGGCAGAAGGCCTGTATACCGAAAGACACAACAACGTAGCAAGATTGATCCACTGGAAACTGTGCAAACACTATAACATAAAGGTAGCAGAGAGACACTGGAAACATGAACCACAAAGAATCACAGAGAATGAAGAAGTAATGATCACATGGGATCACCCAATACCAACAGCCAGGAAAGTGGAAGCAAGAAAGCCCGATATTATAATACAAGAAAAGAGAACAGAGGTAGCATTGCTGATTGAAATAACCACCCCTAGTCACTACAGTGTCCTGCATACAGAGAGCACAAAATCATGAAATATGAAGATATGCAGTCAGAAACCAAACTGATGTGGAATAAGGACACACAAATGGTTCCAATAGTACTTTGAGCAATGGGACTAATCAAAAAGAACTTTCAGGCACATTTAAATATGCTACTAATACTTGTGACACCTTATGAACATCAAAAGAAAGCCATCACGGGGACATTGCCTGTTCTGAGAAGAGCGCTCTCAGCAAACATCAAAGACTACGTGTGTGAGAGAGAGAGAGAGAGAGAGAGAGAGTGTATAAATGTCCTGAATGTGGCAGGAGTTTTGGTAGTAAGAATAACCTAATGAAACATCAGTGAATTCACTCTGGTCACTAATTGAAATAGCCACAGCTAGTGACCACAATGTCCTGCTTACAGGGGACACAAAATCATGAAATACCAAGATTTGCAATCAGAAACCAAACAGATATGGAGTAAGGACACACACATCATTCCAGTTGTGCTTGGAGCAATGGGACCAATTAAAAAGAACTTTCAGGTTCATATAAATATGCTACCAACAGTTGTGACACTTCATGAACTACAAAAGGAAGACATTTTAGGGATGTTACATGTGCTGAAAAGATTGCTTTCAGCAAACAACAAAGACTAATACAGTACATATTTCCTGATTTTTTTTTAATAAGCCATCATAAGAATGTGGTTCAGTCTTGTCACAGTATTAGAAATCCCTGAAGAGAGAGAGAGAGAGAGAGAGAGAGAGACCTGAAAAAAAAAAAAAAAGAAAGACAAAGGGAGGGATAGTGAGACTGAAGGGGGAGGATGGGAGTCGCGTGGAGGATGACAACAGTAAAGCTGACATATTGAACAGGTATTTCTGCTCAGTCTTTACTGAGGAAGAGGGGGGTAATGGGTCTGAAGGGAGTACAAGGGGTGAGAATGGTGCAGAAATGGACACAAGTCCCTTTACATGAGAAAGGGTCCTGAAGGAACTGGAAGTAATAAGAGTTGACAAAGCAATGGGGCCAGATGGGTGCACCCCAGGGTCCTTAAAGAACTAAGAGAGGTGGTGGCTGAACTCTGGCTATCCTGTTTAGCCAATCACTGGAAACAGGGAGGTACCCAAAGACTGGAGGACAGCAGATGTAGTCCCCTTATACAAAACCGGGAACAAAGAGGAAGCAGGGAACTACAGACCAGTCAGCCTCACCTCAGTAGTAGGAAAGATCATGGAAGCACTACTGAAGGAGAGATTGGTGGAACATCTGGTTGTCAATGGACTACAGGACCCAAGACAGCGTGGTTTCACCAGGGGGAGGTCATGTCAGACCAATCTCATTGAATTTTTTGACTGGGTGACTAGGGAGGTGGATCAGGGGAGGGCAGTGGACATGGCCTATCTGGACTTCAGCAAGGTCTTTGACACTGTGCCACATAGAAGACTATTACACAAACTGGGGAATATGGGTGTGGGCAGGACAGTAGTGTGGTGGGTAGGTAACTGGCTGGGTGGCAGGACATAGAGTGTGGTGGTAAATGGCTGTCACTCCACAGAGGGAAGAGTGACCAGTGGGGTACCACAGGGATCAGTGCTGGGACCGGTCCTATTCAACATCTTCATCAGTGACATTGCACAGGACCTAGAAGGCAGAATTTCACTGTTCGCTGATGACACAAAGCTCTGTAACAGAGTAGACACACCAGAGGGTGTAGACAGAATGAGAAGGACCTGCAGAAACTTGAAGAATGGTCAAGGGTTTGGCAGTTGAAATTCAATGCGAAGAAGTGCAAGATAATGCATATGGGGCACAAAAACCCTGGCACAATATATCAGTTGGGGGTGAGCATATAGCATGCACCAAGCAGGAAAGGGATCTTGGGGTTGTCATCTCTGATGACCTCAAGGTAGGGAAACAGTGTGACAAGGCATCAGGTAAGCAAATAGGATGCTGTGATGTATAGGCAGGGGCATCACCAGCAGGAAAAGGGAGGTCATAATCCGCTATACAAGACACTAGTGAGGCCCCACCTGGAGTACAGTGTACAGTTCTGGAGACCATACCACGTAAGGACATAGACAGGGTAGAGAAGGTTCAGAGGAGGGCAACAGAGATGGTGCATGGATTGCATCACAAGTCCTATGAAGACAGGTTGAAGGAACTGAACATGTACTCCCTGGAGGAGAGGAGGGAGAGAGGGATATGATAGAGACATACAAGTATCTTACAGGGAGAAACAGAGTGCAGGAAAACACTATTTTAAGCGAAAAGATGTTCCAGGACTAGAGGGCATGGGATGAAGTTGGAGGAGGATGATTCAGAGGAAACATGAGAAAGAATTTCTTCACAGAATGGGTGGTGGACAAGTGGAATACCCTGCCAGAGGAAGTGGTGGGGGCTGAAACAATCACGGGATTTAAGAATGCATGGGATAGACATAAAGGAATCCTAGAGGTCAGGGGTAAGGGGAAACAGACTTCTAGGAAAACAAACTGAACTTACAAGCTCAAATGGGCAGACTGGGTGGGCCATAGTCCCTTATCTGCCGACACTGTCTATGTATCTATCTATCTATGACCTAACAAGTGTGCAGAATGAGACAATAGTTTTGGTCACAAACATAACTTGATAAAACGTCAGCAAATTTATTCTGGAGAGAGAGCAAGCAACAGAAAGTGAAAAGAATCAGAAAAAGGAATACAAGGACAAAAACCAACAGAGAAGAAAGAATAACTGGAAAGCCCATAATTACAGTGGAAAATACAAGAAGCTGCTGCAACAAACACAGGTGGATAAAGACCTGATCCACGAGTGGTTGAAGAGGTGAATTTAAAGTCATAAGATGAGCTACTGATAACAGCAACCCAAGATAGTGGACTGTGGATAAGATGGTTCACAAAATCTATAAAAAGAACAGACAAGTACAGTTTCCATAGTACAGAATAAGAAACAGTAGTGCATCTTGTGGCTGGATGTGAGGTACTCATGGCAGAAGGTCTGAATACTGAAAGACGCAACAACATAACAAGACTGATCCACTGGAAACTGTGCAGAAACTATAACGTACAGGTAGCAGAGAAGCACTTAAAACATAAACCACAGAGAATGAAGCTAACCTAATAACCTAATAGTCTTCAGGTGAAGCTACCTCTGGCTGGAGGCTGCAATACTGGACTTAAGATTTGCAAGAAAGCGAGTCGTGCTCACAACAGAGGGAGGTGAACCTTACAATTTAAAATTGTCTTTGATTTGAAGCAGATTCCTTAGGAAAGTTAATATTCTTCAGGTGGCGGATACTTCCAACCGAAGGGTGAAATAAGGAACTTAGAATTATCAGAAAAGGCAGTCTTTCAATCAACAGAGGGAGGTGGAGCTTGCTTTACTTTTGTTAAAATTGTAAAGATTTTCAGTGCAGGAAGAGTTTCAACCCACAGGGGCTTAATACTGTTTTCTGTGTCTGCCCTTCTGTACAACTGACATGTTTTGGGGCTGACTTCTTTCAGAGCACAAGTCACCAGGCTGTTTTGGATCTGGGGAGGTTTGATTAGCAGGGTATTTTCTCTGTCAAACTGTCGTGTAGGGCATCTTGCTGACAGGAAGGCACTCATCGCAGCAGTAGGTCAGAGCTTTTAACTGATTGTTTCGTGAGGGCACAGTTTAGTCTTTGTAAGTGACATTGCAGAGGGACTGGAAGGAAAAGTATGTCTCCTTGCAGATGACACAAAGATCTGCAACAGAGTTGATGCACAAGTTGGGGTGGAAAGGATGAGAAGGGACTTGGCAAGGTTAGAGGAATGGTCAAATGTATAGTAGCTTATATTTAATGCTAAGAAGTGCAAGGTAATGCACCTGGGAAACGAAAATCCAGGGGAAGAGTACACAATGAGGGGTGAGACACTAACAACAACAAAAATGGAAAGGGACCTGGAGGTAGTCATATCAGATGACTTAAAGGTGGGCAAGCAATGTGAGAGGGCAGTAATGAGGGCTGGGGTGGGGGATACTGGGATGCATAGGGAGAGGCATCACCAGTAGAAAACAGGAAGTTGTTATCCCTCTGTACAGACAGCTGGTAAGACCCCATCTGGAGTACTGTGTGCAGTTCTGGAGGCCCAATCTCCACAAGGACATAGACAAGATGGAAGCTGTCCAGAGGAAGGCAACTAAAATGGTGCAGGGTCTGCACCAGAAGACATATGAAGAGAGACTAAAGGAGCTTAATATGTATAGCCTCGAGGAAAGGGGGGGGGCATGATAGAAACTTTCAAGTACCTCAAGGAAATCAACAAAGTCCAAGAGGGTAGCATCTTTCAAAAAAAGAGGTGTGCAAGAACAAGGGGGCACAATTTGAAGATGGGGGGGCAGCTCAGAGGTAATGTAAGGAAGTATTTTTTCACAGAGAGGGTTGTGGGTGCATGGAATGACCTTCCGGAGGAGGAGGTTGTGGAGTCAAAAACAGTGGTTGAATTCAAGCATGCATGGGACCCCTTAAGGCAATTCTAGAGGGTGGGGGTAGAAAGAAGTAGGCTGCTGGTTAACTAGGATCTGCAGCTTATCCATTAGGTAGGGAAATGGGCAGACTGGATTTGCCAAGCGGTCCTTATCTGCCATCAAATTCTATGTTTCTATGTATGAAGAAGTAATGATTACAAGGGATCACCCAATACCAACAACAAGTGAGAAAACCAGACATTGCAATAGAAAAAAAAGAACAAAGGTAGTATTGCTGATTGAAATAGTCACCCATAGTGACTACAATGTCCTGTGTACAGAGACCCCACTCCGCTTCAACAAGCACCCAGAGCACACGGATATGACCGCAGGGTGCCTTAAGGCCTCGAGACCTCTCCCCTGCCCTACTCGGCTTCAACAAGCACCTGGAGCACACAGATAGGACTAAGGGGTACCTTAAAGTAAATAGAGGCCCCCTCCAGGCTCAGCTTATTCCATAAGGGTGTTATTTTTTCTGCCCTCCTACTGCAACAGATAGACTCAGGCAAACTCAGATGTGGACAGTAGCCACCAGCATTATTCTGCGTTTCTCTGAGGGGCCTCAAGAATTGTTTTTCCTGCCTGGACTGCACTAGTTCTCTGTTGGCATCAATGCCTCTTGTCCTGCTTTCATCACTGTCAAGAGTAGCTAACTGTATTACTTGATTTACAGTGTCTGTATTCTGCTGTTAGTGTGTATTTTCATAGCAGTATTGCTTAGAAGTGCAGTTTACTTACTGTGGCCATATATTCTTTCTGGAGTCTTCTGCAGTTGGGCACTCTGTTTAGGTCCTTTCTTCCATCCCCCAATATGTTGCAACCCACTCATGCGCAGTAGCACTCCATCTCCGTCAGTCCGCACATGTGCACTAGACCCCCAGTCCCTGCTGCTGCATACTTATGGTGTATAGTTTATATGTTCAATTAAGTAAAATAGGTGCAGCAGACACCCTTGCAGTGAGAAGATGAGACAAAAATCTAGTTCAAATTAACATAGTTTTTATTCCTGCATCATAGCAGTTGCAGTACAAGTGTTCTTGCGTTTCGCCCCTTGCCTCAGGGACTTCCTCAGAGAATTAATTCATTCAATGACATAGCTTCACTTTATATGTATAAGAACCAATCAAATACATCCTTCTATTAACACATCACCATGTGGGTTATTTAAATTAAAAAGAGCAGAACATCACTCAGTACATCATTTAAAGACCCAGTATAAACAAAAACGTTTTAATTTATTTTTTTAATCTCGCTTTGTTTCCTTGGTTCTTGCAACTGCAGTAATCGATCATCCACCAGATGTTCTATAAATAAAAACATATATAATTAAAGAACCTTATGTATATATGTATTGAAATACATCCATTTGATCATGCATTTATTACCAAGCATGTCTCAAAACATCATACATCCAGAGGTACATCACATTTGTCCCTGGTTTTCTTTCTTTAGGATAATGTTCCATAATGTCCTAAGAGTTAATTTTTTAGAAAGGTAATTTTTAAGCATACATTCCACTTATAATATATATAGAGTGCCGGGGATGTGACGGGGGGATTTCTCTCTCATAGAGGAGCAAATTACTTTCTCTTAATAAGAAATGGTTTAATCACACATTTTTCTTTTAACCTTGTCTGTCTTAAAGCTCCTAGGTTATAGATCCATCTCTGTTCTTTCTGATTCAATAGAGTTTCCAAATTGCCTCCTCTTATGTCTTTCATCACAGCTTTAACTCTCACCACTGTTACCTGATACTCACTCCTATTAGTTTGTAGATTAATATGGTTGGCCATGACATATTTTATGTAATTCTTTCTAATAGCTGTAACATGTTCACTCAGACGGTAAGTTTCCTTTTTGTCCTGCTAACACTGTATTTACCACAGGTACATTTGAGCATGTAAATTAACCCCTCAATATTACAATCAATTTTGCCTATTACTTTCATGTCCCTTCCAGTTCTGGGGTTGCAAAAAACTGTGCATCTTTCTGCCAGAGGGCAGAACCTACAATTACCACATGGTCTAGAACATCACTTTTTCTTTATATATTGTTTATCTACGAGTTTAGGTTGGTAACTTCTCACCAATGGGTCTCTAATATTCTTACTTCACCAATAAGAAATGCACAGTGGGTAACTGAGTGGTCCTGATAACTCAGGTAGTCCTCTAAAGATAGACAGATTTCTTTTGATTATTTCTATGAGTTCTCTACTACCTCCACCAAAGGTGGTAACAAATGTTAACCTATCATCTTCTTTCTTTTTTTTATTTTTTGGAGTGAGTAAGGCTTCTCTGGTGGCTGTATAAATATATACCTGTGTTTTTGTGAGTTCTCGCACTCCATACCCCCTCTCCAACAACCTATCTGTGAGTTCATTAGCTCTTACATTGTACAGCCCTTCGTCACCACAGTTTCTCTTTGTTCTGATATATTGTCCCTTGGGGAGGTTATGTACCACATGGTGGGGGTGGCAGCTTATTGCATGCAATTAACTGTTGCGATATGTGGATTCTCTATATAAACCTGTAATAAATGTACCATCCTGCAGCTTTTTGATTTCGACCAAGAAAATGTATAAATTTAGTTTGTACATTTATTTTGGATCTCAAATTTTCATCAGTTGACACTAAAGGCTTTACAAATTCATATAGCTCCTCTTCTGTCCCTTTCCAGATAAAAAAACAAATCATCAATGAACCTTTTGTATATATCACTCTTTATCAAAATATGGATTCTTATCTACATCGTACAATGCAGTTTCTTCCCACCATCCCACATATATGTTGTTGGCAAACAGTACTTTTAGCCAGAAGTTGGGTACTGTATCTGGACCTGGGGTTTTCCAGTTGGGGGCCTTCTTTATCTTTGCTTCTGTCTTCTTAGTTGTTATATCTGGCCACTCCATATCCCTGGTAGTGCTATTTCCTATTCTGTCTTTTACTTCCTGCATCCACTTTGCATCCCTATTATGTTCAGCTAGGTCTTCACAGATGTTTCTCTAGAAGTCCTCAGTTTCTTTCTTTCTTTTCTGGTGGTGTTGTTACTTTGGTTGTTTTCTTTCCTTGCTCCCTATAAAATTTCTTTGGGTCTTCTCTAAATCATCTGTTTTGTGTTTTTTCTTTGTTCCTTTCTACGTATCTCCTAAGCTTCTTGGCTTAAGCAGAGATCTTGAGTTTGTTATTCGAGATGGTAAAATTTAGGTCCTGATCTGTTTTAATGCAGTGTTGTTCTTCAATTTCATCCACTTTCCTGATAACTTTCATTGATCTTTTTCCCTTTCTAAACTCCTCCAGCAGTGATACTTCTGCTCTTAACTCCATAATTATCCACTCTATCTGCTTTTTCCATGGTGGTATGCAGCATTCCCTCTCTTTTTTTTTTTCTTTCCTTGTTTTTGCGACACTGCTCTATTTGTTATTAGTCTGGCTGCACAATAATGTATTCTGTTTATCTCAGTGATATCACATGGATCCCTCTGAATGGTTCCAATAACCTTATTTATCTTTTTTATTTGTTCCCTAACTCTGTGTGTCATGTGTAGTTTTTGCAATCTTTCCCTTTGATGTGCTTTGATATATCTGTCCGTTTCAATTAAAATCTAGCAGGTCTTCACTCATGTTTTCTTCCTCTTGATTGAGGGTTGTTCCTATAGTTGGCATTTCCTGCTCTTCCACTCTCTGTATGGGCTGAACTGGGACTTCTATTGGCTTATTGAAGCATAGCACTTGGTGTTCACTTTGCTGAACAACTTTAATGGGTGTGTCTTGTTCTATTTCATGTGACTGCATTTGCTGAGCAGTTGTTTGCTGTAGTGTCGTACCAGATGATGCTGGTGGAGGTTGAGTCACTACCTCAAATCCTTCTTTCCTTAACTGTTCAAGGACTTCTGTTTTGATTGGTTGCTTTTCTAGATCACTAAATGGTGTGCTTTTCATTACATTCCACTTCTGTGTGGTTATCTTTTTCTTTGTAATGTTTACCATATCTGGATGTCTTTGTCTGTATATCTGTATCTCTCTCTCTCTCTCTCTCTCTCGGGTTAGTGTCTCCAAATGTTCGGGGATATCTGATACCGTGACAAGAATGGATCACATTCTTTAGCTAGGGCATATTCAAAACTAATGACAATTAGTACTGTATTAATGTTTGATGTTTGCTGAGAGTGCTCTTTTCAGCACACCCAACATCCCCAAGATGGCTTCCTTTTGAAGTTTATGAGGTGTCACAAGTATAGGCAGCATATTTAAATTTCTCTCGAGGTTAGTGTCTCCAAATGTTTAGGGATTTCTAATACTGTGGCAAGAATGGACCCCATTCTTTAGCCAGGGCATATTCAGAACTCAAGAAATTAGTACTGTATTAATCTTTGATGTTTGCTGAAAGCGTTCTTCTCAGCACATGCAACGTCCCCAAAATGGCTTCCTTTTGAAGTTCATAAGATGTCACAAGTATTGGTAGCATATTTACATGTGCCTGAAAGTTCTTTTTGATTAGTCCCACTGCTCCAAGCACTACTGGAACAATTTGTGTGTCCTTATTCCACATCAGTTTGGTTTCTGACTGCATAGCTTGGTATTTCATGATTTTGTGTCTCTGTATGCAGCACACTGTAGTCACTAGGGGTGGCTATTTCAATCAGCAATGCTACCTTTGTTCTCTTTTCTTGTATTACAATATCTGGTTTTCTTGCTTCCACTTTCTTGGCTGTTGGTATTAGGTGATCCCATGTGATTATTACTTCTTCATTCTCTGTGATTCTTTGTGGTTCATGTTTCCAGTGTCTCTCTGCTACCAGTATGTTATAGTGTTTGCACAGTTTCCAGTGGATCAATCTTACTACATTGTTGTGTCTTTCAGTATACAGGTCTTCTGCCATGAATACTTCACATCCAGCCATGAGATGCACAACTGTTTCTAATTCTGTACTACACAACCTGCACTTGTCTGTTTCTCCTGTTTTTTCTATGGATTTTGTGAACCATCTTGAGCGTAGCCCACTATCTTGGACTGCCATTACTAGTCTCTCATCTTGTGGCCTAAATTCATCTCTTTTCAACCACTCATGGGTCAGGGATTGATCGACCTGTGGTTGCTTCAGTAGCTCCCTGTATTTTCCACTATAATTATTCCAATTGTTTTTTCTTTTCTGTTGGTCTGTATCCTTATACTACTTTTTCTGATTCTTTGTGTTTTCAGTTGCTGACAATTCCTTATCTACTTGTGGATTGATATCAATCTCTGCCACCCTTCTGAAGGCTTCTCCTAATTTGATGAGCGAAGTCATTTTAGGCTTATTTTCTTCATGATGCAAAACCTTGACTATATTTGGGTCCAAGGATGTCAGTAAATATGTATGTAGCCCCACTACTGTGGATCTATATGTGTAATCAATCTCAATGAGGCCCATGCCTCCCTCTGCCCTGAGGATGTATAATCTTGGCATGCACTGATTTTTGTATATTAATCAGTGAGCATGACACATTTTTCTTGTTTTTATATCTAGCTGGTTCAACACTTTCTGTGGCCAGTCTATCACACCAAAGTTGTATGATATCACTGGAAGGGTGAGTTGGTTTATACCTTGCACTTTATTTCATGTTGTCAAAGCAGTTTTCAGAATTAGCTTTAACCTTCTAAAATATTCCTTGCTTACTTTTACTCTCATTTGTTCATGTTGTGCTGTTGCTCCTTCATCTATTCCCAGGAATTTATACACTCCCTCTTGTTCAAGTTCTTTTATGTCACAAACCTCTGCCAGATTCATGTTTTCTTTATGAGTTAACTTTCCTGCTACAGATGTTGCCTTGGCACATTTGTCTAGGCCAAACATCATCTGTATGTCATCAGAAAAGGTCTTAACAATTTGTAGTTGTTCTTTCAAATGTTTGTCAGATGAACTATAAAGTTTTAGGTCATCTACAAATAGAAGGTGAGATGTTAGCTGTTGATTGGTTTTGTTTCTGGGGTTCAAGCTGTATCCATAGCCTAGGTTGTTGATTAGGCTACTCAAGGAATTGAGGGCAAGGCAAAACAGAAGAGGTGACAGAGAGTCACCTTGAAATATCCCTCGTTGGATACTTATATTTGGGATGGTGATTTGACCTTTCTCATGATTTAAAATTCGCTGATGTTTTATCAGGTAACACTTCTGGGCAAAACTCTTGTTGCATTGAGTACATTTATATGATTGCTTGTGAATTTGGTGTGTTACATTTTTCTGCTGCACAGTAAAATTATTATCAGTACCTTTAGCAACATTTAGCTTGCTTGAACTCTTCTGATATTTGGTACATTTAAATTGCCCCTCTCCTTCATAAATTTGTTTTACAGTGTTGGGATGTAGGCTAAGGAAACTCTTTTTGCATGAAGGATACTGATGAGGTTTCTCTGCTGCGTTACTCAGTTGGCAATCCTCAAATCGATGATTGCTGGCTCCAATTCTCATTGCACTCAGACTTCCTAGTGACTGAAAATATATATTTAATTAGTATTTGCTTACAATAAGAAAATGCATTTGAAAGTTGTTTTATTGTAATCATTGTGAGAGCTCCAACAACTTTCCTGAGATGTAACCTCAAAAATCTGCTTTTTGAGACATCTCCATTTTACAACAATATACAGTACTTCTGATCTTATTATTTTACAGCATTTCAATTTATTGTTTTTATTGATAATATTAAAAAAATGGATCTGACCAATTCTGACTTCTCATTGGTCAGTACCCGGTCACAAGGGAGTATGTTGACAGGTAATAAAACATGGCAGTTAGGGTATGCTAATCAAAAACAGTAAGGATGCAGTACAAAAGATCATTAAGCAGCTCAAGCAGAACCATGTGGAACATTTCCAGCAGGGAAAAAAATATTTTGAAAATGCAGACAGAAATCAAAGTCAGAGTAGGACAGAGTAAAAAAATCAGGCTGCAGATACCCTTTCACTAAGTTTAAAAAACAAAGCAAAATCACATTTTAAAATATGGGCTGTCACATAAGAAAGACATAGCAAATACAACGGTAACTACCCCCTCCCTTGAGTAAAATACAACAATCAACATTTTATTTTAAAGAGCTAGTGTACTGCTTAGGATGAATACTAATTTTCAGATGCAGTAAGCTATTGGTTCTTATATCTCAAGGATTTTTTCTGTTTGTTATTTAGAAGATTTTCCACCTTGCATGACTGGGTGATGTGTGGAGCAGCACTCGGGGGGGGGAGTCAGTTCTGTTCCTCCCACTACATCATCAGAAATTAGACCAAACACCTTGAGGCATCTCAATCCTTGAAGTCTGAGTAGTGACTCTTACAAGCTATCAGTGAAAAATGCAGGAAATTGTGAAATCACTAGTAATCAGGGAGAGCCAGTCCCTGCTGCTTCATGTGAAAGTGAAACCTGGCAGTGGGAAATGTTTCTCATTGGTCACTAGTGATGTCATAGTCAGTGTGGTCTCTGTGTTGATGTAATGGGAGGAACAGAGTGCTGCTTCACACTACTCCCTGGTACTGCCAGGTGGAAAATCATCTAATTAGCAAACAGAAAAGGTAAAAATACTTAAGGTAAAAGAAGTGATAGCTGACTACTTCTGAAAATTTCAATTAACTGCAGGCAGTACACTAACTCTGTAAGGTATGTAGTAATCAGAGCCAATCAAAATACAAAAAGACTGCAGCTATGCCAATAATAAACAAAAATAATTTTTTTTAAAATACAGACTGTCACCAAAGGCAGACAGAAATATCTGCATCTCACCCCTTCTGTGGAGGGGTTGTGTGATAAAAGATGTACCAGACACAGAACTTCAGGTTCAAGATGCAATCACTTTGTGATGCTTATTTAAAAAACAGAGGATAACCATCAGCAATGGCATGTCCCCTCTTCAATACATCAGTTTGAAGTAAAAGACTATGCATGTCCTTCCTCTCACTTAGCATCTACTGACCCACTGATCTAACATTTTAGTAAAACCATTTCATCCCAATGTTTGTCTTGTTTGTTTGGGTGTTGGGGGGGCTAAAAAAAAAAACCAAGCTAAAGACAAAGAACCTCAGTGTAGAAGCACGGAAGCAAGGGTTACCTCAGTGGGCATTGGCAAGAAAGTCAAGTTTCAAAGATACACATTACACATACCCCATAGTGCAAAGCATCATGGGATGCATATGCAAATCACCATGAAATTTCAGACTGGCTCAGTTTATGGCAGGAATGAATGGTACCAAAAGGGCCTCTCAAACAATCTGCAATTTACATGCATTTTATAACACAACAGGAATTTTCTGATATGTCTACCTGGTAACTTAATTTCTATAAAACAGTCACCCAGTACTTTTTACCTTTATCAAAAATACCTAGTGCCATGGTATTTTCAGCATTTACAGGTTTCATATATATACGGTACCTCATGGTATTTTATGACATAGTACCATTGCATATGAAATTTAAAAATGAGGAACACAACCTGTTGTTTTACATTGGTTCAGAAGGCCACAACAATAACCTCCCTGTTTGAGGACCTGAGAGGGAAAATGAACATTAAAGAGAGCACTATAGCATAATCAAGAAAGGGGAGGTGGTACCCATAGGTGCCCAACCTTATGGACTAGAAATTGTAAAGGATACAGTAGGCTAAGAAATAGTAGAACTGTTGCAACAGATTCAAGGCAAGTCCTCAAGAGTAGCTGCATCTCCCTACCACATCCTCCCAAGTAAAAACAGAAAAACACTTTTTTGTAATGCAGTCACCAGAGCCAGTCAATTTCTGTAATACAGATAGTTACCAGTCACAATACAAAGCAAATGTATTCTGATTGGCTCTAGTTACTGTACTATAAAAATGTGATTCCCCTAAGTGAAGAACAAAATCATATTTTTATAATGCAGATAGCCATGACAGCTAGTCACAGTGCAATGGAACTGTATTCTGACTGGCTCTGGTAACTATCTGCAATATACAAATGCAAGGTTTTAAATAATTGATTAGCAGTTTTTTTCTTGGGACTATACTAACTGTACAGAAACTATTTATATAGATTTTCTAGAAGTGATGTGTTTGTTAAACACAGTGAGGCAAGAGCTATGCCTTTTCACAAAGATTTTGCACTTTTATGAGCAAAACGCTAATCAATTTTTAGCGTTAAATAAATCCCTGAAATGTGATTCCACCCAAGTAAAAAAAAAAAAGCAAACTCACATTTTTTAAATTTAGACCATTATAATTAAACAGAGAAAAAACCAAAATCACATTTGTATTCTTTATGTATTTGAAATCACTCCAAGTTGGACAATCCCATGAGATACAGCATCTCATTTTCATGGGGGAGGGGAGTCCCAGGGAGGATAGCATCAGTCGGCAGGTTAACTTAGTCCAGAAGGAATAGTTATCTAAAGGCTAAAGTACACACAGGAAAAACAAACAAGCTATAAATATAAGTAAATATGAACAGTAATCAAAACAAGCACACACAGTGAGTTCAATGCTTTTTATAATACAGATACTGACAATATAAGCATACACATTGTATAATATATATATTTCTGTATAACAAACCAATCACACACACAAAAAAAATAAAAAAAAATGTGGAGAGTAGTGCTATGTAATGGCTGTGGGGCAGCAGTCTTCCGGGAGTCTTTCTGGAGGCTGAGATGCTGGCCTATTTGCAGACAACTCTCTTCCCTGAGGGAGGAAGTTGCCCATCTTCAGGTCACACTGGACAGTAGTAAGGGACCCTTCCCCCAGGCCACACAGGATGGTAGGAAGGGAACCTCCCCCATCCAGGGAGCAAGAGCCACCACCACTACCTCAGAGGTTGTGAAGAAAGCACAGCAGTTGGACCACAGTGGGCTCATGGAGGGTGAGGATGGTGGAACAGAGGCACACCCAGTCAGCTGTTCCACACCACAATCCATACACCATTCTGGGAGAGCATAGCTCCCCTATGGATACACCTGCAGAGGAGACTAAGGAGGCTGAGGACAACTGTCACAAGTGAGGCCCACAGGAAGGAAGCAGAAAACACCACAAGGAAAGGAAGCAGCTCCTGGTGGGGTACTCAATTATTAGGGGGATAGAACTGGGGGGAGCAGGGAAAACTGAAGTAAGGTGCCTGCCTGGTGCAATGGCTTGGAGAGACAGGAAGTGCATCCTCAGGATCACGAGAACAGCTGCACGGGAGTCTGAGCTGGACGTCATTGTCCACCTAGGGACAAATGACTTGACTCATCATGAGATTAGAGCAGTGCAGAAGGACTTCGGAGAATTAGGGAGGGGCCTAAGACAAGTAGCACACACAGTATCCTTCTCTGAGGTGCTGCCTGTCAATGGCATGAGTGAGGCGAGGGTACTTTGCACCATGCAGTTTAATGAATGGTTGAAAAAATGGTGTGGAGCACAGGGGTTTGGCTTCACTGGGGACTTGGGTTCCACCTGGAGGGACACCAGCCTATACTGGCAGGATGGTCTGCATCTGTCCAGGAAGGGAACAAGTCTTTTGAGCAATTGGTTTAAATGCTTCATTGGCAAGCTTTTAAACTAGTCAAGGGGGGAGGCACTGATAACTAGCAGGAAATTCCCAGCCTCTCCCTACAAAACAGGGTACTAAATGACAAAAAGACCAAGGTAAAAAGGTCAGTGGGGGATGCTGCAAAAGAAGGTAAAGCCATCAAAAAATGGAGAGCAATGAGTACCAATGCCCATAGTCTTAGTAACAAGCTTCCTGAATTAGTGGCCTTGATGGAGGAGGAACATCTGGATATCATGGCAGTCACAGAAACATGGTACACACAAAACCATGACTGGGACATAAACTTACCAGGATACACTATCTACAGGAGGGACAGGAGGAAAAAGAGGAGTAGCTCTTTACATAAAGGAAGGAATCAAAGCAACAGAACAAAAGGGAAAACAGGGAGGAGAAGAAGCACTGTGGGTAAATTTGGAGACCGGCAATGGCACCACAGTCCACACAGGGGTTGTATACAGACCCCCTTCTCAGGGGGAGGAAATGGACAAGGAAATGATAGAAAGAATACCTAGAATGGCAGAAAAAGGGGAGATATTGCTGATGGGTGATGTGAATATGCCAGATGTTAACTGGAGTGCAGTTGCAGTAGCCACTTTGAAGAGTGTGGTTATTCTAGATGCCCTACAGGGGGCATGCCTTAGACAACTAGTATTGGAGCCCACTCAAGAGGGAGCAATCTTAGACCTGGTTCTTTCAAATGGAGATGAAGAGAAGATCACAGATGTAGAAGTGGGTAGTCATTTGGGAACTAGCGACCATCGAACAGTATGGTTCACAATAAACACAGCAATAGAGTCAAGCCATACAAAGGCAAAAGTACCAGACTTTAGGAGGGCTGACTTTGCCAAAATGGGTGAGTGCCTAAGGAATGCACTAGCAAATGGGCAGGAAGGAGGGGTGGAAGAACAATGGGGAATAATAAAAACTGCCATCACAGAGGTAACAAGCCTTTGTGTGAAGCAAATAAACAAAGCGAAATGATGTAAGAAACCACTATGGTTCTCAAAGGAAGTGGCAGTGAAGGTTCAAGAGAAAAAGAAAGCATTCAGGAAGTACAAGGAATCACAGAAGGAGCAGGACAGAGAACTGTATCAGTTAAAGCAAAAGGAAGCTGGGAAGGCAGTCAGAACAGCAAAGGCCCAAACCGAGGAAAAGATAGCCAACCCAGTTAAGAAAGGGATACCACCTTTATAGGTACATCGGAGCAAAGGAAGACCAAGGAGGGTTAGTGAGGCTTAATAAAGGGAAGGAGGGTGGGCAGAGGGTGACTGTGAAAAGACAGAGATACTAAACAAATATTTTTGCTCAGTATTTACAAAGGAAGAAGGGAGGTACCTAAAACAAACAGAAGAAACACTCTGATACAGAAGTTGATACCAGACCATTTAAGAAGAAAAGGTTCTGAAAGAACTCTTAAAACTGAAGGTGGACAAAGCAATGGGGCCTGATGGGATTCATCCCAGAATCTAAAAGAACTAAGGGTAGAACTAGTAACACCACTGACTACCATCTTTAACAAATCATGGGAGGATGGGGTGGTACCCGAGGACTGGAGGAGGGCAGATGTGATTCCCCTTCACAAAAGTGGGAGCAGGGCAGAAGCAGGAAACTACATACCTGTTAGTTTGACCTCAGTGGTGGGGAAAATGATGGAATCACTTCTGAAGGAAAGGATTGTTGAGTATTTAGAGGCCAGAGGGGCACAGGACCCAAGGCAGCATGGATTCACAGTGGAAAGGTCATGCCAGACAAATCTGATAGATTTCTTTGACTGGATGACCAAAGTAGTAGATCAGGGAGGGGCTGTGGAACATGGCCTACCTAGACTTTAGCAAGGCATTTGACACAGTCCCACACAAAAGATTAATATACAAGTTAGCCAGCCTGGGAGTGGGTCCCAAGATGACAGCCTGGGTAAAGAATTGGCTGGAGAATAGGACACAGAGAGTAATAGTAAATGGAGTCCACTCAGAAGAAAGGGTGGTTACTAGTGGGGTACCGCAGGGTTCAGATAGGACCAGTCCGTTCAATGTCTTTATAAGCGACACTGCAGAGGGACTGAAGAAAAGTATGTCTCTTTGCAGATGACACAAAGATCTGCAACAGAGTTGATGCACAAGGTGGGGTGGAAAGGATGAGAAGGGACTTGGCAAGGTTAGAGAAATGGTCAAATGTATGGCAGCTTAAATTCAATGCTAAGAAGTGCAAGGTAATGAACCTGGGAAAAAAACCCAGGGGAAGAGTACACAATGTGGGGTGAGATACTAACAACCACAAAAATGGAAAGGGACCTGGGGTAGTCATATCAGATGACCTCTGTACAGACAGTTGGTGAGACCCCATCTGGAGTACTGCATGCAGTTCTGGAGAACCAATCTTCACAAAGACATAGACAGAATGGAAGCTGTCCAGAGGAGGGCAACTAAAATGGTGCAGGGTGTGCACCAGAAGACATATGAAGAGAGACTTAAGGAGCTTAATATGTATAGCCTCGAGGAAAGGAGGGAGAGGGAGGATATGATAGAAACTTTCAAGTACCTCAAGGGAATCAACAAAGTCCAAGGGGGTAGCATCTTTCAAAAAAGAGGTGTGCAAGAACAAGGGGCACAATTTGAAGATGAGAGCGGCTCAGAGGTAATTTAAGAGTATTTTTCTCAGAGAGGGTTGTGGATGCATGGAGCGCCTTCCGGAGGAGGTTGTGGAGTCAAAAACAGTGGTGGAATTCAAGCATGCATGGGATAGTCATAAGGCAATTCTAGGGGGTGGGTGTAGGAAGAAGTAGGCTGCTGGTTAACTAGGATCTGCAGCTTATCCATTAGGTAGGGAAATGGACAGACTGGGTGGGCCAAGCAGTCTTTATCTGCCATCAAATTCTATGTTTCTATAACATATCACTAAAGCCAGACAGTACAGCTGAAAGTATCCCAGCAAGCATTTATTAATGCAGAACATGTTTTCTTACATAATGTTACTAGTTCTAGTAGCCACCGTCCTGTGGACTTTGGGTTCCACTGATCTAAGTGGTATAGGTCCCCATATTCAGCGACAGCCATGTGTGCTGTGTAGACAGGAGTACTGTGTGGCAATTGGTGAGCAGACAGCTTGGGGTAAATATTCAATTACTACACTACAACAAAAGTCTGCTGTTTGAATATGGGGCCAGGCTGACACAGTGCTATTTATAGCTCCATAGTAACCATTGTTGACTATGGTCTGGTTATCTATGGCTCTGCTTCCACCACTACCCCCTGCAGAATATCAATGGCACTCAATAAAGCATACTGACTTTTTATTGGAGCAACAGGCCTTACCCACACATGTGAACCGTATGTTCAAACAGGTTGGCTTCAGCTAAATTGGAAGATTCACTATCAAACCTGCTTGCTGACTATAAAGGCACTTTTTGGGTTCCTGCTTTCTGGTGTTACAGACTTACTCAACCCATCTTGCAGCTTCCAGCATACACACATAGATCAATCAATCAACTCTTCTTTGTCCCAAGATGATGGACTACACAAGGGCAAAGATCTTTTGCATATAGAGCACCATTATGGTTTAATGCACTGCCCAGAGATCTCTCTTCCTTACCAAAATTGTGACCATTTAAAGGCACTCTTCATCAGCATCTTGCAGCTAACAGTTCCTGTAACTGCTCTAATTGATATGACACTACCTCATTAATATTGACGCACCCTTGTATACCTACTGTACTCCCCCTTTTCTCTGCGAATGACCACTTTCACCCTAACGGCTCTGCCCTATTTCCTGCCTCATTCTCTGATCCTTCTTTCACCTCACTCCTGTCACCCTCCACCTTCTTTCCACTGTTTATCTTCACTTACCTGAATTTTGTTCACCCAGATCTAACTATACCTACTTGACAAATCACCTTGGGCTATAAAATATTGACAAGAAAGTATTTAAAATAACAATATGACGTTAATATTGCAACTAAAATTAAAACTGTGAATTGGTAGGAAATCAAAAATAACCTAATAAAGGGAGCTTTATTAGGTTATTTTTTATTTCCTACCAATTCATAGTTTTAATTTTATTATATAATCATATTCATTTAAATACTTTCTTGTCAATATTTTATGTAATACCATCTATTATATGTCTGTCACCCTTCACACCAATGTGGAACCTTTATAAAAGAACTGTTATGTGCTCCAAGGCATTGTAATCTGAGAATGAATAAATAAAAATAATGACTATGCATTGTGCTGACACAGCCTCAAACACAATATGGCCCACAGAAGCCTAATAAGGACAGCACAGCCCAAACAGGATAGCACCAGGGTTCCTATGGGTCATATTCAGTCTAATATGCTGGGACCTTGGGCATGCAAGGATCTAAGAGCCATTTTCATGCCAGTTATGGGCTCATTAGCTTGTATGTATATTCCCCATAAGTACCAATTCTATAGTTGTCTTGAACTATAGTGACATGGTAGCACCACTATAACCAGGGCAACTATATCGAGGGCAAAGTGCAATAATTGAAGATGGAAAATGTTATTTATTTTTTTAACTTGTATGTGAATATACTGTATGTGATTGTATGTGAATATATGTATTTTGTAGTGTCTATTTGTAATGTCTTGCCAGTCAAACAATAATTTACATTTGTACACAGCTATAATTAGGGTTGAGTAGGTTGTTTATTGTTAAACCCCTAGTTCTGCACTTCAATAGCTTTGCCTCTGTTCAGCAGAATTTCAAAGTTTGCATCCTAAGTCGGGGGGGGGGGGAGACACTATCTCTTGAACTGCCAAGTTTCTTTTCAGTCCAAGGTGCATATTTTCAGATCCAGATATTGTGCAAAAAGAGGAAAGAGTTTGTTTCAAGTATTTTATCACAACCTACAGCCCATACAATTTGGAATTTTGATATAAAATGTTCAAAGTAGAAAGGGCCTATCCCAGAATGGTGTATTTCACTGGTTTGATGAAAAACAATATTAATTCTTCCAGAGGAGCAGCTAGGAAGAACTCAAGGTGCCTATAAGCAGGGTTTTAAATAATTGATTAGCATTTTTTTCCTGGGACAATACTAACTGTACAGAAAGTATTTATATAGGTTTTCTAGAAGTGTTATGTTTGTTAAATACAATGAGGCAAGTGCTATGCATTTTTACTATATTTTAGCACTTTTGTGAGCAAAATGCTAATCAATTTTTAGAGTTAAATAAATACCTGCATGAGGAAAGTCAGATGTCAGTACGTGCTGATGCTGTACATTCCAAGATGGTCAGGAGAAGAGGAGGCCGAACTTCAGATTCCCATATCCTGCTAACTTTTGCTATAACCTCATTTTTATAATTTACCACTGAAAGGGAGGACACAGTTACACCACAGGAAGTACCTAAAAACCTTTCTCAAATGCCTAATACTACTGTTGTTACTTCTCTCAGGAAATATTCACCCCAAACGTGGATCTCCACAATCTGGCATCAGTGAAGTCCGACAGCTCTGCTACTCTATCCTTGGCAAGTATAAGATCTGCAGTCTCCTTCCGAAATTCGATAACATCACTGCCTGGATCTCCCAACACAACTCGGACATACTACCAGTTGTTGAGATGTGGCTATCCCAAAAGATCCCTGACTCCACTAGTGCCATTCCTGGTTACCATACCTTCCTAGTTACCATACAAGCCATACAAACGCAAAATTACTGGACTTCAGGAGGGCTGACTTTGCTAAAATGGGTGAGTGCCTAAGAAATGCACTAGCAAATGACCAGGAAGGAGGGGTGGAAGAACAATGGGGAATATTAAAAACTGCCATCACAGTGGTAACAAGCCTTTGTGTGGAGCAAATATATAAAACAAAACGATGTAAGAAACCACTATGGTTCTCAAAGGAGGTGGCAGTGAAGGTTCAAGAGCAAAAGAAAGCATTCAGGAAGTACAAGGAATCACAGAAGGAGCAGGACAGAGAATTGTATCAGTTAAAGCAAAAAGAAGCTGGGAAGGCAGTCAGAACAGCAAAGGCCCAAACCGAGGAAAAGATAGCCAACTCAGTTAAGAAGGGGGATAAAACCTTTTTTAGGTACATCAGGGAGGAAGGAAGACCAAGTGAGGCTTAATAAAGGGGAAGGGGGTGGGCAGAGGGTTATGGTGAAAAGGCAGAGATACTAAGCAAATATTGTTGCACAGTATTTACAAATGAAGAGGGGGAGGTACCTAAAACAAACAATAGAAACACTCTGGATACAGAAGTTGATACCAGACCATTTACAGAAGCAAGGGTTCTGAAAGAACTCTTAAAACTGAAGGTGGACAAAGCAATGGGGCCTGATGGGATTCATCCCAGAATTCTAAAAGAACTAAGGGTAGAACTAGTGACACCACTGATTACCCTCTTTAACAAATCATGGGAGGATGGGGTGGTACCTGAGGACTGGAGGAGGGCAGATGTGATTCCCTTCACAAAAGTGGAGCAGGCAGAAGCGGAAACTACAGACCAGTTAGTTTAACCTCAGTGATAGGAAAAATGATGGAATCACTTCTGAAGGAAAGAATTGTCACGTACTCTAGAGGCCAGAGGGGCACAGGACTCAAGGCAGCATGGATTCACAGTGGGAAGGTCATGCCAGATGAATCTAATAGATTTCTTTGACTGGGTGACCAAAGTAGTAGATCAGGGAGGGGCTGTGGACCTGGCCTACCTAGACTTTAGCAAGGCATTTGACACAGTCCAACACAAAAGATTAATATACAAGTTAGCCAGCCTGGGAGTGAGTCCCAAGATGATAGTCTGGGTAAAGAATTCCCTGGAGAATAGGACACAGAGGGTAATAGTAAATGGAGTCCACTCTGAAGAAAGGGGGGTTACTAGTGGGGTACCGCAGCGTTCACTATTAGGAACGGTCCTCTTCAATGTCTTTATAAGCGACATTGCAGAGGGACTGGAAGGAAAAGTATGTCTCTTTGCAGATGACACAAAGATCTGCAACAGAGTTGATGCACAAGATGGGGTGGAAAGGACAAGTAGGGACTTGGCAAGGTTAGAGGAATGGTCAAATGTATGGCAGCTTAGATTCAATGCTAAGAAGTGCAAGGCTGCAACAGAAGGTAAAGCATTCAAAAAATGGAGAGCAATGAGTACCAATGCCCATAGTCTGAGTAACAAGCTTCCTGAATTAGTGACCTTGATGGAGGAGGAACATCAGGATATCGTGGTAGTCACAGAAACATGGTACACACAAAACCATGACTGGGATGTAAACATACCAGGATACACTATCTACAGGAAGGACAGGGAGGGTAAAAGAGGAGGAGGAGTAGCTCTTTACATAAGGGAAGGAATCAAAGCAACAGAACAAAAGGGTAAACAGGGAGGAGAAGAAGCACTGTGGGTAAATTTGAAGACCGGCAATGGCACCACAATCTGCACAGGGGTTGTATACAGACCCCCTTCTCAGGAGGAGAAATGGACAAAGAAAATGATAGAAAGTATACTTAGAATGGCAGAAAAAGGGAGATATTGCTGATGGGTGATGTGAATATGCCAGATGTTAACTGGAGTGCAGTTGCAGCAGACACTTCAAAGAGTGGGGTTATTCTAGATGCCCTACAGGGGGCATGCCTTAGACAACTAGTATTGGAGCCCACTCAAGAGGGAGCAATCTTACACCTGGTTCTCTCAAAAGGAGATGGAGAGAGGATCACAGATGTAGAAGTGGGTAGCCATCTGGGAACTAGCGACCATCGAACAGTATGGTTCACAATAAACACAGCAACAGAGTCAAGCCATACAAAGGCAAAAGTACTGGACTTTAGGAGGGCTGACTTTGCCAAAATGGGTGAGTGCCTAAGGAATGTACTAGCAAATGGGCAGGAAGAAGGGGTGGAAGAACAATGGGGAATAATAAAAACTGCCATCACAGAGGTAACAAGCCTTGTGTGAAGCAAATAAACAAAACAAAATGATGTAAGAAACCACTATGGTTCTCAAAGGAAGTGGCAGTGAAGGTTCAGAGAAAAAGAAAGCATTCAGGAAGTACAAGAAATCACAGAAGAAGCAGAACAGAGAACTGTATTCTGTTAAAGCGAAGGACTGGAAGGCAGTCAGAACAGCAAAGGCCCAAACCAAGGAAAAGATAGCCAACTCAGTTAAGAAGGGGATAAAACCTTTTATAGGTACATCAGGAGTGAAGGAAGACCAAGGAAGGGATAGTGAGGCTTAATAAAGGGAGGGAGGGTGGGCAGAGGGTGACTGTGAAAAGGCAGAGATACTAATCAAATATTTTTGCTCAGTATTTACAAAACGAAGAGGAGGTACCTAAAACAAATGATAGAAACACTCTGGATACAGAAGTTGATACAGACCATTTATAGTAGAAAGGGTTCTGAAAGAACTCTTAAACCTGAAGGTGGACAAAGCAATAGGGCCTGATGAGTTCATCCAGAATTCTAAAGAACTAAGGGTGGAACTAGTGACACCACTGACTACCCTCTTTAACAAATCATGGGAGGATGGGGTGGTACCCGAGGACTGGAGGAGGGCAGATGTGATTCCCTTCACAAAAATGGAGCAAGGCAGAAGCAGGAAAGTACAGACCTGTTAGTTTGACCTCAGTGGTGGGAGAATGACGGAATCACTTCTGAAGGAAAGAATTGTTGAGTACCTAGAGGCCAGCCGGGCACAGGACCCAAAGCAGCATGGATTCACAGCAGGAAGTTCATGTCAGATGAATCTAATCAATTTCTATGACTGGGTGACCAAAGTAATAGATCAGGGAGGGGCTGTGGATATGGCCTACCTAGAGATTAGCAAAGCATTTCACACAGTCCCGCACAAAAGATTAATAATCAAGTTAGCCAGCCTGGGAGTGGGTGTCAGGGTGGTAGCCTGGGTAGCAAACTGGCTGCACAACAGGACACAGAAGATAATAGCGAATGGAACGAATTCCGAAGAAAGGGGGGGTTACTAATGGAGTACCTCAGGGCTCAGTACTGGGTCCAGTCCACTTTAATGTCTTTATAGATGACATTGCAGAGGGTCTGGAAGGAAAGGTATGCCTCTTTGCAGATGACACAAAAATCTGTAACAGAGTTGATACACAAGGGGTAGAGAAAGGATGAGAAGGGACTTGGCAAGGTTGGAGGAATGGTCAGACATATGGCAACTAGATTCAATGCAAAGAAGTGCAACGAATGTACCCGGGAAATAAAAATCCAGGAGAAGCGTACACAGTAGCAGAGGAGGTACTAACAACAACAGTAATGGAAAGGGACATGGGGGTAGTCATATCAGATGACCTAAAGGTGGGTAAGCAATGTGAGAAGTTAGTAAGGAGAGCCAGGGGGATACTGGAATGCATAGGGAGGGGCATCACAAGTAGAAAAAGGAAAATGGTTATCCCTCTGTACAGACAGTTGGTGAGACCCCATCTGGAGTACTGTGTGCAGTTTTGGAGACCTCATCTACGCAAGGACATAGACAGGATGGAAGCAGTCCAGAGGAGGGCAACTAAAACAGTGCAGGGTCTACATCAGAAAGCATATGAAGAGAGAATGAGAGAGCTTAATATGTATACCCTTGATGAAAGGAGGGACGGGGGGACATGACAGAAACTTTTAAGTACCTCAAGGAAATTAACAAAGTCCAGGAGGGTAACATCTTTTAGAAAAAGAGATGTGTAAGAACAAGGGGGCACAATTTAAAGATAGAGGGGGGACAGCTCAGAGGTAATGTGAGGATTTTTTTTTTCATAGAGAGAGTGGTGGACGCATGGAACCACCTTCCTGGAGAGGTTGTGGGGTCTAAAACAGTGGGGGAATTCAAACATGCATAGGACAGACACAAGGCAATTATAGTGGGGCATTGCAGGAAGTAGGCTGTTGGTTAACTAGAATCTGCAGCTTATCCAATAGGTAGGAAATGGGCAGACTGTGTGGGCCAAGTGGTCCTTATCTGCCATCAAAGGCTATATTTCTATGTTTCTAACAGTAGGGCTCAGCTGCTTTGGACTCTGTGTACTGCTTGCCTGCATTGTTTATGACCACCTCTGCAGCTTCTAAAGAGAGACGGTGCAACTTGAAAGTATATAATTAATCATTTTAAATTTTAAGCCTAAAACCCCTGCCTGCTGCTTCTGATATAGTTTAGAAACTAGAGAATTCATGACTTTTAATTTCTAAGACCTAAACCCTGCCTTCATCTCCTGATACAGCCTCTGGCACTTAAATTGTAAAAAATCTCCACTTGCCAGGAGCAAAGTTTTTAACTAATGATAGTACGGGAAGGGGATTTATTTCTGAAACCTTCCCCAGAGCTCACATAAAACTCATTACCTGCTGCCAGAGTCATTGATTTTAGAGTGTTCCTAGATGCTTAGCTCAAATTACTGTAAACCTTACCAGAACTTCCCGCTCATGGCTAAACCCTCTCGGCAGAAGCTCTCACAAACTAAACTACTTGAATAGGTGGCTACAGTGAGGATTTGAACACTGCTCTTCTTTCTTGACCTTGTACAGTCCAAATCAGATCTACCCACTACCAACCACTCCCAGATGGCATCAGTTATATAGTATAAGGCATTGGCTAGACCACGCCCAGGAGAAATTTAATTATCTCTTCACTTTCCCATTAGCAGGCTATTTTTTCTTACCACAAGAAGAGGGCAACCATGTTTCAAATCATTTCATGCCCCTTCAAACATAACCCTGCATATAAACCTAAATAGTGTGTTTTCTGCCTTAATCCTCCCTATATACCCACCACACAATGACCCTTGCACTAAACAAAAACATGACCATGAATCCATGGGTAACAATTATGCTAGTTTTTATTTTTGCTTCCCTCATATGGCTCCCGTTACTATACCGCCCACCTGCCATGCACCTTCACTACACCCATCCTGAGAACTCAGAGCTCTACAACATGCTTATGCTAACTCACATGCCCCTAGCCACCTCACCACTTTTCATTCCTTATAAGTTCATCTACCACTTAGCCTACACCTTGCATAAATCTGCACTCTGCAATATCACCCTATATACCCCTTTCTTTCCCCATTAACTATGGTAAGTACTACTCATAGCCTTAATGTTAGCTGGGGATATTGAACTAAACCCAGGGCCGCAAAGTAATCTACCCCACTCAGATTCAACCTGGAAGGACAAGGGCCTCCGCATTGTTCACCTGAAAATTAGAAGTCTTCCTCATAACTTAAACAGAACTCGAGGCATGGGTTGTTCAACATAACGCTGATATCCTTTGCCTATCCGAAACATGGCTCAAACCCTTCACCCCCGATATCCTCTGCTTGATACCAAATTACAATCTAATCAGGCAAGATAGGCCCTCAATGAAGCATGGAGGTGGTGTCACTATCTACTATAAATCTCATTTGTTACTCCCCGAAATGTCTTACCCACCCTCTCTCACTGTGAAGTGATTAATGCAACCTCACAACTTGGCTGTAAGAAATGACACATAGTCTTTGGCTATAAACACCTCCTGGCAGTGGTATCACTGGTCTTGAGAACCCTCTCCCAAACAGACAATGCCATTGGCCATAATGAAGTCCTTATATGTTTGGGGACCTCAACTTAAACTGGACCAATAAATCAAACCAGGTCTCTCCCACCATGGTACAAGGCCACAACTTTCACCAATTAATTACTGACCCAACTAGGGTCATGGCTCCCCCTCAGTCCAGTACACTCATCAACTTGCCCTTACAACCACCCTGCCAGTATAGTCTGTACAGGTACCCCTGCAGATGTTATAAGTGACCACTCCCCAATCTACTGCATCTGGCACTCCACTGGTAGACCATCCCCTCCTCAGAAACTCATCACCTTCTGTAATCTGGCTAACTTTAACTTAATGCAGTTTATGCATGATCTCTCCAAGATAGACTGGCAACCCATCTACTCTACAGCTAATGCGCAGTATGCCCTAGAGCACTTCTTCACTCACTTTGGTCTTCTCCAAGACACCCATGCTCCCCATGCAACACGTCGTATGCATGCAGCCCAAACAAAGTGGCCAACTAAAGATCTTCTCACCTAAATAAGGGTGAGGGACAAAACTTGGAAGTGTTTCAAGGCCTCAGGGCTTCAGTCTGACTATAATGACTACAGATTACTACGAAACACTTGTAAAAGGAACATCTGATTAGCAAAAAGCTACTCCTGCAAAAACGTACTAACAAAAGCTGCAGGCGACTCCAAGAAGCTCTGGTCAATGATAAAAACACTTCTTGGAGCTAATCAGATGGCCACTACAAGCAATATGCTGTTAAATGGCATACACAGGGGGGAGGAGCAAGATGGCTGAACATATGGTGAAGCTATGAGAGAGTTCCATGGCTGTGTACGAGTGTTAGTGAGCACAGTGATTAGTTCTGTATAGCCAATAACTGAAAATATGCTGGTTAAATGTAAAGACAGGCAAAGCGGCTCATCTGAAGAATACAGCTCACCCTGCATTAAGATACTGGAGAAAATCTTTAGACCTGAAATCAGCTCAGGAGGACAGAAGACACCTGGCATTGTTGGTGGTTTTGAGCCAGGCTTTCCTGCACCACAGGACCAAAGCTATCATATTGTGGCTCAACTGCGATTTATTCAAGGGCTGCAAACTGCATTACTACCTCCCGCAGCTGACATTTCAGCTGCTGTTCAGTGTTCGTGTGAAGATCATGACCAGGACCACGATCACCCAAAGATTACACCCAAGCCAGATGAGCTATACAGAATTGCGGATGTAGAGTTCCCAACTCAATGTTTAGATTCATCAAGACATACCATGGAGTCGATGGGGGACTCTATTGACAAGATCCTGCAAAGAATCAAATGTCTAGACTGCAAGTTCAAAGCTCTGAGTCAGAAAGTGGATTTCATTCAAACAGAGGTTAAGCACAACTGCAAAGATATTGTTGAACTAAATAAACAAACCTAAAATAATTCTCAGAATATTTAGAAGCTTACCAATGCTGTTAAAGTGAATGAATTATCTACTCCAGCTTTTGTTAAAGACAAATATATGAACAGAAAGACTGAAAGCTTGGAGAACCAATCAAGATATTGTAATTTGCACATACTGGGTTTGCAACTGAAGTTAGATAGTGAATTTGAATGTACCCGAGACTTGATAAAAGAAATATTTGCCAAAGTTTTCATTTTACCCCAAGATAACCTTCCTTTTGTAACCAAGGCGTTTAGAGTGCTTCAATATCAAGAAATGAAAGATCCCATGGATACAGATAAAAAAGCTACAATATTTTTTTCGCTAGCATTCAAATCAGATTGGGACCATATTATAAAACTATCTAGAATGAAGGGAATTATTATGAACAAGGCTTTCAAATGTAATATCTTCCCAGACTTTGCTTACCCCACCCAGCAGAGACATCGCAAGTTTCTGGGGTACGGGCAAGTAATCCTAGAATTAGGTGCACAATTTCAGCTTCTGGCACCTGCCAAGGTGCACATTAGACTTAAAGGAAAAACATATATATTTTTGGAAATAGACCTGTTAACAGAATTTCTGAGGAGTTGATACAAGGATTCTGGAGAATCAGGAGAGTCTGGAGAGAGTGCTGAGACTCCTACAACTTCTGACTTAGATATGTCAACTGCTGTGGACGCTGCAGAGGGGTTTGGGGATTTAACATAAAGTAGTCTGTTCTCTGTTATGTACTTTTGCTTACTTGCATTTGTTATATTTAATAATTTCTAATGGGGGTTATAATATGAACAATAAAGGGGGATATACTGTAGTATGGTCATTTGAGGTATTTACTTTGGGCTTGCTCACCATTGTAGTTTTTTCCTTTCTTCATATGAATGTGACATTCCCCCCCTTGAGTTGCACTTGATATATTCCTCTTAAGAAGATTTTTTGTTACTTAATCGATTGCTTTCCTATAAAATATTGTCATATGTAAAGGAAATCAAAAAAATCAATAAAACATTTTATAATAAAAATAATGGCATACACTGCAATAATCTGGTGACCATCGCCAACTCCTTCAATCGCCTTTTCTTAGACCTATCTAGCTACCTGGCCTCCTTCCCTTCTGGACACACTGCTCCCCTCCATGGTTACTGAACCTCCACTCATGCTTTCTCCTTTTAGGTTCCGGACCATCAAAAGAGCAGAAGTTCTAAAACTACTACTCTCCATCCCTGACAGTACCAGTTCGGGATCTGATGGCTTAGAACCTAGGCTCATGAAAGCTGCTGCCCCTCTCATAGCCTCCCCCCTAACAAAAGTCTTTAACCTATCACTATGCCATGGCACAGTTCCTAACATCTGAAAAGTAGCTAGAATTATGCCCATTCCTAAAAAGGGTGATCCTAAAGAAATCACTAATTACTTGACCAATAGCTATTCTCTCTGTGCTTAGCAAAATCTTGGAAAAATTAGTGGTAACCTAATCCACAGATTATCTTCAGAAGCATAACCTTCTCTCTTGCTCCCAGCATGGATTCCTGCATTGGCCACAGCACTTCCACTGCACTCCTAAAACTCATCAATGACATCTATGCTGCCATGGACTCGGGCCTCCTGGCAGGTGTGTTTTTTATTGACTTAACTAAGATATTTTACCTGGTTAATCATACCCTCCTCCATGCAAAACTATATTCCCTAGCTTTTTCTGCTGACATTGTGGCCTGGTTTAATAGTTATCTGACTGATAGGAAACAGGTTGTAGTTTTCAACTCAGCCATCTCTGACCTCTTGTCTATACTTTGCCTTAGTCCCAGTTTCAGCAAAATTTGGTCTATGAAAGCCAAAATTCGTCTAGAGATTATAGAAAGTTTTCAGAGTCTTGATTTTTGGAAAGCATAAATAAAGTGAACTGGGATCGTTGCAGACTAATTCCAGGTATTGATACTGTGGTAGAACATTTTACCCAGACTTTGGAGAATTCTGTGATTTACATGCACCAAAAATTAAAACAAAAACAAAATCTTTCAAACTACCATGGATCAATGATAGATAATTAAAGCAAATTCGAATTAAAAATAGAATTTGGAAAAAAGCATTGAAAACTAAATCGGAAGAGGACTGGATTCTTTTTAAGGTCGCCAGAAACAAGAGCAAAAGGTTAGTCAAAACTTTTAAGATGTCTTATTATAAAAATAAAATTTATATGAGTACTGACCCGAGACATTTTTGGAGAGTGGTTAAGCAATTGACCAAACCAGGTAGTAACTCCTTAGAGGAAATAACTAGGTTAAAACATGG
Source organism: Neoceratodus forsteri (assembly GCA_016271365.2). Taxonomy (NCBI): domain Eukaryota; kingdom Metazoa; phylum Chordata; order Ceratodontiformes; family Ceratodontidae; genus Neoceratodus; species Neoceratodus forsteri. Next base: position 417,145,978 of record CM057457.1, read on the forward strand.
TGAGATTTTTATTGAAAATCCGAAGGATATTTCTAATGTATTAAATAATTTTTTTGTCGATCTTCCCAATTGTGAAACATAGAAACATAGACTTTGACAGCAGATAAGGACCACTTGGCCCATCTAGTCTGCTCATTTCCCTACCTACAGGATAGGCCGCAGATCCTAGTTAACCAACAGCCTATTTCTTCCTACCCCCCTACAAGAATTGCCTTATGTCTGTCCCATGCATTCTTGAATTCTCCCACAGTTTTAGACCCCTCAACCTCCTCAGGAAGGCTGTTCCATGCATCCACTACCCTCTCTGTGGAATAATACTTCCTCACATTGCCCCTGAACTGCTCCCCCTCTATCTTTAAATTGTGTCCCCTTGTTCTTGCACATCTCTTTTTCTGAAAGATAGTACCCTCTTGGACTTTGTTGATTCCACTGAGGTACTTAAAAGTTTCTATCATGTCCCCCCTCTCCCTTCTTTCTTCAAGGGTAGAAGGGAGGGGGGGACATAACAGAAACTTCTAAGTACCTCAGTGGAATTAACAAAATCCAAGAGGGTAGCATCTTCCTATAAGCAAGATTTGGAACAAACCAAAATAACATCTTCACATAATGAACTCCTCCGTTTAAATTTAAAATCTTGGCTATTACTGGTGTTTATAAAGTACTACAAAAAATAAATATTCATAAAACCTTTGGAAATGACAGCCTTGAAGGCAAGTTCTTGAAGTTAGCAGCTTTTAATATAGCACCAATTATTACTTATTTATTTAATTAGAGTCTTTAAATTGGTTACTTCCCTTTATCTTGGAAAGAAAGTAGAGTAAAACCAATCTATAAAGGGGAGGAGTGGTAGAAGTAAATAATTATAGGCCTATAGCCTTATCACCTCTTTTATCAAAAAGTTTGGAGAAACTTATCTCTGTACAGATTATGGATTATTTGAACAAATTTAGTTTGTTAACATCAAAACAATCTGGCTTCTGAAAAAACTATTCCACTACAACAGCCCTTTTGGAATTTAGTGATTTGTTAAATAAGTCCTTAGGAAATAATATGGAGACAGCGGTAATTTTTGTAGATCTCTCTAAGGCTTTTGACCTGGTGGACCACCCTTATTGATCGAGAGACTGCAAGAGATAGGTATCAGAGATGGTCCCTTCAATTAGTTAAAATCATATTTGGGTAACCAAACTCAGAGGGTGGAGGTACAGGGCTGCTTATCGGATAGCAGAGATGTTAATAGAGGTGTTCCACAGGGATCGATCCTCGGACCTCTTATGTTTCTTATATTCATAAATAATCTTACACTGGTGGTCAAACATACAGAGATTCAGTTATATGCTGACAATATGGTAATCATTGCATCTGGTAAAACAGAAGATGTATTGCAATCAAATCTGCAATCAGACTTCTCAAAGATTGAGGGGTGGTTCACCAGGTCAAAATTGATCATGAACACAAAGAAAATGAAATGTATGAAATTTTCATAAAAAAAAGTAGTGATATTATTCGAAAACGTTATATTCATGCTGAAAATGTAACTAAATTAGAACAGGTTAAGGATTATAGTTATTTGGGAGTGATATTTGATGAGCACATGTCTTTTTCTTCTCATATTACAGAGTTTGTAAAAAAAAGTGAATAAAGGGGTGGGGGCTTTAAGGAGAAGTACAGAATGTTTAACAACAATAGATAGGAAAAAGCTGGCTGATCAGTTAATTATTCCAGTGTTAAGATATGGTGAATTGATATATAGGAAAACTAATAAAACACTTTTGGCCAAGCTGGATAACACTTATTTTTAAATGGCCATGTATGTTTTAAAGGGGAATTATCATACTCATCAATGTTTATTACTGAACAAAGTGAATTGGCTACCTTTTGAAATAAACTATTTATGTCATTGGGTAACCATAATTCATAAAATGAAACATCTCTGCTTAAATCATCCAATTTCATTACTGCTGTTTCCAGTGAAACAACATTCTAACAGGTTATTAACTAGATCAGTTCATTTAAAAAAGATTACTGTAGAAAAATCACGAAATAAATATGGTGATAGGACTTTAATTTCTTAAGCTGCCAGTTTTTGGAATTCTCTTCCTGTTGATGTAAGGGAAATTATAAACCATTCTACATTTGTTCACACCATAAAGGAATTAAACATCCACATCTGCAAGTATTGAATATTATTTTAATGTATTGTAGAAACTGATAAAATTTTTTCTTTTACATATTGATAAAGGAAGTAATTTCCTTTTATATATTTTTTTGCATTTTATTATTTGATTTTATTTATTGATGTGTTTGCCTATGTATTATTAAGGAACTTTGTATGAAGTTAGATATGGATTGCACAGGTCTGTCTTGTAAACTGGACTTTTTGTCCAAATGACATGTATTACCTGTATAAAAATAAAATTTTACCTACCTATACATATTGACATTCCCCAGGGTGCCATACTTGGCCCCTTGCTTTTCTCAGTCTTCATTAAAGACCTTCCGCTGCTTGCACCTACCTGTTCATCTCTGCTTTACACGGATGATCTTGTTATTTACCACAATGTAAAATAATATCTCTGACATAAACCACTCTTGTGCCTTGGACTTCTTAAGTATTCAATCCTGGCTAACAGAGAACAACCTTGTTCTCATTCAAACAAGACACACTCCATGCTCTTTGGCTCACCTGCCAGACTCAAAGCAAATCAAAACAAGCTCAAAATATAATGTGCTGATGGTTCTCCACTGGTCAGCACCAGCTCCTTTAAATATCTTGGCATTCTTCTTGATGAATCTCTGGATTTTGAGCTGCACATCACCACCACCTGTAAATCTGTCAATGCAAAGATAGGAGTTGCCTACCGGACTAGCTATGCCCTCACTCCATCAGCCAGACTAACTGTGGCACAAGGATTTCTGCTCCCAGCCTTGGCCTATGGCTCAGACACCTACCTATCTGCCAAAAAAACAAACCTGGTATAAATAGGACACCACCTATCATAGAAGACTTGGTTTGCTCGCCAAGGCACCTAGTTTCACCTGAGCTCTTTCCTTCTAAGATTGCTTGAAAGGCAGAGTAGAGAACCTTGCCAGAGCAAGGGAAAAGGATTAAGACTTCTTTTGACTAAGCAGATTTACTGTGTGTTGTTATTTTTATTTTGTACTCACAAGGATTGCTACTGTTTGTTGCTAACATTTCATTGCTTTATTTTTCTCTGATTCAAATTGTTGTTGCTGGTATACCTACAGGTGTGTGCTAACAGATTACTGCTGTAATCTTCTGATTCAAATTGTCTTTTGCAAGGTATATCTTCTGTTACTGCTTTATTTTTCTCTGTAGCAAAGTGTTTCTTACAGGGTATATCTTCTCTGAAATTATTACAGGTGGTGCTTTACAGGTTTTACAGTTTTATCTAACATTAGGATAAGTTTTCAGGGTTACTGCATTTGTTGTTGACTGATTGTTTCTGTTCTTACCTCCTTGTTCTTTCGTCCGTGGTTCTTCTTTTTCGGCAGGGGAAGGCCCAACCACCCACCCTATCCCCAACCACCCCACACTACACTCCTTTTATAGGGTACTGCAGTTGTGACATTTCCTGTGGCAGAGCAGGAAGGGACGGATCAGTGGGGCATCCACAAGGTGAGCTCATTTACAGGGGCACTAGTAATTTAATTTGTTATAACAAGTTATACAAAAACAAAACACAAAATCAAACCATTACTTGCATTTTCTTCCTTCTAATTACTCTGACTAGGTTATAAACCCAGCAACTTATCTGGAATGGATATCATTAACTGCAGGTACTGTGGAACAATTTTCAGAAGGACAGTCTTACAGCATTTAGAACACTGTCCTACATGTTGGGCCTTTGGAAATCTTAGGGCTCAGCTCCGGGCAGCATGGGCAGAGACTGAGTGGCTCAAATTTCATATTCAAGAGGAAATACACTATAAGAACCACCCACCATTTCCCCAACATCCAACAGAAAAAGCTCGACCACAGAGGGTAGTTGGTCCAGGAGGTTGGCAGGTGGTTAGGAGGGGTAAACTGGGTGCTCCATCACTCTCTGTTCTCCAACATATTACCTCCAAAAACCATACAAACACTACAAACAGGTATCTGCCTCTATCTCTGAAATCAAACAAAGGGGTAGAGGACACTGCAGAGCAAGACACTGCAGCACAGGAGCTAACACAACAAAACTCACCCAAATCAGGAACCAAACAAAAAAAAAGCAAAAAGGAAATCCAAAAAACTTCTGATCATAGGAGACTTCATGATTTGGGGAGTTGATACCCATCTCCAGCCAGGGGTAATGGTCAGATGTCTCCCAGGTACATCAGCGTGGAGATACACTGACTGCATTGCTAAAATTGTTCACAAAGCAGGAGAAAACATTGATGTCCTGGTACACATAGGGACTAATGATCTCGCCAGCCGGTCAGTTGTGGAGACCAAGGAACAACTGACCAGGCTGGGTGACAAACTATCATCCATTTCATCTGGCATCTCCTTCTCTGAGATCCTGCCAGTCTGGGAGAGGGGGACAGATGGACGGAAGATCAGAGAAGGGGATATAGGGGTGCTAAACATGTGGCTCAAGGGCTGGTGCCAGGAAAAAAGGACACAGATTTGTAAGGAACTGGAAACAGTTCTGGGAGCGAAAGTTCTTTAAATTTGATGGACTGCATCTGACTAAGGAGGGAGTCAGTGCATTGGGGCAGAAGTTTGACGTCTTGGTAGAATATTTAAACTAGCAAATGGGGAGAGGGGTGCAACACCCCATACATTGAATGGGAAGAACACCCCTCAACTCTCAGCTAGTGGTCAAACAGGGATTCAGCATGTTTGCAGTTCATTTGCATCACCAGGTAAGAAAAAAGGTCTGTCTCCCCATACGATGCACAGGGGAAATGCCAAACCACACCTAACAACTAACACACCAAAATCTGGCCAATGGAAAATCATGTACACAAATGCTCACAGCCTGGGAAATAAGATCCCAGACCTTCAGGCAATAATGTCAGAGGCTAAACTGGACATAGCAGCAATTAATGAGACATGGTTTACCAATTACCACACTTGGGAGACTTCAGTACCTGGCTATGTATTGTTCAGAAGAGACTGAGGTGCAAAAAGTGTGTGTGTGGGGGGGTGGACTGGACCTGTATGTCAATGAAAATATCAAGCTACAGAAATTCAGAATACACATAAGGAGCCAGAAGAACTGTGGGTCACCCTGGAAACAGGAAATGGGACAGCAATAAGAACCGGGGTTGTCTACAGGCCCCCAGACCAGGGGGAGGACATAGACACATTACTGCTAGAAGATATACAAAACATGACAGCTAAAGGGGAGGTTCTGATAATAGGAGACTTCAACATGCTGGATACAGATTGGTCGATACCAGCAGGAACATCTGCCAGAACTAGACACATGGTGGATTCCCTGCAGGGGAGGGCCTCAAACAACTGGTACAACAACCAGAAGAGACAGGGCAATCCTAGATCTAGTACTGACTAACAGGGAAGGGATCACAGATCTCCAGGTAGAAGGTCACCTGGGGGCCAGTGACCATCACATGGTATGGTTCAATTTGGCCACTGCATCTAAATCATCCCATTCCAAGGTAAAATTATGGGACTTCAGAGGAGCTTACTTTGATAAGATGGCCAACAGGGTTAAGCTAGCCCTGGCAAAAAGAAACACAGGTGAGGTGATAAAGACAAAGTGGGCAAGCATTAAGGATGCAATACTTGAAGCAACATCCCATTGAGTTAGACAGAAAAGGAAGTGCAAAAGAAGAAGAAAACCACTTTGGTTCTCAAATACAGTAGCAGAAAAGGTCAGAGTCAAAAGGCTGGCCTTCAGGAAATATAAGGGAACACAGCAGGATGAAGATAAGGAGGCATACCAAACTGCCCTAAGGGAATCAGTGAAGGCAGTAAGGCAGGCAAAGTCCCAAACTGAGGAAACACTAGCACGAACAGTAAAAGAAGGTGACAAGACTTTCTATATATACATTAGTGAAAGGAGAAAGTCCAGAGGGGGCATTGCTCAGCTCAATGAAGAAAAGGGGGCATGTGAGGAGCAGTACCCTGAAAAAGCATCTATCCTATATAGATACTTTTGCTCAGTATTTACTGAAGAGAAGGTAGGGCAGGACCCACAGCTCAGCACCATGGACACAGGGGGGAGGGAGGTGAGCACTACTTCCTTCACAAAAGAAAGGGTCCTACAAGAGCTTGCTAAGCTCAGGGTGGATAAGGCAATGGGACCTGATGGCATACATCCCAGGGTACTTAAGGAGCTAAGGATGGAATTAGCAGAACCATTAGCAGAACTGTTTAGTGAGTCTCTGAGCACAGGAGAGGTCCCAGAAGACTGGAGAAGGGCTCATGTGATCCCACTCCACAAGAGTGGTAGCAGGAAGGAGGCAGGGAACTACAGACCAGTCAGTCTTACCTCAGTAGTGGGCAAGATTATGGAGGCACTCCTTAAGGAAAGGATAGTGCAACACCTGGAATCCATAGGGGCATAGGATCCAAGACAGCATGGGTTTAAAAGGAAGGTCCTGTCAAACTAATCTCATAGATTTCTTTGACTGGGTAACAGAGTGATGGACCAGGGGGAGCAGCTGATGTCGCCTACCTTGACTTCAGCAAAGCTTTTGACACTGTTCCACATAGAAGATTGATAAATAAGCTGGGTAGGCTCGGGGTGGGTCAGAAGTTGGTCAACTGGGTGGCAAACTGGTTGATGGGCAGAAAACAGAGAGTGGTGGTAAATGGTATACAGTCAGAAGAGATGCAAGTCACAAGTGGGGTATTTCAGGGATCAGTCCTGGGGCCAGTCCTCTTCAATATCTTCATTAGTGACCTTGCAGATGGACTAGAGGGTAAAGCTTGTCTGTTTGCAGATGACACCAAGATCTGCAACAGAGTAAATGATCCAGATGGGGTGGGCAGAATGGGAAGAGATCTGGATAAACTAGCAAAATGGTCAGAAGAGTGGCAACTGGTATTTAATGCAAAGAAGTGCAAGATCATGCACATAGGGAAGAGAAACCCTGAAGCCACCTATAGGCTGGGAGGGGAGTTGCTGGCAGTCACAAAGGAAGAAAGAGACTTGGGCATCATCATCATCACTGATGACCTGAAATCATCCAAGCAGACCTCTAAAGCAGTAGGTAAGGCTAGGGGGATGTTAGGGTGTATTAGTAGGGGTATCACAAGTCATAAGAGGGAGGTAATAATCCCTCTTTACAAGACACTGGTTAGGCCCCATCTGGAGTACTACGTGCAGTACTGAAGGCCACACCTTCACAAGGACATTAACCAAACTGAGGCAGTCCAGAGAAGGGTAACCAAAATGGTGCAGGGACTGCATCAGAAGACATATGAGGACAGATTAATGGAGCTCAATATGTATACCCTTGAGCAAAGGAGGGAGAGAGGTGATATGATCGAGACATTCAAACACCTTAAGGGCATTAACAAGGTGAAAGAGTCTAACAAGTTTCAATATAAGAAAAATAGCAGGATAAGAGGACACAGCATGAGATTAGAGGGAGGCCGTTTAAGGGGGAATGTGAGGAAATTCTTTTTCACAGAAAGGGTGGTGGATACATGGAATAATAATAAATAATAATAATAATTTTATTTATAAAGCGCCTTTCATTATATCAAGGCACTGAACAGATTGATTAAAACATCAACATTCAGTACAAAACAGCAAACCATAAATATTATAAAATACATCATAAAAACATAATAAATTACAATAAAATTTCACGCATTTTACAGGGCATATTAACTTTCCAAGAAGGCCATTCTCCATAAATAAGTTTTAAATTTTCAGTTTTCAATAGGAATGGCCTACCTCAGGAAGTGGTGGCTATTAATACAGTGCAGGGCTTCAAACAGGCATGGGATAGACATAAGGGAGCAATACAGATGAGTATTAATAGATAGGCCACTGACAGAGCAAAGGCTGATGGCACATTTATAAGGTAGAAAAAGAAATGGGCAACTGGATGGGCCTTGCGGTCCTTATCTGCCGTCAGCTTCTATGTTGTATGTCAACTTCTGTGATACTACTTGCCACTATACCTCTGCATCTGCATGATACAAACACCACTACCAGCTCTATGCAGACCTAGAATGGCCATGCCCCTCTGCCCATCATCTCCAGTCCTATGGCTCTCTAATTGATGGTATTGCTAGATCAGGCCTTCCACAATCCCTTGCCTCTATGCTTCACTCGCAACCCCTCTCCTATGGGCTCCGATCAACTGACAAGGCCTTCTACATATCCCCAGATGCAAAACCAATATGGGTGCATGAGCTTTCTCATTCACAGTTCCAAAGTACTGGAACTGCATACTTCAAGCTATTCATCCAGCTCCCACCCATGCTAGTCTCACGAGACTTCACCATGACTACCTGCATGCTACCACCCCCTGCACTTGCTTTCATCCACCTTAAACCACTCCTTCTCCTTGCCCTCCGCGCCCTTAGGCAACAACTCCTCTTACACCTTTCTCCACCTCTCTTAATTACCCTCCTTTAAATGTTTCTCTCATCTGTTACCCTCTTCCTTTGCCTCCCACCACTCTTCCCCTCTTCTTCCTGTTCTACTTTCCTAAAGCCAATGGCCACATAATGGCACTTATTTTGCATACTGTATACACTTCTTGTTTGCAATTGCCTGTTTTTCTCCATTTTGTTTTCTTTTCACTGTCCAAACTGTATTTGATTGAATCATGTTGACCTATGTTTCCCCTAACCCTAAAGTTGACTGCATGTTGATTCCCCTTCCCTTTGTGCTACATATCTCATTTGCTGCATCACATGTATTTGTATACTCACATATGTTTTAATTTGTATCCTCCCGGGTTGTGCCTGAAAAATAGGCATTCTTATGCCTAGTGCACCCACCTGATTACCAAAATCAAATAAATAAGGCTAGGAGGGTGAATGTCTGCCAGCTACCTTGGAGTACTTTTTTTTTTAATTCATTTAACCAGCTCAGTCTCACTGATTCTGTAGTGTCCTCTGGTTTTTCCCTGAGGGCTGTGTAGATTTTACTGATCAAATGTTCTGATGATGCCCCCTGTAAGTGTTTTTGGATTAGTGAGATTAACAGAGAGTGTTTTTGCTTTGTTGATGCTAAGGCCATTTCAGATTTCTGTAGGTATGATTTTAATTGCATATATCCTTGCATGCACTTCCAGGGGAGGTGGTAGATTGTCTGCAAGGCTATAAATAGTAGAAGTTCAGTGGTTCCCACCAATTGATATACAAATTTAACCCCATATTCTAACCACCCTGCCAACCCTCCATCTATTCGGTTAGATAAGAAGTCTGAATCATATGCAAAGGCTCTGAGGTATAATGTCTCCTTTTGGGTTAGAGAGTTCCTAATTGTCTTTCGCTGTTTTTTTAAATAAAGTGGGTATCTTAAGAGGGGTGTGTCTCCCAAGGGATTGCTAAATATATGTTCTTCAGAGTTGAACATATCTCCCCAAGTAAGCTCTATGGTGTTCCACATGTATTGTGAATTGACCCAGCGGAAACATGACAACTCGCTCCTGACAATTCTACCAGCGTCAACTCACTCCCGACAATTCACCCCAGTGCTAATTCGCTCCTCCGACACTCACTTCCCTTCGACAATTCGCTCCCAAAATCAATTTTTCAGCATTTAATTTACATTTAAATTTCTCTTACTAGTCTGGGAGGCTAACGTTTTCAAATCCAAAGTGGTGTACCTCATTTATGGACTAGAGTTTTATTGTATTCTAGAACTAGAACTTTATTGTAGTCTCCAGCTCCAGAGATTAGTGCTTCTAACTGTGCTTTTATCACTTCCCTTAAGTAAGTTGCAGATAAGTGTGTGCTGTATTATGAGGAGCTGTACTTAAACCCACATCCACAGAAAGAAGTAAGACAATTAGAGAATTTATTTTAAGACTACACAGTGCCACACTCTCAGAACAAGATGAACAAGTATTAGATGCTCTGATAACCAGAGAAAAAATATTAGAAAATATGAAGTAAGTCGAAGAATGGCAAAACACCTGACCTTGAGGGGCTTTCAGGAGTTTTCAATATATGTACACAAGAAATTGTAAGTCCACTCGAAGATGCAAGATAGGGTATTGAGAACAAAATATTCCTAACATAATGGAAAAATGTGGTTATCTAAGTCAGCCCTAGGTCCATTAAAGACACAATGGAGTGTGACTCCTACAGACCCAATTCATTAATCACTGGAGACCTAAAAATTCTGACTTAAATATTGGCAAATCATGATGACAGCCATATGAAAATTGATTAACTAGAATCAGATGTAATTCATTCCAAAGAGTTACTCTTCTGATAATAAGAAGTGCCTTCTTAATAGTACTACTGCTGTAAAAGACTTCCAACCAGATCAACCTGGCAATATCTAGCAGCACTGAGAAGGCATTCAACAGAGGTAGTGAGCATTTCTTGCTATATAGCCTGAAGCAATGTGGATTTGGGTCACAGTTCCTTGCATGGATTACTGCATTGTATGAAACACATAAAGCACGAATCCAAGTAAATAGGGTGCTAAGTATATCTACATGAAACATGAGAGAGATGCCTCTTGTCACCCTCCCTTTTACCCTGGAGAGAGAGAGAGACCCTAGTGGCAGCAGTTAGACAAAACTCAGTGGAGCATAAGGGCTTCATGTGATGTAATACAACAGGAAATCTGCCTATATGCAGGTGATACCCTTCTGATGGTGTGTAACCATTTGCAGTTCATTCCCCCTTTGATGCAATTATCATCAAAATACAGCACACTATTAGGATTTAAAATTAATTATGGCACCTGTCAATCATGATTAGTTACAAGGCGAACTGTGATTTGCGAATACAACATCAGGCAAGCAGTTACGTCTATTAGCAACATACTGTTTTTTAAAAGTGACAGGAGCAAGCGTAGAACAAATTACATTGAATATGGTACTGGTACTGGCGGAATGGTGTGGAAATGATGTAGACATGCACCAACATATTTTTTGATCAGTAGAACAGTATTTTAAAAGATAGAGGGAGCAAGCTGGCATAACAAGAATTGACGTAGAAGCAAGATGATGGCGGAGTGTACTGTCGGGAGTGAGCAGCTGCAGTACGAGTTGTCAGGAGTGAATTGTCATGTACCCTGACCCAGCATATGAGGGTCTGTAAGTGAGATACTTCTGCATACTTCTGTAGATCCAGGAGGTTGAGGCCCCCGTTGTCTCGTGGAAGCTGCAGGATAGTGCATCTTATCCTGGGAGGTTTTCCTTTCCAGATGAAACATGAGATAATTCTGTCCCATGGTCTAAAGTAAAATTCTGTGGGTGTTTTCGGGAGGGTCTGAAGGTAAAACAAAATATGGGGGAAGATGTTCTGTTTAATGGCCTCCACTCTTTCCAGAAGTCCTATGGGTAGCTGAGTCCATCAGGAGAGTTCTGCACCCAGCTGTTGCGTGAGCGGTTAGTAATTGAGCAGCTCTATATGTATCTCCCATTTGGTTAATTTATTTCCCATGTATTTCATAGCCTGTTTGCACCACTTAGAGGGATATTCTTTTTTCATTTCTTTTGATAGGTTGTAATTATGTGAAAGGACTTCTGTTTTCTGACGTTTACTGTATAACCTGCCAGCTCTCCAAATTTAGTTACTTATTTCCATACTGTTGGTGTCAAATCTTCTGGGGAGGTTAGTGTCAGCAGAATATCATCTGCAAACAGTGAAATTTTAAGTTGCCATCCCCTAGCAGCATTCCCTCCACCCTCAAATTAGTTCTTATTGATGCTACTAGGGGCTTGAGATACAGGGCAAAGAGTAGAGGGGATAATGGGCATCCCTGTCTCGTCCCACAGTAAAGTGGGAAGAGATCAGATATCAAACCATCCAGCCTCAGGTAGGCTTGAGGGGCATCATATAAAGTTTGGAGTTGTTTGCTTAACTTTCCAGGAAGACCAGAATGAGAGAGGGTAACCCTGAGGATGGGTCATGCGACCCTGTCGAAGGCCTTCTCCATGTTGAACCCCAGAAGGACCAAGGGTAGTTTTGGGTTTTAGCATAATCTGTTAATAGATATATCTGTCTAACTGCATTGTGTGCTTGTCAGGAACTAATAAAGCTGACCTGGCCTGGATCAATATGTAAGGAAGAAAGGATTCCAACTTTTTGGCCAGGATGGACATGCATATTTTGTAATCATAATTTAACACTGAAATTGGGCAGTATGATTCTGGGCATCTATGGTCCTTCTGAGGCTTGAGGATAGCTGCCACTACTGCGTATCTACAGGAGGGTGGATGGGGATCCTCTTTCTGAACTAAATGATAGGCCAAAAATAATGGCTGGAACAACTCGGCCTTAAAAACATTTTATAGAATTTGTGGGGATTTCCATCTGGGTCCTGTGCTTTCAATGTTTTGGCCTTTTTAAAATACTTGTTCCATTTCTTGTCATGTTATTGGGGATATTAATGTTGGTGCTTGTATTTTATTTAATTTAGTAGGGGTAGTTTTTGTAAGTATCTATCTGTTCCCGAAGGGGGTTCTGGTCTAGTGTGTAGAGTTCTCAGTAGCATGTTGCTTGAATATTTCTAACTTCCGTCGGTCTGGTAGAAATTCTCCATTTGTGGGTCCTGCATGCTGGTGATGCAGGCCCTTGTTTTATGCTTCCTTAGCCTCCATGCTAAATTTCTTGCTCCCCTTGGGCCTCCCTCATGATATGTATGTTTAAAGTACATCAGTTGTTGCCCTGTGTGTTGAGCTAATATTTTCTGGAGTTTTTGGTTAATTACTTGTATTTGATTTTGTATTGTCAGGTAACTTTGCATTTGTAGGTGTTACAACATTTGTAGTTCCTCTTGCAGTGCCTTATAGTTAGTTTCCCTCTCCCTTTTTTCTCTCTTTGTCTAGCTGCAACTGCTGAAGAATAGTTGTTGTTGAGGTACATGCGCTTCCCATTGTACTTTACTTCATACTAAGATTCATACTAAGATTGTTTAGGATCTAGGGAGCTATGAAGCCCATGAATGCTCCTGTAATTAGTAATAACAAATTTGAATGCAAAAGAACATGAATTTTTCCAATCTGGACTTAAATACAGATTTAGAGCTACTGGTAATTACCTCCAGTGGTAATGCATTCTAAGGTAAAGTAAGTAAGTAAGTAAAAGTTTATTTTTAAGCGCTTTTTGAAATCAAAGCGCTGTACAAAAAACAGTTAAATACATATATAAACATACATACAGTATAACAAACAACAATAAATTATAATTTCAATACAGTGCAATAACTACTCCCCATATGCCTTTTGAAATAAATAGGTTTTCAGTTCTGACTTAAAGCTTTCAACGGTCAGGCAGCTTCGTATCCGACGAGGTAGAGAGTTCCACAGGGTAGGGGCAGCATAAGAAAACGCTCGTGCCCCCGATGTTTTTAAATGAACCCTGGGAACCTCTAGCAATCCCTCGCCGGTGGAGCGGAGTGAGCAAGAAGGTACAGAAATATTTACGTGGCATCACATTTTCTGCCTTGTAACTGTAGAGGATAACCTCTAATGTTGCAGATATTATTTTTAAACTCAAAACCCAATGAAGTCAGCAAGAGTGAGCCAGTGGGAATGGCATACTTCCTGGCCATCCTGGCCGAGGGAGCTGGACAAGAAGCCGGCCGCTGCCATAGCTCCAGGGCTGGACCAACAATGGCTTCGGCCACAGGAAAGGCCTCCATAAGAGAATCCCCTCAGTCCAGTATCTCCATGAGGGGATACTTGGCCTGTTTTGACATGGATTTGAGCTTCATCCCAGTAGATTCTGAGATGAGCCGAAGCAAACCCATAAACAAGGATGGGCTCTCGTCTACCAACTGTCCCCCAGAGGACTCCAGGTCGAGAGGCCTGGAGAACAGGGAAGAGTCATCGTCAGACTCAGAGGAGTCTGCAAACAGCTGCTGAGGGCCTGAGCCACCCTCCACCTGCCAAGGATGATTGAGAGTGAGGGTGATGGACAACCGATAGGGCAACCCATGACACGACCGAGAATCCTTGGTTGGAGCCCCAGTTTTTGGTTGTGGAGGTGGGGGTTCCACCACAATGGGTGGTGCAGCTGGTTTGGGCCAAACAACCAGTGCCTGCTTCGGCACCTCGATGACCATGAGGGGTTGTTTCAGCCACTCAGGTAACAGTCACCTAATGGCCGGGGAAGGCAATGGAGACAGCTTGCTCCCAGTCAGAAGGAGCTGCTGCCACATCAGATCCTCATAGCACCGACGCAACTTGCACCGAAGCCTATCCTCTGAGGAGGACAATGACAAGGATGAATGGCGCCGCTGCTTCCCTCAGTGCTGTGACCGAGACCGCTGATGTTGGCGGGATCGGCTGGACTGAGAGGAGGTCCGAGACCAAGACTGAGACCCTTCATGTTTCTGAGGGTGGGTCTGGGAGGGAGCAGGGGAAACCCGTTCCTCCCCCAGCTCATAAACTTTAACCGGGGACTCTGGCACAGGAGGCACAGGCAAGTCCTCAGTTTCCACCGAGGGAACCGGTGAAGAAGGGTTGTCGACTTCTCCAGTCAACAGCCCATCCGATGGGTTGAGAAACATCTCGACTGCATCGACGGTTGTCTCAGCTGGCTGACCTGACAGGGACACCATGAAGCCAGCGGCCTTAGCTGCAACCTCAACCGAAGTCAAGTGTCAACTATCCGGGGAAGCTGACCTCTCCCACTCCCACGAACGTCAACAGTGGGACTTACCCTTTAAGCCCTTTTTCCTTGGACCAAGAGGAGTGTCCCAGTGGCCCCTCTCCCTTAGTAGAAAGGGATTGACAAAGTTCCTTAAATGAGGCAGAGTAGGAGGAGCCCAAGGAGAGTGGGATAAATGCTGCATCCGAGGAAGAAGATGCGGCCTGGTCCGCCTCCTCCTTAAGGGTGACCATTTGCTTAAGTTGCTCAGCCAAGCCTGCTGCCGGACACCTCCCAACAGGCCTCCTTCAACTTTACTGGAGGAATATGTCTCTCGGGGCGCCCAAGTTGAAGTCTGGCAGCACGGCCTTTGAGAACGTTGACTGAGAAGGACTTGTACAATTTGCAGGCCTGCTGATCATGATAAAGCCCAAGGCAGTAAACGAACATGGAGTGTGGGTCAGTCCGAGACATCTTCTGCCCACAAGGGCATTGCTGAAATCCGGGATTTGATTTGTCCATTGCAGCCGTGAAGGAAGAAAAAGAACAAATTCTAGTAAATTTAAATATGAGTTTCACATTAACCGACAAGATAGGATCCAGGCCTAAAATGCAGAACGCAAAGGAGGAACATGAGCTTCCAAGCGGTAAAGAAGATCTGGCGTCATGGGGTGGAGCTGAGAGTTTTACCACTCGAGTGGGTGGGAAGAGCCAGCTTGAAGACCTACCAGCAAGATTTAAAGTGGCAAGGAACCTGCCAATAAGTGTGGACAGAACAACATATCCATGTCTCTAGAAACAAAGATTCCCTTTGCATTGAATACCTTTATTGCCGCTTCAGTGTTTTCAAAATTTTGTGGGCCTTCTTGGAATATGATCATGAGATGTACAGGGTATGGCATGTTGAATTTGAGCTGTTACTGTTTCAGCATTCAGAGGATTGGTGCATACTCTTTTTGTCTAGCTGCAACTGCTGGAGAATAGTTGTTGTCAAGGTACATGCACTTACCATTGCACTTTACTTCATATTATGATTCATACTAAGATTGTTCTGGAGCTAGGGAGCTATAAAGCCATGAACGCTCCTGTAATTAAGAATAACACATTTTAATGCCAGAGAACATTAATTTTTCCAACTTGGACTTAAATACAGATTTTAGAACTACTGGTAATTACCTCCAGTGGTAATGCACTCCATGGATTAACGGTCCGTAAGGTATAGAAATATTTATGTGGTTTTATATTAAATTTTCTGCATTGTAACTGAAGAGGATGATCTCTAATGTTGTAGATATTATTTTTAAACTCAAAGCCCAATGAAGTCAACAAGAAAGGATCTTGCATTATATCATACATGAGAAGGAGGTGACCCTGTAATAGGGACATTAAATTCAAGGAAGTACATCTGTTTTCATAGAAGGTATCATGCAGACCTTTAACTAGGTTGGTAAATTGCCTTTAAACTTTTTCGAACTGTAGGATGTTGTATTTCCTAAATGGGCTACATAATTGGGAGGAAAAGTCCAGATTGGGGCAACATAAGCTTTGTACAAGAGCATTAATACTTTTCTATCCCTTGATTTAATGTTTTTCTTGATGGACCAAATGACCCTATTTGCTTTAAGAATGGTTCCATTTATCTGTGAATGGGGAAGGAAGTCATTTGATACTTGAACTCCTAAATCTTTTTCTGTACAAGTACTAGTCAACACCCTGTCATCTAATATGTATATGTGGTTTGTATTATTGGTTCCCAAATACATAACCCTGCATTTGTTGTGATTTAGTTTCATCCCCCATTGCCCAACCCAGTTGGAGATGTGATCTAAATCATTCTGAATAGATGCGATCTGTTCAGGATTGGAGCACTGACCACCAATTGTTATGTCATCTGCATATTTAATGGTGTTAGAACAACAACTATATGTTAAATCAGCTGTGAAGACCTGGAACAAACAAGGGCCCAAAACAGAGCCCTTTGGAACCCTGCTAGAGACAGAACCGATGTTTGAAAGCTGACCATTTATCAAAACTTGCTGCGTTCTATCTGTCAACCAGTTTGCTATCCATCTCACAATGCTGTGGTTAATGTTAAATGAATATAAATTTTGTAACAAAGCCCAACGTAGAATAGAATCAAAAGCCTTACTGCAATCTACAGAATTAACATCGTAAGGAGATCTGTTGTCAAATTGTAGGCTTACATCTTCATAGAAACAACAAGTTGGTTAAGCAACGATGTCCCTTTTTAAAGCCATGTTGCTCATCATCTAGTATAGCCAGAGTAGATGAGGCTAGATCTTTAATTCTGCTTTCCAGGACTTTACACATTGGCGAGGTTAAGCTGACTGGTCTGTAGTTTTCCCAGTTGTTCCATGGTCTTTTCTTAAAAATGGGGACTACATATGTGGTTTTCCAAAGTTCAGGAACAAAATTATCATTGATACATTGTTCGTATAGTAATTTAAGGGGTAATGACAAGCTATCTGCTAACAGATACAGAAGATGACCAGATATATTATCTGGAGATGTACTGGTTTTACCTTTAAGTGTTGTTAATTTGACATGGATCTCTGTTTGGAGAGAGTAATATGATTACCTGGGGAATCTGAAACCGTATTTGCTTTCTGACTGGTTTGAAATATATCATGAAAGTTAGTATTAAATATGTTAGCCATATCATAGGGGTCATGAATTATAATGTCATTCACTTGAAGGGGACCTACCTGACATAGGCTTTTTTAGGGAGTTAATATAGGAGAAAAACAACTTGCTGTTATCCTTGTTTGCTTCAGATGCTAATATATATTCACATGTTTTTTTCTCCCTTTGATGCTATTTTTGCAACACTTCTAGAAAACCAATATAAATGTTTTCTGTACATGCCCCCAAGAAAGAAAACTGCTAATCAATTATTTAAAACCCTGGAGTTTACTAGTAATATCAGCTTTATCATATATATATATATATATATATATATATATATATATATATGTATGTATGTATTTTATTTTTATCATTGACCATGGTTATCATATGTTCTAAGGTGAAGCCAATAGTACAGTGGTCACTGTTACCTATAGGTGAAGACATAGGGATAATCTTTAAGTGCAAAGTTTTTATTATGAATAACAAGGTCTGGAATGTTGTTCCCTCTAGTGGGATGATCTGGATGAGATGACATTGTTGGCATACATTTAGTAGTTTTTTTCCCCAAAACTGGATGAAGCTGTTTATTTTTCCAATTTACATCACTAAGGTTAAAGTCTCCTGTCAATATTATGCCCCTAATGAACTTGCTGTTTCTATTTCTTTAATAAGTGTATCAAAATAGTCTGAAGACGCACTACGGGGATGGTAACAGCACCTAAAATAATATGTTTATTCTTATTTAAGATTACTTTGATCCAAATGGATTCAGAGGAATATTTAGAAGTTTTGATTTTATTGGAGATTTCAGCTGTTTGTAGTATATCTTTAAAAAAAATGGCAACACCCCTGCCCTCATTAGTTCTGTTAAGGCTGTATATGATATACTCTGGTAATAAATGATCCCAACTGGATTTCTCATCTCACCATGTTTTGGTGACCAATACAGCATTTTATTTTCAGTTGCTATTATGACCTTTAACTTGTCTATTTTGCTCTGAAGGCTCCTAGCATTGAAATATAAACATTTCAATTTTTTCAGTTGACAACGTGTATGTGTTGAAACTATTATGTTCTGGGAGGAGGGAAAAGTTGTCTGTCCCCCAAGTCAAGAAGTTTAAATGCTTATCAATATACTTGAGTATGTGTTCACCAAATAAGCAATTCCCCTTGCGACTCAAGTGAAGGCTATTTTTGCAAAACAGTTTTTGCCTACCAACAAATTCCTCCCAGTGTGTGAGACATACTTGATTTTGCTTAAGGCATCTTCATGCGCCATCCTCTGGTTAGTATTTGTTGCTTTATAGAGTAGTTCAAGAATTTTAAGACTATAGGTTGTGGGTGCTGGTCTGGTTGTTGAGGTTTAGGAAGCAATGCACGGTGCACCCATTCATTGTCTAAAGATACTGTTGGGTCTCTCTGTAGAACCTCACATAACAATCCATCCATGAAGGCACACACATCTCTCCCTTCCTCATCCTCTGGCACTCCATGAATTCATAGATTACGTCTCGACCTGTTTTCTAGATCCTCACATTTCTCTTCTAGGCCTTTCTGTTTGTTTAATTTATGCACGACCAGGCGCCCAAGTCTGTCAGTTCAGCTGTCTAGCTTAGTTTGATGTGTTTCAAGCTCCTTGACTTTTTTGTCCCATTTTTACTATCTCTGCATTGAGTTCAGCTCTAAAGTTACTGACCTCTCCCCTAAAAGCTGTTATTTCAGTTAGGATGGCTACATTACTGGGTTGTAGAGGCTGAAGCTGTGGATCCACCATATTAAGGCCATCAGCAGCATTGTGTGTAGTAATCACTGACAATCTCGCTGAATCCACCTGTTTTTCTTTTACATTTACCTTCCCGACATCCACCCATCTAGTTGTGAGCACTCCTTGTGGTGATTTGTTTAGATTTTTTAGCTGTTGCTTTTGTTTTGTAGCATTTTTAGGTGTCCATGTATTAGAACTATCTCCTTAGTGCTACATTCCCCATGGTGATGTCAGCAGAAGTTAGGCAAAAACACCTTTTAATAATAATCTCCTTCACGTGACTTGATCTATCTTCTCCACTTGACTTGATTTCCATCACATTCTCCCTCTCAGACTTGATTTCCTGCCCACTTGGCCCCAATGCCTTTACTTTTATATTTTATATTTTTATAGCAAATTCCCAAACAGGTATTAATAGTATATTATAGATTCAGTCTGTAGATGTGTGATGATGAGTGATGGCTCTAAATTCCAAAAGAGGTATTAGTAGTATGTTACAGATTTATCAATCAATCAAAGTCTTTATTTAACCAGGCAATCACCGTTGAGCAAGCTAATTTTCGAGGTGGACCTAGGTTTGTTAACAAGGGACAATATACATGGGATGCAACACACAAGAAAATAGTATTAATACAAATAAAGTGAGATACAATAATACAGTATATACAAAGTATCAGCAGGTAGGATTGACAGTATTATATGTCTGGAACAGAAGATACAGCTAGTTTTGGGTAGGACACAACTTTTCATTAAAGTAAAGATATATACATAACAACCATGTATAAACCTGTATCACATATGCATGTACTGTATTTTTGATAAATATCAGGTGCACTAAACAAAAATAAAACCTAATATAAAAAGATATATAGTGATACAGTATGGAGAATTTAGAGCTGGAACCAGGGTCAAAGGAATTTGGAAGGGACAGATATGGGGGTAGAAAAAGGGGAGAGGAAGAGTCGATTATAAATGTGATCAGTCTTTTAACAGTAGTAATTAGAGTGTGCTTGGACTTATAGGAGTCACTATTTAAGGTAGACAGGCACAATACTCCTTATTATGATGTAGATATAGAGATTTAAAAGCTGTTAGGCTGATGGGGTAAGTTAATTTCAAAGTTTTTTACAGCTTGTTCAACAGTTGAGGGAGCACAAAGCTGATGGTTGCTCTGCCAATGCGGGATTTTGCTTTGTAAACATAAAGGTAGCTATATGAGGTGCTTCTCAGGGCATGCTTCCCCAAAGTGCACAAAGGTAAATAGACAGAGATGTACTGGGGCAGTTTATTTGAGATAGCTTTGTATGTCCAAACTGCAGCATTTTTTTTGCCGTCTGTAAGCAAGGGATGTAGATGTGTGATGATCAGTGATGGCCCCAAATTCCAAAACCGGTATTAGTAGTATATTATAGATTCAGTCTGTAGATGTGTGGCGATGAGTGATGGCCCCAAAACACACAGAAAGTGCGAGTCGAGGCATCGCCACCAAATGCTGCAGCAAGAGCAAAGATGATGGGGCAAAATTTAATAGTTCTCTCCTCTAGCAGTGTCAGTAGTGAAATGGTGCCTCTTCAAATGTGTGCTGAGCTACTGAAACTGCCAGCTCTACCACAAGTGCGATGATCAATAGCCAGGACTGACAGGCAGTCTTCCCTCACCAATATGCTGCCTACCCCATCAGTCAGGCGGTGTTGGGCCGGTCGAAATCATGTTTCCAACAGAGGTCCCTCCCTTCCCCTGCTGTCTCCTCATGCTCATCCCCAATCTGAGTGCTTGACTAATGCACTGTCTGCTCCTTGCTGCTACAGTCAGGGCTGTGGGTGCACATTCCATCAAGTGTCAGGACAGTCTCAGAAAACTATAACCAAGACCATCAGGTGACTGCCCTGGCAATGAAAATGTTACAGATATCTAGCAGCTGGTGATGGAACCTACAGGAAAAGAAAAACAGGTACACACACAAAAAAATTTAACTTTTTGGTAGTCTATGGGACAAGCAGTAAATAACTGACTGCTTGTTCTCACTTAAAAAATGGGAGCCCCAAATGTTGAGTTATGGGATTTGTCAGGCCCTGCATAATATATTTTTTCTTTGAAGCATGGTCCACAAAAAAAACTTACAACAAATTAATAAACTGCCTTCCTCAATTCACAGAAGCTGGGCCCTTGCTTTCAAACCACATGGATGTGTGCATCTTTCTATGTAGGCATGGAATCACAGGGCCTACAGTGACCTGCATTTCTGCTGTAATATGGATGTGTCCATGAAGGTCCAAATGAGGATATGATTCTGCTATCTCAAAAGGTAAGCCAATTCTTTGCAACAAACTTTGTTAATGCATCAGTTATGATTCAGATTAAAGTAACAAATAAAGGAAATTGTTGGGCTAGGGTTTCTAACCCTAACTCCTTACCCACTAGCCAACAAGCAACAAAAGAAAAAAGAAATTACAGTTTCAGCTGCCCTGAATTTTGAAGAATCAGAGGAGGGCTCTTTCTTGGGGATTTCACCCTTGCCCCATTTTGATATTATCTTTAAATGTACAAAATTGTGTCTACCCACATGCTACCAATAGACTGCTAGCCCTGCCTGAAGAAAACAAATTACATCTGATGTTATTTGATCATGCAATGGGGTGAGGGTAAGGGTAAGGGCTGAGAGCCCCTCAGAAGAGATGACCCCCTGATTCACGAAGATTCAGGGCTGTCATATGTTTTCTTTCTTTTTTTGCTTGGTGGTGGGGGAAGGGAGATAGAGTTGAGCACATTTCCCTACTTTTGTCACTTTACACTGAACCCTAACTGGTGCATTAACACAGTTTTTTTTTTGAAAGGTACATTGAATATAAGTAACAGCAGGTGTCTGCAGATTGGCCACAGCCTGCAAGAGGCTCTGCTGGGGAGACACAAGTACATGCGTAAACTTCTCCTATATGGATAGGCCCTGGAAGGGTTGGGGTGATGGGTAGGGTACACACTCCTCAGCCTATGCCAAAAGAAAATTCCTTCACCATAGTGGTGAGACAGGACAGACTGGAAGAGGCACACAAGGTAGTGCCTAAAGAGGCTAGGCAAATTTTACTTTTTAGTCACCCATTCCAGGAGGTTCTGGGTGCCATGCAAATATAAAATGCACAGAACAATAGCAAAGATAAGATAAAAAAGTAAAACAAGGCTAAATATAAAACAGCAGGCTAATAATAATAGTTGAAATACAGCAAAAGCCTGAACAGCAGCAGCTAATAAAGGCTAACATTAATGCCTAGAGGAGTAAGTTCAGGAAGGCTTGACTGAACAGGTGGGTCTTGACGTGGGCTTTGCATGCCTGAACTGAAGGGGCCTTCCCTGACAGCTGGAGGAAGCAAATTCCACAGGATGAGGCTGGTGACATTAAATGCTCTGTTGCTGATATAGTTACCTTGTCCTGGGAATCACTAGGAAGCCACTAGAGGAAGAGCAAAGGAAGGGATTTATGTTGCAGGTGTAAGAAGATCCAATAAATAGCCAGGGCCAAAACTGTGTAGTGCCTTAAAGGTGAGCAAGCCCACCTTCAAGAGAACCCTGCACCTGACGATCAGCCAGTGCAGTCAATGCACAACCAGGGTGATATCACTATACTTAGGCTGTCCAGTCAACAACCTAGTGGTTGCACTCTGCACTAGCTGAAGCTGATGGAGGGTTCCCCAAGACCCTGAAGAGGATGGCATTAGGATGAAATGGGGGTCCTCAGAAGAGGAAGACCCAAGGTGGGATGAAGATGCACTCAGCCTAAGAGGAAGCACAGACTTGGGAGGGAGAGCTGGAGAGTAAATAGAAGTAAAGTGCCTCCTGGCACTGTTGCAGGGCAGGCTAGTGAGATAATCCAGTGGATTGCTCGGCCAATAGGTCACAGGTGGTAGCTGGCTGTCCTTGTCCGTATCGCACAAAATATAGTGACCCATCTGCCTAGCCTGTCTGTCTCATCTCCATTGAATAATATTCAGACCCCTACCATTGCTGCATCAGTATCAGTGGGGTGACCTCCAAAAAGGGACACAAATTATCGTGTATATATTCCCATCAATGCTCCATTACTGGATATACAGTTCTCCCCTACGACTGACCACCAAACTGCTACTCGGTGTCTCGACACAATGTCATAACCCCAGCTGGAGCACCCAAAAAGAATGGCAATAGAGCAAGAAAAGGAGGACCAAAGACAGCCCCTTCTTCCTATCTCTTGCAGCCCTTATGAAAGTTTTATTCTTTCTACTACTTTGTATTGGAAATGTGGAAATCAACCCAGGCCCCCCTGAGTGTATCACTTCACTAGCAGACCTAACCTCAATCAAAGGCCTCAGTTTTCTACATATTAATGCATGCAGCCTCCTGAAAAAACTTACATTAATACAAGCCTGGGTTGCCCATACCTTGCCACACTTTCTCGTGGTATCTGAGACATAGCTCAAACCCACCACAGCAGATAGGGACGTTAATCTACCCAACTATCAGCTATACAGAGCGGATCACCTAACAAGGGGCGGTGGAGTAGCTATATATGTAAAGTCCAGTATACCTGTTTCCTGCTTTACTGCAACCTCGATGCCCAAAGAATTTGAATGTATATCCCTCAAAGTATCTCTCCCCAGCACAGCAGCTTTCCATCTATTTGGCTGCTACAGGCCCCCCTCTGCTGACCATAAGCTTTTATCCCACTGGTGAATCTATTCAATCCAGGCTCTGAAGAAGTCGTTATCCTAGGTGATCTGAATCTAAACTGACTTTCCAAGGCAGCTGCACCTTTGGTATCATTCTGTGATACACATGGGCTCACACAACTGATAAATGAGCCGACAAGAATAAACTTAAAGAATAGAAACAACAGCACACTACTTGATATCATGCTGGTGAACAAACCCCATCTATTCACACACACTGGAGTGCTTTTCAGTGACATAAGTGATCACTGCCTCATTACAGGAGTAAGATCTTCCAGCAAACCAACAACTCCAGCAAAATTGTTAATGAGAAGATCCAAGAAAAACCTCAATTTTGAAGGATGCCTGCATGATCTAGCTCACTCTCCAAGCTGGCAAGAGTTTTATCTTGCACACTCTGTGGTAAAGGCACGTCAGGTGTTAAAAAGTGCCCTTAATACTCAAGCCCCAATCACTAGTGTCCAAATAAAAAACAAATATTGCCGCTGGTTTTCAGCTGACCTCAAATCTGCACTGTTGGAGAGAGAGAGAGAGAGAGAGAGAGAGAGAGAAACTATGGAAGTTGGCAAGAAAAACCAAGAACCCAAATGACTGCGTGTTATTTATGAAAACCAGGAACAGCTGCACCAAGAAAGTAAGAGATGCAAAGGCTACCTTTTATTTGGCTGAACTTGACTCCCCCTATCACAATCCTGCTAGGTTCTGGGGCACCATCAAGGGTATTGTAGGGAAGGATTCTAGCACCTCTCTACCAACTCAATTGCACCACAATAATGGCTCTATCTCTGGCAAAATGGAAGTTCTGGATGCTTTCAATAACCACTTCACAGCGGCTGGCCTTGCCTTTGACACCTCTCCCAGCTAATCTGCTGTGTTCACAACTAAGCTCCCAGTACACTGGTGATCAGAGAGCTGATTCTCACTCCTCCTTCAAACCTGTCCTGCTGAAGCAAGTAGAGGATCTTTTATGGCAGTTGGATATTAAAAAAAGTACAGGGGCAGACTCTCTTGACCCCTGCTTTCTAAAGATTGCATTTCACGTACTTGCAGTTCCCCTAACACATCTCTTTAACCTATCTTTAACCTCTGGTTCTATTCCTACAGTGTGGGAAGACAGCCCAAGTGGTTCCCCTTCTAAAATCAGGGGACCCTATGGACCTTAATAACTACAGGCCCATTTCCATTCTTCCAGTGCTATCCAAGATGCTAGAGAAGATAGTGAGCATCCAGCTAAGTGAATATCTTGATGATGCTAACCTCTTGAATCCAGCTCAATCTGGGTTTGGGGCCAGGCACAGCACTATCTCTGCACTGGCCAAAGTTACAAATGACTGGTAAACCGAATTGGATAAAAAGAATAGTGTCTGTGCAGTATTTCTTGACCTAAGCAAGGCATTTCGAACACTGTGGACCATGAGCTGCTACTCTCTTCCTTGCATTCCACTGGCCTAGATCCACCCTTCCTTAAATGGTTCAGGTGTTACCTTATGGATAGGTCACAGCAGGTGAAAGCTGAAGGTGATCTATCCCCACTGAAACCACTGCTAAGAGGAATTCCGCAAGGATCTATCCTGGGCCCTATCCTTTTTCCATCTACATTAATAATATTGATTCAAATCTCACCAAAGCCACTGTCCACCTCTTTGCTGATGACACTGTTTTGTATGTCAGCAACCCATCACCTGCAGTTGCCCGTGAAATTTTACAAGCAGAATTCTCCTTGCTGCAATATCAATTACTTGAGAAAATGCTTCTTTTAAATGCAAAGAAAACAAAAGCAATGTTTTTCTCCAATCAAACCACCAGCACCTCCTCACTAAGCAGTCTCCCCCAGCTATGCACTATCCTAGGAGAAAATCTGGAGTATGTAGAAAAATTCAAATACTTAGGTGTGTGCATTGATAGCAGACTTGA
Source organism: Neoceratodus forsteri (assembly GCA_016271365.2). NCBI lineage: Eukaryota > Metazoa > Chordata > Ceratodontiformes > Ceratodontidae > Neoceratodus > Neoceratodus forsteri. The sequence goes on from CM057457.1 coordinate 417,171,725, forward strand.
CTTCATACATCATATTGAAGAACTGCTGAAAAACCTTCACCAAAGGCTTGGCCTATTGTATAGAATAAAACATTTCCTAACCAGAGACTCAAAGATGAGGTTAGTCCAAGCCACTTTTATTTCAGTTGTTGACTATGCAGACTTCCTTTATAGTCACTGCCCCATCTCCTACCTAAGCAAGCTGGACACCCTGTACCATAGAGCAATAAGATTCATAACAGATCTTCCATCCAACCCACATCATTGCTCTGTCTTTGCTGTTGTTGGATGGGTTTCCCTACATCTCAGAAGGAACAGAAATGCAGCACTATGGATCTACAGAGCATTGTCTAAAAAACTTCCAAATTATATTCTAGACTGTTTCACCCAGGCCATAGCTAGCTCCTATGCCCTAAGAAGCAACAGCCTCATCATGCTCAAAATACCTAAAGTCAACACCCAGACAGGGAGGGCGGCAATCAGCTATCCCCTAGCTATGGCATGGAATACCCTACAGAAATCCCTAAAGCTGTCCAATCTCATACCTATAGCATTCTTCAAACAGCTTTGTACAGGTTTCTTCACAGAGAAATGCAACTGCTACCACAAGAGCTAGTCTTGCTATTTCACAACCCCCCCTTCCAGACAGCCATCATTTATGGCATAGAAACATAGACTTTGATGGCAGATAAGGACCGCTAGGCCCATCTAGTCTGCCCATTTCCCTACCTACAGGATAGGCCGCAGATCCTAGTTAACCAACAACCTTTATCTTCCTGCCCCCCACAAGAATTGCCTTATGTCTGTCCCATGCATTCTTGAATTCTCCCACAGTTTTAGACCCCACAGCTTCCTCAGGAAGGCTGTTCCATCATCCACTACCTCTCTGGAAATAATACTTCCTCACATTGCCCCTGAACTGCCCTCCTTCTATCTTTAAATTGTGTCCCTTGTTCTTGCAAGTCTCTTTTTCTGAAAGATGCTACCCTCTTGGACTTTGTTGATTCCATTGAGGTACTTAAAAGTTTCTATCATGTCCCCCCTCTCCCTTCTTTCCTCAAGGGTATACATATTAAGCTCCTTTAGTCTCTCCTCATATGGCTTCTCTTGCAGACCCTGCACCATTTTAGTTGCCCTCCTCTGGACTGCCTCTATCCTGTCTATGTCCTTGCGGAAATAGGGTCTCCAGAACTGGACACAGTATTCCAGATGGGGTCTCACCAACTGTCTGTACAGAGGGATAACAACTTCCTGTTTTCTGATGCAGATGCCTCTCCCTATACATCCTGGTATACCCCTGGCCCTCCCTAATGCCTTCTCACATTGCTTGCTAACCTTAAGGTCATCTGATATGATTACCCCCAGGTCCCTTTCCTGTTTTGTTGTTGTTAGTATCTCCCCACCCATTGTGTATTCTTCCACTGGGTTCTTGTTTCCCAGGTGCATTATTTATTATTTTGCACTTTTTTGCATTGAATCCTAGCTGCCATACGTCTGACCATTCCTCCAACCTTGCCAAGTCCCTTTTCATCCTTTCCATGCCTCCTTGTGTATCAGCCCTGTTGCAGATCTTTGTGTCATCTGCAAAAAGGCATACTTTTCCTTCCAGTCCCTCTGCAATGTCACTGATGGAGACATTAAAAAGGACTGGACCCAATACTGAACCCTGCAGTACCCCACTAGTAACCACCCTTTCTTCAGAGTGGACTCCATTTACAATTACCTTCTGTGTCCTGTTGTCCAGCCAATGTTTTACCCAGGCTACCACCCTGGGACCCACTCCCAGGCTGGTTAATTTGACTATCAATCTTTTGTGTGGGACTGTGTCAAATGCCTTGCTAAAGTCTAGGTAGGCCATGTCCACAGCCCCTCCCTGGTCTACTACTTTGGTCACCAAGTCAAAGAAATCTATTAGATTCATCTGACATGACCTTCCCGCTGTGAACCCATGCTGCCTTGGATCCTGTGCTGTACTGACCTCTAGGTACTCAACTATTCTTTCCTTTAGAAGTGACTCCATCACTTTCCCTACCACAGAGGTCAGACTGACAGGTCTGTAGTTTTCTGCCTCTGTCTTGGTCCCACTTTTGTGAAGGGGAATCACATCCGCCATCCTCCAGTCTTTGGGTACCACACCATCCTCCCATGATTTATTAAAAAGAGTAGCCAGTGGTTTCACTAGTTCCTTCCTTAATTCTTTTAGAATTCTGGGTGAATTCCATCAGGACCCATTGCTTTGTCCACCTTCAGTTTTAGGAGTTCTTGCAGAACCCTTTCTTCTGTGAAAGGACTGGGATCGACCCCCTATCACGAGTGCTTCTGTTAATTGGATTAGGCACTTCCCTCCTCTTTTTGAATACTGAGCAGAAATATTTGTTCAGTATTCCTGCTTTTCATTGTCCCCTCTGCCCACCCACCGTTCATTCTATTCAACCTCACTGTCCCTCCTTTGTCTTTCTACACTCGCTGATGTACCTATAAAAGGTTTTATCCCCCTTCTTAACTGAGTTGGCTATCTTTTCCTCAGTTTGGGCCTTTGCTATTCTGACTTCCATCCCTGCTTCTTTCTGCCTTAACTGGTACAGCTCTCTGTCCTGCTCCTTCTGTGTTTCCTTATACTTCCGGAATGCTATCTTTTTCTTCCTGACTTTCACAGCCACCTCTCTTGAGAACCATAGTGGCTTTTTCTTTCATTTTGATTTGTTTATTTGCTTCACACAAAGGCTTGTTGCATCTGTGATGGCAGTTTTGATAATTCCCCATTGTTGCTCCACACCTCCTTCTAGCCTGTTTGCTAGTGCTTTTCTTGCCAAAGTCAGCCCTCCTAGAGTCCAGTACCCTCACTTTTGTATGGCTTGACTCTGTAGCTGAGTTTAATGTGAACCACACTGTTTGATGGTCACTTGTCCCCAGATGGCAACCTACTTCTAGATCTGAGATCCTCTCACTGCCCCCATTTGAGAGTATGAGGTCTAAGATTGCTCCCTCATGAGTGGGTTCTGAAACTAGCTGTCTAATGCCTGCCACCTGTAGGGCATCAAGAATGGCCCTGCTCTTGGATGTGGCTGCAGCAAATGTGCTCCAGTTAACATCTGGCATATTCAGGTCTCCCATCAACAGTATCTCCCCTTTCTCTGCCATTCAAAGAATGCCTTCCATCATATCCTTGTCCATTCCTTCCCCCTGACATGGGGGTCTGTACACAACCCCTGTGCGGATTGTGGTGGCCTTTCCAGTCTCCAAGGTGACCCACAGTGCCTCCTCTCCTCCCTGTTTACTCTTTTGTTCAGTTGCTTTTATCCCTTCCTTTACATAGAGAGCTACTCCTCCACCTTTTTAATTCTGTTCCACAGTTCTCCCTCCCAGTCGGCCACCATTTTTATAATACCCCAGTTCCATTTAACTCTACCTAACTACCTACTACCTACCTAATCCTTCTCCCACTAATTTCTGCCCTTACATCATTCCTAAATGCTCCCCATCCATCCTAGTATTACACTATGCTGTGTGTATGCCTTGACTCCTCTATTGGGATATGTATATACTTTATTTTTTAGTATAATTTGCCTATAACCTATCTTGTCATGTATGTCCTAACCAACTTCTTACTCTTGATCAGTGTATTTACAAGTGCTTTTTCTGTATCTGTTATGCATATGTAAGTGCACTGATGTATCTGTTGTGTACCAACTATTGAACCTTGACCGTATCAGGTCCATCTTGTAAATGAGCCTTGCTCAATGATGTTTGCCTGAATAAATAAAGATTTGATTGATTGCAGACAAATGACATGGCAAGAACTGAGGCAGGGGTAGTGCAGGGGAATTTGTTGCAGCAGGGTAGGGGTCTTATGCAGGTAGTGTGTACAATGGTACTGATCAAGGAGTTACCTGTGTATGGCTGTAAAGAGAAGAGGGCTCTCTGCAGCAGCACTTTCTACAACTGGTTGATGGAATGGTGCAGAGAAGAGAGCTTTAGCTACATTGGAGAATGGGGGCCAGCTGAGGTGGTTTTGGAATGCTACAAGGGTGAAGGTCTGTATCACATAACCACTGACATTGTCAGCAGAAAAGGACAAGTAGGCCCTAGTCTCCATTTTTCAATTTTATTCTGAGACCACTGACTATATGTGGCCACTGGTGTATTCCCCTCACCCCTTTTCTCTATCTAATATGTCCCTGTTCCAAGCCCATGCATGCTTGAAGCATCTCTCAGTCTGCCCCCACTATCTCCTCTGGTGAGCAATTCCCTTCAGTCGTCACCCTTTCTTTGAAGGAGCCATTTTCTCACATCTCTCCACAATGTCCCCCATAGTTTCACTGCATTCCTCCATGTTCTGGTGCCTTTTATTCTCTGAAAATAGACCCTCCACCAGCACCCTGTTCACACTTGTGAAGTACTTGTAGGTTTCAATCATGTTCCTTCTCAGTCTTCTCTCCCCAAGGGAGTACATTTTGTTTTCCTGCAGCCTTTACACATATGGGTTCTCATGCACCCCTCACACCTTTTTTTGTTACCCTCTCTGTATCACCTTCACCTTGTTAATGTCCTTGCAGAGTGGTGGCCTCTAGAAGAACACTATTCCAGGTGGACCTCATTAGTGAGCCAAACAATGGCAGCACCACCTACCTCCTCCTATTAGATGTCCCCTTTCAATGCAACCCAGCACCCTACTAGCCTTTCCCACTGTTTTGCCACACTGACGAGCCTCCTTGTGATCGATCATTAGAAATGATAACCCTAAGATCTCTTTCTTGCTTGGTGACAGTGGTTCTTCCCCCCATCTTATACTCAACTCCTGGGTTTCAATGTTTAGATGTATTACCTTGCTGGCTTTGGCACAGAAGCTCAGCTCCCACTCCATAGGCCACTCCTTTAGTTTCCTTGGCTCCCTTTGCATTCTCTCCACCCCTTTACACATGTCCATCCTGTTGCAGATTTTTGTATCATTCATAAAGAGACACACCTCCCCCCAGCTTCTCCACAATGTTCCTTATGAAAACAGTTGAAGAGGACCACTCCACTGCCTGTCCCTGTGGCACGCAGCTAGTATCTCAGCTGGTCCCTGAGTGTCTACAATTTTCCACCACCCTTTGTCTTTAATCCTTCAACAAGTTTGATACCCAGCTTATCACTCTGCCCCCCACGTCTGGGCTGCTTAGTTCCTTAATTAGCCTCCTTTGCAGCACAGTGTTGAAAGTCCTACTGAAGTCTAGACAGGCCACATTCCCTGCTCTCCCTTGATCCACCTCCCTACTAATCCAGTCAAAGAACTCTGTGAGAAGAGTTAGACATGACCTCCTCCTGTGAAACCATGCTGCTGGTTATCCTACTCCCCACAGAACAGGACTTCTGTCCTTAGTGGGAGGTGCAAATGTTACATGGATAATCATTTAAACTAACCGGGGGGTGACTGTGTTTACAAGAGAGGCAGAAATTGCCCATCTGATACATGATGAAGAAACAGGGAGCCACGGCCCGAGGAGAAGGTGCTCCCCCAAGGCAGGGGCACAAAAAGGAAAGGGTGCAGACAATGCAGAGGGCAAGTATGGTTTCAATCAATCAGTCAATGTCTTTATTCAGCCAGGTGGAACACCATTGAGCAGGGCTCATTTACAAGATGGACCTGGTAGTTTAAATAACAACAACAAGTCACAATACAACAATTAGGCTTAGCAACGTTAGCAGTCTACAGTATGTACAGTCATTACAAGTGAGAATGGTGTGGCTTATCACAGTGGTGTACAATAATTTACAAATAGCAATGTAAGACATGACACTGAGAACAGAACAAGGCAGCATAATTTACAGGCATGGTACCAAAGGCAGTCAGCATACCACTATGTGCAGGTTCTGTACAAGGCAGGTTTCTGATAGACAGTAGAGTACAATATTATATTGGATGAGGTCTAGACCAGCAAGGCATTACATGGCCTAGGAGAAGACTATAAAGCAAGGACACTGAGGGCACAGGATAACAGACATATCACTGCAAACATCATAGTGAGCAGTAATCTAGGGACCAGTGATCACTGTACAGTGTGGTTCAACATTAAAACAGGTGTTAAAGCAAACCACACAAAGACAAGGGTCCTGGGCTTTAGGTTTAAACCAAGGATGCAAAAAGAGAAAAGTAAAAAAAAGCCAAGAAGCAGGAAGGTTAACACGAGAAAAGGGGTTATTGGGAGAGACAAGGAGCAGGACAGGCAGTAAGAAAGTTGGGTTGCAGGCAGGGAGACAGTAAGGTATAGAATACCATGTGCAGATAATGCAAAGAATCTGGACCTCAAAGTCATCCTGAGGGAGGTTGGCCTGGACTTGATGGCTGTAACTGAGTCATGGGGCACTGGCAGTCATGACTGGGACATGGTCATACTAGGCTACTCTCTGTTCAGGAGAAACAGGAAGGGCAGGAAGAGTTGTTCTGTATGTTAGAGGGAGAATAAAGGCTATAGAAACACAGGGGGGACCTGGTGTAGAAGGAAGGGTTGGAGGTGCTATGGGTCATCCTAGAGACAGGGACTTGGACCACTACCCATACAGGGGTAGTATACATACCTCCAACACAGGTAGAGAACTTAGATAAGGCACTAGTGGAAGATGTTATAAGGATGGCAGATAAGGGAATAGTACTGCTAGTTGGTAACTTCAGTCTTCCAGATGTGAATTGGAGACTTCTAGCTACAGCCTCAGTAAGGGGTTGGACCATACTTGACTCACATCAGGGGACATTTCTCAGGTAGCTAGTCAGTGTTCCCAGTTGGGATAGAACAGTGCTGAACCTCGTGCTTATTAAGTTTTATCATTGCAGACATCATAGTGGCCTGTCATCTAGGGACCAGTGATCACCATATAGTGCTGTTCAACATTAAAGCAGGTGCCAAAGCAAACCACATGAAGACAAGGGTCCTGGGCTTTTGGATGATGATTTTAAAAGAAAGAAATGAGAGAATACCTCTGAGGCTGCCTAGTGGGGGAGGACAGCCACAGAAGGGTAAAGGTACAGTGGGAAAAAAAATAGGGAAGGGATAATTCAGGCAAACAGCTTCTGCATGAAGTAGGCAAGCAAAAGCAAAAACAAAAGACCATCATGATAGTCTAAAGAAATGACCACAGTAGTGAAGAAAAAAGGGTGGCACTCAGTAGGTACAAAGAAAAGCAGAGGGAAGAAAACACAGATGGGTACAAAGTAAAACAGGAAAGCAGGTAAAGCAGTGAGGCAAGCAAAGGTATAGACAGAAACAAGGCTATCTAATGGGATAACTAAAGGATATGATACTTTTTTCAGATACAGAAGTGAGAAAAGGGAAACAAGATGGATAGTCAGAATAAGCAGGATGACTGAGGGAGACTGCACAGGATCATGACAAAGCAAGCATCTAGAACAGGTACGTACTTTGGTTAAATTTCCACAGTAAAAGGGGGAATGGATGACCAGGGAGCAACAGGAAGAATTGGGGATGAGTGAAGTATACAAGTCCATTTTCAGTGGAAAGAATCCTGGAGGGACTTGCAAATGTGAATGTGTACAAAGCTTGGGACTGGAAGGGATACACCCAAGGGCAATAAAGGAACTCAGGTAGTTGATTGCTGTATCTCTGATGGCGTTATTCAGCTGGTCACTGGAAATAAGCTTGGTTCCAGAGATGGGAGGAGAGCAGATGTGGTCCCATTTAATAAGAGTGGCAGCAGGGTGGAGGCAAACAACTGTAGTCCTGTCAGTCTCACATTAGTTTGTGTGGAAGGTAACGGATGCCCTGTTAAAGGAGAGGTTAGAGAAGTATCTTAAATCTAATAAGCTACAATACCAATGGCAACATGGAATCATGGAGGTGTGGGAGGTCATGCCAGATGAATCTGATTGACTTGTTTGACTAGGTGACCAGGGAAATAGATTAGGGGAAGGCAGTAAACATTATCTATTTGAACTTCAGCAAGACTTTCAACACTGTACAATACAAGAGACTGAAAGAAACTGAGCAGTCTTAGGGTGGCATTCAAAGAAGAAATTCCTTCATACTTCCCACAAGTTTCTTTTCTGTTAGCTCCAACATGGCCAATGGGAATTAACTTTTCACTCCCTTACCTTCAGTGATTTATTCAGTTCAGGAGAGGGGTTAAGGTGCATCAACACAGCAATCCTTCATACTGGGTAAGGCTTTTTATAGATCATACCTAGATAAGCATATCTCTGTCAGGAATTCTGAATGTATTTGTGTTTATTACTCCTCAACCCAGCTTCCAAGAGACATGTGATTTTCAAACACTGTAAGACCTTCAGGAGGTGATGAGACCCTTACTCTTAGGTTCACATTGCTCTAACAGTGTAATACAATCTAACATATTGGTTTCAGGCCCTTCCTCAGTTGAACTCCCAAGCTGGTAATATGCACATGGTATAATGACTGGCAATGGCAGGGCTGAGGTGCATACATCCTAATTATTGCTTTTAAATGAGATTATGAGTACTGATGTTCTGCAGGGTACCCCCCCACACACACACACAAATCCAAGGTGGGCCCCTCAGGTCAGGTGGGCCCATACAGGTATGTCCAGGTGAACCACAGCAGAATGAGACTGATCTTCTAGCTCTACAGGCAAACCATGACCTTGATCATATGAAGGGTCAAGATGATGATAGCAGGGTCCACAAAGAAAATCCTGACTTGAATGTACTTTCTGTTGAGGAAAAGATCCCTCAAAAGAGGAGAAGGAAGGTGACTGGACAGAGCCTAAAAGAAAGATTCCAATATCTCCCCTGTTTGATTTATCATCTCTAACCGATCTCATAATAGAAGCTTGTAGGACATTACAGTTAAAGGAGGTACAGGCCATGGAGGCTTTGGTGTGATTCTGATAATGTCTGATTCTTCTAATGCAAAGAGGCATTTTCCAAACATTGTGCACCACAACTAGATTATCAAAACAGGAATGAGAAGGCAAGAACCAGAGAAATAATAATAATAATAATAATAAATAATAATTTTATTTGTATAGCACCTTTCAATGTATCAAGGTGCTGAACAACTTTAAAAACAGTTCAAAACACTACATAAAAACAGAACATGTACATAAAATCAACATATAACGAAATAGAGTATTAATAATAAAATCCAAGCATTAATAAATAACTTAATTGTCTAAAAAAGCCATATTCCACAAATAGGTTTTCAAATCCCCCTTGAAAAGTTCCACGGAGGTGCACTGCCATAACCGACATGGTAGAGAGTTCCAAAGAGTGGGTGCAGCATGTGAAAACGTTCTGCTGCCAGAAGATTTTAAACTCACTCTTGGGATCTCTATCAACCCCATGTCGGCCGAGTGGAGTAATCGGTCAGGGCAGTAAGGAGCCAGGAGGTCTTTCAGATAGGCTGGACCCTGGTCGTGAAGGGCTTTAAAAGTCAACAAAATGACTTTAAAGGTGATCCGCCACCGCACAGGCAGCCAGTGCAGTTTGCACAGCACGGCAGTGATATGTCAGAACCGACTTGTCCCAGTCAAAACCCGGGCTGCAGCATTCTGCACCAGCTGTAGGCGATGGATTTCAACCCCAGAATGCCCAAAGTACAGGGCATTGCAGTAGTCCAAGCGTGAGGATACAAAAGCGTGGACCAAAGTAGGCAGGGAGTCAGACGGAACAAGATGCCTAATCCTGGCAATATTCCTAAGATGATAAAAGGAAATCTTGACAACGGCTGACACCTGAGCTTTGAGAGTCAGCCTTTCATCAAGAATAAACCCAAGGCTACGCACCCGTTCTGAGGACAGCAGAGATACTCCACCAAGGACAATTCCAGATGGAGCACCGATATCCAGCCTCACCACCCGACCACCTGGGTCCTCTACCAGCACCTCTGTTTTCTCCGAGTTCAACTTTAGCCAACTAGAATCCATCCAGTCTTGGATCTCCCCCAGACAATTAAACACTGAGAGAGCTCCAATCTGGTTGGGTGCAAAAGACAGATAGAGCTGGGTATCATCAGCATAGCAGTGAAACCTCAGCCCATATCGTCTAATGATACCTCCGAGGGGCAGCATATACACTGCAAACAACATGGGTGACAGCACGGATCCCTGGGGCACTCCACACAACAGAGGAATTGGGTCAGAGGAAAAAATTCCCGACACAACTTTCTGCGATCTCCCGGTAAGGAATGACGTGAACCATTGCAAAACGGTTCCAGACATTCCACAGATTTGCCCCAGGCGAGCTAACAACACCATGTGGTCCACTGTGTCAAAGGCTGCAGAGAGATCAAGAAGAACAAAAATGGAATGTCTCTTCTGATCCCTCGCCATCAGAAGATCATTTAACACCCGAACCAGCGCAGTCTCGGTGCTATGTCTTTTACAGATGCCCGACTGGAAGGATTCGTAGACATTATGGATGGTTAAATGGTCATCCATTTGAACCACTACGACCTTCTCAATGACCTTCCCAATAAAGGGGAGGTTAGAGATAGGTCGATAATTAGAAAAACAGTCCGGGTCCAAGGGAGCTTTCTTCAAGAGAGGAGTTACCACTGCCTCTTTCAAGGAGCAGGGAAACTCACCTAATTCCAAGGAGCACCAGACTATTTGCACCAGGACTGGACCGATGATGTCTAAACAGCCCAGAATGAGGGGAGTCGGACCAGGATCCAAACCACAACTTGTGGGATGCATAGAATAGATGATCCTCATGATGTCCACGAACTCAGGTCGTCGAAAGGAACTCCAGGAGAAATGAGGCACTGTCATCTCATGCTGTCCAAGAGCCTCACCCATAGAGCTTACCGGACCCAGGTTCATCCTGATGTCGACCACTTTAGTTGCAAAGTATCGAGCGAGCTCATCGCACTCTGCTTGCAAAAAAGCTTTCCGAACATGCAGGCAGGCTGGGTTGCACTGTCTGTCTACAGTTCGGAACAGCTGAGCCGGTCGATTCTGAGCAACTGCAATCTCCCTGGACAGGAATTCTGCCTTCTTATGGGCGATTGCAGATTGATAGCTAACATAATGTTCCATCAATCTAGAGTGGTCGGCATCGAGGGTGGACCTGCGCCAGCGATGATCTAACCTTCGCCCCTGTCTCCGCATCTCCCTCAGGGTCCCATCAAACCATGGGGCTCCGAGACAAAGGGATAGGGGGCGCTCATGAACAGGAGCAATAGAATCCAGAGCCATCATGACGGCCTTATTATAGACCAGCACCAATGCTTCTGGGCTATTGCTCACCAAACCGAAGGATGAGAGGTCAAGGACCGCCGCTAGACCTTGTGGAGTAACATTCTGTAATGGGCGGTACCTGACCATCTCCACAGGGGCTGGTCTTCTCAGGGGGGTGCAAAAATTGAACCTAATGATGTGGTGATCAGACCAGGCGACTGGTTCCACCCCCATGTCGGATGCGTTGATCCCTAGAAGGAAGACTAGGTCTAAAGAGTGACCAGATTTAAGCGTAGCAGTGGAAACCACCTGTGTGAGGCCCAAAGAAGACATTAATTGGAGGAAGTCATTACCAAAGTTTGAGAGTTCATCGTCGACCCAGGCGTTGAAATCATCCAGAACCATCAATCTGGGTGACTCAAATGACATGTTGATGAGGAAGTCTGCTACTTCCTGTAAGAAGCGTCTCCCATCTCTGGGTGGACGGTAGATGAGAACGATTCGAACGCCTACACCTGCTATGACTATACACTCAAAAGACCCAGCCTCACCTACTACCACATTCGTGAGACCCAATTCCATCTTAAAACAGACTGCAACCCCCCCCCGCCCCTGCAGTCCAATCTCGGGCGGTGTATCACCGAGTACCCGGCCGGAATCATGGCCTCCAAAATAGGGCCAGAGTTTTCATCCAGCCAGGTCTCGGTAATGCAAGCCAAGTCAGCCGAACCAACAAGATCGGCAATAACAGTGGTCTTATTCCTAACAGACCTGGCAATGCATAGCACCGCCCAAGTTGGACAAACTTCGGGGGTTGTCAAGCCCATCTGCCCACTAATTTCCATAGTGCCCTTGGGTATGGATACCAGACAGGGAGAACCTCGATCTGGATTCCATTTCGCCCAGGCGCCTTCTGGACTGGACTACCCTATTACGATGAACCCACTCGTTCATCCACCCCTGTTCGACAACCCCCCCTCCTACGAACAATGCCCAGTGCTCTACAGCGCTGGTAGGTGTCAAAATGAAGAGGAGGAGTGACAAAGGGGTGAAGGGCACGAAGCGAGGAGGATGAATAATGCACCACCGTGGGGGCTAAAGGCCAGCACATGTTGCTACTTAAATAAAATAAACCAAAACTCACAACAAAACTAATTAACAATCGGCTAACAGAAAACGTGAATATAACCTTAGGAGAGAAGAAAAAAAAAAGGAAAAAGTCTACACCTGAGCTATTACCCACCCCCCTGGATTGCTCTCACCATCAGGAAGAAGAGGGCAAGACACTCTCACTGCCTAGCCCTTATGGGATATAGCAACAGAGGACAAAGAAAAAAAACTCCTCCCAAGTTCTCTCACAACAGGGAGGGAGATGTTATTTGTTCATTTCCTCACAGGAAGGAAACAGAATAAATCAACTAAATAAACATACAAAGCTGAAGGACACAAAGACCTCTCACCCCCAGTGTCCAAAAGCCATAATACTCAAAAACAAAACAGGTCAAAAACAAAGCAAGGTTCCTTAAAATTAATATGTCCGTATCAGACAGGAGACAGTTGGGTATGGTGCAGAAAAAGTCAAGGAATTTTGCCGAGGTAGTTCAGAAATCTGTAAAATTTGGTCTGGAAAAAGACAGCTCGACTCGTGCCCCGTATTTCTCCCAGACAGGTAATCTTTGGAGGAGTCCAAGCTACCCTTACCAAAGAATCACGAAAAGTACCACAGAAGTGGCAGTCCTCATGGTTCAAGGGGGTGGGGTACTCCAGCCAGCTCCCCGACTAAGAAAATACCCCCAAATCCCCTGCAGCATAGCAAAAGCTCCAAACCAAGACACCTACCAAGCGTTAGACAAACAGAGGCTGGCACCAAAATTTCACAGCCAGTTGATAAGGCGAAGACTTTAAAAAACCTCACTCAAACGAGGCACCTCAGCACTCTAAATTTTTGAGCTGTTCAAAATTTTAAACTTGACCAAGTCAGACAGCACCAAAGGTCAGGATTCTAAAAAGAAAGAAGAAAAGGGCAAACCCAGCCAGTGTCACTCCATCACAAATCCACCACCAGGGTTCTGAATAACATAGAAACAGCGGGCTCTTCAAGCCTTATTCCCAACAGAATAAACACGTCTCTCAGTCACGAAAAAGTCCGGCGCCACCTGTTCCAGGACGATCCAAAACTCCACGACCTTTTCAGTCCACCAAAAAATCCCAAGGAACAAGTCTTCACATCCACATGGACCAAAGGGCTCCCCGCTCTCTCCGCCGAACTCGTCCAAGAACTGAAAACTAAGGGGAGGGAGCAGAAACAAGAGAACCCCTCTGGCCTTCCTCCGCTAAATGGATCCTGTCGGAACTCCGAAAATACCGCCGCAGGTCCGTGACAGCCAGAAAGCTCAACGATGTTCTCCCACAGTAAATCCTGCTGAAACACCGCAAACACCCAAGAGTCCATAAAATCCAGAAAAAATAAATTAAAATAGCGCAAAACTAAAAATAGAATGAAAATTCGAAACTCAAGTGACGGCAACACGCCCATCCTGGCGGCCTTCAATACATCCGGGCATTATCCTGTGATCCTTCTCCAAAGAAAGCACCTACTGAGACCACAGGTGAGATGTTATCCATTTTTGGAGAATTCCAAGAACTGGGAAACCCCTCACTTGGCAGATTAAGCTGTACATAATTTGGTTAAGCAAACAACTATACTGACTGAAGGATCTTTGCCCTTAACTGCAATGCATGATAAGAGACTGGACACTGCATGCAGAAGAGCCTTTGCCTCCAATGGAGTAAATCTTTGCACCTCCTATGCATCTTTGTTTCCAGAGCTCTGCACTCCTGGATTTCAGCTCTGGGTAGTATTATTAGTATTAATGTATTCATGGCATCCTTTTCTAGAGGCTTAAGGCACCATTATATAAAACCAGGGATAACTTTAGTCACTTCTATAATTCAACATTCTAAGTAACATAAAATAAATGAAAGAAAACAAAATAAAATAAAAAACTACATTAAATACATTTGTTAATCAGAGTGTGGAGGATACCAAACCATCCCAAATGCTTGCTGAAATAAATACAGTTCCAGGCCCCTTTTAAAGGCTTTCACTTAAGGGCTCTAAATAAAGTACCGAAAAGTGAGTTCCAAAGTACCAGGCCTGCTACTTCAGATACCCAGTCTCCAGACATTTTCTGATTTGACCTTGACACTACATAGAAACATAGACTTTGACGGCAGATAAGGACCGCTAGGCCCATCTAGTCTGCCCATTTCCCTACCTACAGGATAGGCCGCAGATCCTAGTTAACCAACAGCCTATTTCTTCCTACCCCCCACAAGAATTGCCTTATGTTTGTTCCATGCATTCTTGAATTCTCCCACAGTTTTAGACCCCACAACCTCCTCAGGAAGGCTGTTCCATGCATCCACTACCCTCTCTGTGAAATAATACTTCCTCACATTGCCCTTGAACCGCCCTCCTTCTATCTTTAAATTGTGTCCCCTTGTTCTTGCAAGTCTCTTTTTCTGAAAGATGCTACCCTCTTGGACTTTGTTGATTCCACTGAGGTACTTAAAAGTTTCTATCATGTCCCCCCTCTCCCTTCTTTCCTCAAGGGTATACATATTAAGCTCCTTTAGTCTCTCCTCATATGGCTTCTCTTGCAGACTCTGCATCATTTTAGTTGCCCTCCTCTGGACTGCCTCTATTCTGTCTATGTCCTTGCGGAGATGGGGTCTCCAGAACTGGACACAGTACTCCAGATGGGGTTTCACCAACTGTCTGTATAGAGGGATAACAACTTCCTGTTTTCTGCTGCTGATGCCTCTCCCTATACATCCCGGTATACCCCCAGCCCTCCCTACTGCCTTCTCACATTGCTTGCTAACCTTAAGGTCATCTGATATGATTACCCCAGGTCCGTTCCTTTTTGTTGTTGTTACTACCTCCCACCCATTGTGTATTCTTCCCTGGGTTCTTGTTTCCCAGGTGCATTATTTGCACTTCTTTGCATTGAATCCTAGCTGCCATACTTCTGACCATTCCTCCAAGCTTGCCAAGTCCCTTTTCATCCTTTCCACGCCTCCTTGTGTATCAACCCTGTTGCAGATCTTTGTGTCATCTGCAAAAAGGCATACTTTTCCTTCTAGTCCCTCTGCAATGTCACTGATGAAGACATTAAAAAGGACTGGACCCAATACCCCCTGGGGTAACGGCATCCATCCACCAGAGCCCTCCCACTGTTGCAACACGGTCCTCCTACAAGACCACTCTAAAGGTCCCCAGATCAAGAACCAACCGTTGCCAGAGGTCCTTCTGCTATAGAGCCCCAACCTGGTTTAACTCTCTCCCTTCCCCAATCACCAATGCCACCACCATCTCCAAGTTCAAAACCACCCTTCAGAACCACATCATCAGCACCCGTAACTGCTCCTGTCTCTGAACATAGCCTCCAACTCTGCTTCTCTTGACAATGCCCCCCGGGCAGCTCTCCACCTAACCATCCCCTCCACCACTTCCCTGTACACCATGCCTATGTTTAACCTAGCCAGTGCCAGCTGTTTCAATGTTTACCAGCTAGATTGCTCACTTGATACCAACTTGTGTAACACCTGTTATCAATTACATGTACCCTGTACCCCAGTTGTATTTGTCTGACCACAGTGTGACGTAGCGCCTCTGTTGAACGCCTATTGTTTTGCAAATCTATGCTATGTAACCAAAAACACAATGTATGTCTGTATGTGATGAAGTACCTTTGGAAACGAGCCTTTGGCTCAAAGGTTGTAAACTGATTCTTAGAAATAAATAAATAAAGAAATAAATACTGAACCCTGCAGTACCCCACTAGTAACCACCCTTTCTTCAGAGTGGACTCCATTTACAATTATCTTCTGTGTCCTGTTGTCCAGCCAATGTTTTATCCAAGCTACCACCCTGGGACCCACTCCCAGGCTGGTTAATTTGACTATTAATCTTTTTGTGGGACTGTGTCAAATGCCTTGCTAAAGTCTAGGTAGGCCATGTCCACAGCCCCTCCCTGGTCTACTACTTTGGTCACCCAATCAAAGAAATATATTAGATTCGTCTGACATGACCTTCCCGCTGTGAATCCATGCTGCCTTGGGTCCTGTGCTCCACTGGCCTCTAGGTGCTCAACTATTCTTTGCTTCAGAAGTGACTCCATCACTTTCCCTACCACAGAGGTCAGACTGACAGGTCTGTAGTTTCCTGCCTCTGTCTTGGTCCCACTTTTGTGAAGGGGGAATCACATCCACCTTCCTCCAGTCCTCGGGTACCAGACCATCCTCCCATGATTTATTAAAAAGAGTAGCCAGTGGTTTCACTAGCTCCTCCCTTAATTCTTTTAGAATTCTGGGGTGAATTCCATCAGAACCCATTGCTTTGTCCACCTTCAGTTTTAGGAGTTCTTGCAGAACCCTTTCTTCTGTGAAAGGACTGGGATCTACCCCCCTATCAAGAGTGCATCTGTTAACTGGATTAGGCACTTCCCCCTCCTCTTTTGTGAATACTGAGCAGAAATATTCATTCAGTATTCCAGCTTTTTCACTGTCCCCCTCTGCCCACCCACCGTTCATTCTATTCAGCCTCACTATCCCTCCCTTTGTCTTTCTATGCTCGCTGATGTACCTATGAAAGGTTTTATCCCCCCTTCTTAACTGAGTTGGCTATCTTTTCCTACCACTACCATGAGGTCCACTTCAGTGGAGCAGAGTGGGCAAAAGGGCACCTAGGGATGCAGGAGTTCAGTCAGGTAGCTAGAGCCCGATCTGTGTAGGGCCTTATAGGTTATGAGACCCAGTTTAAAAGACACACCATTTGACTGGCAGCCATTGTAGATCACGTAGTGTACAGTCTTGGAAGGTGTATGGGTAACTGGACCTCTGCATTCTGCAGCAGTGTAGTGTACCTCCACTGACCACAAGATAAAAGGCATCACAATAGTTGCACCTCCAGGTCACAAATGTATGAGCCAGCATAACCAGGTTGCCAGAAGGGATAAAGGACATAATCTGGCTGTTTTTTTTGCAAATAGAAAAAGACATTGCAGGCTACTGCTGACATTTAAGCCTCCATTGGCAGACCCTCATCCAAAATGATGCCAAGATGTTTCACCTTAGTGGCAGCCACCAGATCAGAGGAACTCAGGCATAGCCTGGTCTCTCCAACTGCAGCTCCCCCCCCTCCCCCATGGCCTGGCTCAATCATTAGAACTTTGATTTTCTCTGGGCTAAACCTCAGTTAGCACAATGACATCCCATCTTGAATCTTGGCTATGCATCTGTTAAATACGTCCACCGCATTCACCATCCTAGGTGTAAAGGACATATAGAGCTGGGTAATATCTACATAGCAATGAAACCATAGCCAATATTTCCTAATGGCCATGCTCAGAGGCAGCATATAAACTGTGAACAGCATGGGTGACAGGACAGAGTCCAAGGGTATGCCAATGGACAGAACCCCCGGGAGTGAGGACAATCTTCCCAACACTAGCCTCTGGGTTCTGTGTTTGAGGTAGGACTCATACCAGTGGATGACTTTGCCAGTGAGGCCTGCATACTCCTTAAGCCTATCCAGAAAGCAGCCCATGGTCCACAGTATCAGAAGCAGATGGGAGATCTAGAAAGATAAGAATTGACCCATCACCTCCAACTCTTGCCCTGAGCAGGGCATTGTGCAACTGGACAAGAACAGTTCCAATGCTATGCCTAGTCCTAAATCCCAACTGGACAGGCTAAAAGATGTCAAATGTTATGTGGTGTGGTTCCAGCTGCAGCACAACTTTCTCAATAACCTTTCCCAGAAACAGAAGGCTAGAGACCGGATGTTAATTCTCTAAGATCTCTAGGTCTAAGGTTGGTTTCTTCAGAAGTGGCTTCTTGAGAGTGCACTTAAGCACTACTGGGAAGCACTCATCTGATAGGGAACATTGGGAAGTCTTAGTGAATACTGGGCCCAGATGTCCAGTGAAACCTACGAGTAGTAATTTTGGACCCTGAGCCAGATTACAAAACACTGGCTACAGCTCTGTGATCACTCCACAAATCTCTTTCATCTTCACCAGGTGGAATCCTTCCCAGGACCACTGACTGTAGCTTGACTAAGAGGCTGTCCACTGCAGGGCTGTTCCAGCCCAGTTGAAGTGATTCCAACCTTAAAAGAGGACACCCTATCTAAGAAGAGTGGAGTGAACTCCTCACGTTTCACAGCTGTTAATGCTCTCATGGGCTCTAGACAAACCACATAAAGAAGCCTGTCTACAGTCTGAAAGAGTTAAGCCAGTTTCTTCCAGCGGCAAACTCCCTTGGCAGAAAATCCACCATGTTTTGAATGACTGCCTTCTGATATTCCTTATAATGGGACACCTAGAACTAATTTGCTCTCCAGGATCTTTGAACTCCTCCAACAACAATCTAACCTTCATCCCCCGGCCTTCAAAGCCCTAACTCCATGTCAAACCACAGCACGCTGAGGTGCATCATGAAGGGACAGACACAAACTGTCACAATGAGGTCAAAGGCCCCAGTGATTCCCCTATTATAGGCTTCCATTGCCACCTCTGTACACTGACTGCAAACTGCCAGCATTTTTAAGCTATGCAAAATCACCATAAGTCCTTCTGGGCTAAGTCTTCTCAAAGGTCAATGTTGAACCACCTCCACCAGGGATGGACTACAAGAGAGTGGCCTGAAACTGAATCTAATAGAGAAATAGTATGACCCACTGTCTGGTTCAATCTTGAGACTTCCCACCTCGAGCCCCAGAGAAAACAGTTGGTCCAGAGTGCGGCCATGTTGGTAGGTCATGGAAACAATCACTTGTGCAAGGCCCAGAGCTTCCATGTTCTGGAGAAAATACTGACCAAATTCTGAACATTCATCATCCACGTAGGGTTTGAAATCACCAAGAAAAACCCATATTGGTGATTCCAAAACCAGGTCAGTGATGACATATGTGATTTCCTGAAGAAATTCCCCTTTGTGACCTGGAGGCTAATACACAAGGTGGATCCTGTAGTCTGCACTCAGACCCCCTGCACAGTCATATATTCAAATGACTCTTATTCCCCCCACTAGGAGTGTCACCAGATTCAGATCAGTTCTAAAACAGATGGCATGTCCTTCCACTGTGGTCTCTTCTCTGGCAGTGGACAACTAAGAACCCTGCTGGGACCAGTGGAACTGGAATTGTGCTGGAGTCATCCCCTAGCCAGGTCTCAATATGTAAGCTGAGCCGACAGAGGAAACAAGATCCACTATAATTGTGGTCCTGTTCCTCCACAGCCTGGCATTACACAGTACTGCCCAAAGGAAACTCAGAGTCAGCTGGTCACTCAGTTGCAGACTCACTCAGTTCAGCAGGAACCCTGAAGCATAGAAACATAGACTTTGATGGTAGATAAGGACCGGTTGGCCCACCTAGTCTGCTCATTCCCTATGTATTGGATAAGCTGCAGATTCTGGTTAACCAACAGCCTACTTCCTTGTACCCTTCACTATAATTGCCTTATGTCTGTCTCATGCATTCTTGAATTCCCCCACTGTGTTTGTTCCCACAACCTCCTCAGGAAGGCGGCTCCATGCATCCACCACCCTCTCCATGAAAAAATACTTTCTGACATTGCCCTTGAGTTGTCCCCCCATCTTCAAATGTTTCCTCTTGTTCTTGCATATCTCTTTCTCTCAAAGATGCTCCCTTCCTGGATTTTGATGATTCCCCCAAGGTACTTGAATGTTTCTATCATGTCTCCCCTCTCCCTCCTTTCCTCAAGGGTATACATATTAAGCTCTTTCAATCTCTCCTCACATGGCTTCTGTTGCAGACTCTGCACCATTTTAGCTGCCCTCCTCTGAACCACCACCATCCTGTCTATGTCCTTATGGAGATAAGATCTTCAGAACTGCACACAGTACTCTAAATGGAGTCTCACCAACTATCTGTACAGAGGGATAACAACTTCTTGTTTTCTACTGATGGTGCATCTCTCTATGCATCCTAGTATCCCTCCAGCCCTCCTTACTGCCTTCTCACATTGTTTGCCTACCTTACGGTCATGTGATATGACTACCCGAGGTACCTTTCTATTTTTGTTGTTGTTAGTGCCTCCCCCCCCCCATTGCGTAGTCTTCCTTTGGGTTTTTGTTTCCCAGGTGCATTACTTTGCACTTTTTAGCACTGAATCTAAGCTGCCATGTTTTTGACCAGTCCTCCAACCTTGCCAAGTCCCTTCTCATCCTTTCCACCCCACCTTGTGTATCAAACCTGTTGCAGATTTTTATATAGTCTGCAAAGAGGCATACTTTTCCTTTCAGCCCCTTGGCAATGTCTTCTATAAAGACATTAAAGAGGACTGGTCCCAGTACTGAACCCTGCAGCACCCCACTAGTAACATTCCTTTCTTCAGGGTGTACTCCATTTACTATTACCCTCTGTGTCCTGTTGGTCAGCCAGTCTGTTACCCAGGCTATCACCCTGGAATCCACTCCCAGGGTGGCTAACTTGTTTATTAATCTTTTGTGTGGGACTGTGCCAAATGAGTTGCTAAAGTCTAGGTAGGCCATATCTACAGCCCCTCCCTGGTCTACTACTTTGGTCACCTTGTCAAAGAAATCTATTAGGTTCATCTGACATGATCTTTCCGCTGCAAATCCATGCTGTCTCGAGTCCTGTGCCCTGCTGGCCTCTAGGTACTCAACAGTTCTTTCCTTCAGAAGTGATTCCATCATTTTCCCTACCACTGAGGTTAAATTAACAAGTCTATAGTTCTCTGCCTCTGCCTTGCTGCCACTTTTGTGAAGAGGAATGACATCTGCCCTCCTCCAGTCCTCAGGTACCACACTGTCCTCCCATGATTTCATAAAAAGGGTAGTCAGTGATGTCACCAGGTCTCTCCTTAGTTCTTTGAGAATTCTGGGGTGAATCCTGTCAGGCCCCATTGCTTTGTCCACCCTGAGTTTTAGGACTTCTCTCAGGAGCCTTTCTTCTATGAATGGACTATTATCGACCCCCTGTCCAGAGTGCTTCTGTTGCTTTGTTTAGGTACCTCCCACTCTTCTTCTTTTGTTAATACTGAACAGTCCCCTGGGGATGGGGACTAAACATGTCTGGCCTCTCTCTGGTACCTGTCTAACCCCAGGACATCTCCTGGGCCTCAGTACACCTCTTGGTACCACTCCACTTCCCTATCCCTCTTCTTCATCTCCCTCATAATACAAACCTCCCTGCAACACTGGTATATGTTGGTCATTAGGGCACTGGGCCTTCAGCAGAGAAGCAGAGTAACTGCCTTGGAGCCCGAGATTGATGCATGCAACACTACCTTACCCTATGCTAACCTATAAAACCTCTCCCCTTTTTTCTTTACCAAATAACCAATTCCCTCCCAGCAACCTAGAAAACCTACCCACCAACACCCAACTCCCATATAACCAAACAGCCTTTCCAATACTGCAATAATAAATGAAGCTAAGTTACAGTTACTTAGAAATAGCTCTTAATTATTTCATTAATGTCCAGGTGCTGCAATGCCTCATAATACAGTACCCTATAAACCTTATAAACAGTTCATTTGCAGTAGGAAATTTTGAATTCCAAACAGTAATGAAAAGAATGCTCTTGTTTTAAAAGTTCAGCGTGAAGATCAGAGTCAGAGTTTGGCTGCCTGAGTGGATCAGGGGGAAGGGGACCAGAGGAGGCTGAAGTAGCAGCTAAGTACTTGTAACTACATTCTGCTTGCTGTTTCAGGACTTGTTTTCCCATTGTTCATACTGTGTGAATGGGGAGGGGAAATACTATTTATTTTTGTTACGGGGGCTGAATGTACCAGAATGGGACATTTTGTGCTTGTTGGGGCACATTAACAATGATTTCTTTACAGGGGACCAATTGTGCCAGAACTGACATTTGTGTGTGTGTGTGTGTGTGTGTGTGTTTGAATGTGCATTGGAGTGCATTAACAGGGATTACAGGGACTATTAGTCTCTTTTGTACAGTAAGTGTCCCTTTAGTGGCTAGAGAGGACATCTGGGTGCTAACTAAAGCACATTACATACAGTACATGGGTTAAAGAGATTGTTTATCAGCACTGACCAGTTAGATTCCACCCACTCTCCCCAGCCTACCCATCCTGGGCTATTCCACTTTATAGACTAGTACTTCCTCTTGTTGCACAGCATCAGGTGATTGCAGTATATATTATACAAATCTAGATATCTACACAAATGTTATTAATACATCAGTTAGGGTTGAAGCAGCAAAAGTAGGGAAATGAGATGCTAAGGTTGAGCCCCTAATAACCCCCATCCTACCCTACCAGCTCACCCTGCACCCACCCTCCACAGACCAACAGGTACTGGGGTGTGCCTTTGGGTCATCAGGCCTAATTCTCATCCCATTCCTTGTGTAAGGAATTTGACGTAGTACAGTGTAGGGAATCGGTGAAAGTTAGGGCTCATGGTCTCAAGCACTCCAAAACTTCATTCAAAGGTGGATGTGGGGTGTTAGGGGCTCGACCCAAATGTCTAATTTCCCTACTTTTGTAACTTTAAGCCTAACTGATGCATTAACAAAGTTTTTTTGCAATTTATTGCCTCACCTTTTGAGACAGTAGAATAGTATCTTTATTTTACTGTGGGAGCGCAGGGTCTTCCATCCCTCCACAGATGCACATATGTATTTGGCTGTAGAAACACAGGGGTCTCTGGCCCCCAAGCTTCCACACGTTAAGTTACAAGCAGGTGTACTCAAGATTGTAACATATAGTTATAACTGTGCCATCTTAAATAATTTTCACCCAAAATGTTCAGCATAACCTTCTTATCACCTCACCACATGTACCCAGTAAAGAACACTTTCTCATCCCTGTCAAACTGCAGTCCTGAGCAGCTGTTACACTGTTTTGCTCCACATGGGCAGAAATGCATTTTTAGCAGGATTTAAAAAATTACATGAGGTGGTGGTGTGAACAATGAGAATGTTGAAAATCTGGAGTGAAAATATGAAGAATTGGCAAAGTTATGAGCTTGGGTAGAAAATGTGCAATGCATGCTGGTAACGCTGTCACTGGTGGAGAATGTTTTCACCAAACTTTCAACATGGGCTTTTTGGGACCTCCCCTCATGAACAGTTGCACTGTGATTTTGTTAATCCATCCCAAAAGTTGATTTTTGGTCAGCAACCGCGCCATTCTGTGCCACAGGTGTGAAAACATGTTTCAGGAAGGATGTGAAAAATGACAGCTGCACTATTCATAAGAAGATGTGAAAAAATGGCAATGTTAAAAATCTGGAATTAATATATAAAAAAATTGTCAAAGTTATGAGTGTGGGTAGAACCTGCACAACGTACACTCATAACAGTTATTTTGGGGAATTTTATTCCCAAATGTGGTGTTACAAAAAGCCCATGTTGCACCTCATGAACAGTGACACTGTTGTTCTGTTAATTGGTCCCAAAAGGTGATTCCATGCAGCGACTGTGAAATCACCTTTCAGGAAAGAGTAACAAAATTACAGTGCCAGTGTTCATGAGGTAGGGTTCCAAGAACCCCATGTTAAAAATTTGGGGTCAACATTTCTAAAAATAGCTGCGATATCAAGACAAGTTGAAAACCCCACTGACTGCCATGACATGGGGCTTACCTTGAGTCTTCAGTCTGCAGTTTGGCTTTGAAGAGTGCAGATGTGTCCGGTCCTCAGAAGATGACAGCGCCTGACCTCTGGAGGTAAGTTTAGGGTAAGGTGGGGTGCAGGAGATGTGTACACAGAGGTCGGGTCAGGATGGGAAAGGTAGCTTCAGGGGTGACAAGGGGCCATTTTCTTTTTTTAGGTTAAAAAAATGTTGGATAGTTTTCTTCAACAGGTTTTTTTTTAATCACATTTGGGCACACTGGGGTGAGCTCCCAATGTGCCGCATTAGTGTGGGGGGAAATACATGCTGACACAGGGATTGGGCACCCTGATGGAAGCACACATGTATACAGGTTTGGGGGGGGCATCTGACACCAAGAGTGGGCATCCCAGTGTCGGAAACATAAATATTTCTGCACGCTGGAGTGGGCTCCCAATGTGCCACAGTAATGGATAGGGGACATAGGCTGACACGGGAATCGGGCACCCTGATGTTGTCAGACAATAGAGAGACATTTTGATACAGTATTCTACATTGAACATTTTGATGCAGGATTCTACGTCAAAAAAAGTGTCGGGGGACTGTTTTCTTTTTCTCAGTTACAAAAAAATTAACAAAATGGGAGATGTTACAACATTTTGTTTTCTCTCCTCACTAAGTGAGAAAACAAAATGATGGCTGATGAAGACAGATTTTCATCAAGAAGAGAGATTCCGTGAGATTTCTGAATCCCTCTTCGCAATCCCTCTTTGCCAGCCATTTACGACCAGAGATCCTTGATTGAAACTGTGCATCTTTCCCAAAGACTAAACAGAGCATGCTTAGAACCTGAAATTTTAGCATTTAACAACTTTGGAATGGATCAATATTTTTTCATCAACCCAGTGCTGGATTGTTCCATTGGATAACCTCTATCTAGCCTGAAAATTTCAGCCATAATTCCAAACAGTGTGGGTGCAGAGGGATGAAGAAAGAAAACAGGGAAAACTGGCAAAAAGTAGCGCAAAATTCATTTTTTGATGATTCACTGCATGAAATCCACAAATCTGATTGACAGAAAATTGGCAAATCAAGAGATATAGCACCTGACACTGTCTATTCCACATTTTGTGCAAATCCATTGAACTGTTGCTAAGTTATTTTTTTTTTCAATTCTGTTTCTCACTCTGTGGTATTTGGCATCCTTGCGAGGAGCTCACTTGGCTTATACCTCTCCCTCCCTGCCTGAACCCTCACTGCTGGCATTCTCCCCACCTCAGTCCAGATAGGTCAGTCCCTTGGCTACCAAGTTATCCCTGGGGAGGGCTCGCCCACCCATGGTGACTGTGCAGACTTAAGACCCTACCTAGATATTGGGTTGGTGCCTGATGAGATCTCTGGTGTGCTGAGCTGACCTTGGGATGTGGGCCTTGCCAATGGAGCCCTCATCATCTCCACAAGGCCACAAAGGGTTTTCCCACTTTTGCCCCATGAGTGCTTCTCCCTTCCCTCAAATGTGGAGTGCAATGATGCCATGGCACATGGCAACCCTGCCAGCATTTGCCACACTTACCTCTCAGGTTAGTCAGTCATTCTGTAATACCTCTAATCTCCATTAGGGGACACAAGGACACTGGACAACCCCTTAGCCCTCCCTTTGTGAGACGAGAGCTATCTAAAGATGCTTCATCCTCTCCCTCCTCTGCCAACCCCCCGCAACCCAAGTCTGTATCTGAACATGGGTCGCCAGCGTGGTGCAAGATGTGATGTCCAGTGCCTCAAACCCTCAGCACCACCAGGCTGGCCAGTTGCAAAGTTATGAACATGGAAAATTTGGGGTTTAACATTAAAATGCATAATATAAGTCCCTGCAGCTTTGGTTTCCCTGGATGCTGAAAAGACTTTCGATTGTGTATCCTGGCAATTCCTGTTTGCCTCCCTTTGTCGATTTGGAATTCCAGATGATTTTATTAAATGGGTCAAACTTCTCTACTCCTCCCCAACAGCTTGGATGTGGTGTAATGGGTGACTTTAGGATCCGTTTCCCCTAGAGAGGGGCACTCAACAAGGATGTCCCCCCTCCCCTCTTCTTTTTAACTTCTACCTGGAGTCCTTAATACGTAAGCTACTCACTTCCTCTACTCTTGAGGGTATCCAGATAGAAGGAAAGAAATATACCCTATTGGCATATGCAGATGACCTCCTTTTACATCTGGAAGACCATAGTCTCTCTTCCTGTCTTACTAGAGGAGCTGGATCAATTATCTGCAGTCTCATCCTGCAGGTTAAATCTCTTCAAGATAAGAATATTTCCTCTCAATAATCATACTAGGAAGGTGGACTGTAACATTTTTGGTCCTGTTTGGGAACCTAAAGTTCTAACATACCTGGGGATCAATATTGCTAGGGATATGCCTACCGTGGTAAAAGAAAATGTTACCAAGTTACTGCAAGTATTGCAATCTGATCTGGACCACTGGGATGCACTTCCTATATCTCTCTGGGGTCATATCAATATTCTGAAAATGAATGTTCTACGGAGACCACTTTATCCGCTGGGTATGCTGGGTCTCTTTTTTCCCTAAGGTATGGTTTATGAGACTGCAGAGAATGTTCAACACCTTTCTGTGGAAAAACAAAATGGTATGGAGGGTGTACTTTAAGTTAACAGCTCCTAAGTTACAAGGTGGGCTTGCCTTCCCTTCCCTTTTTATTTACTATGGGGCTCGGCACATAAGCAGCATTTCCCTCTGGTGCAAAAAGGACACCCCAATAGCAAATAATACATATCGTCCCATCTGATTAGGTATTGAGAGATATCTGGCACATAAGTTCTCTACCTCAATGCCTGAGCTTGCACATACATCCCTCTCTCAGTTTCTCTCTTCCCTCAAAGCCTTCCCAATAGGCTGGTCTCTTAGGGCCTTACACCAAGTGCAAAACCATTTCTCAGAGAACTGGCATCGGTCCTCTGCCCAGCCCATACTGAATAACTTGCACTTCTGGACTGGTCACCACCCTTTACCTCCCTCTTTCTGGCCAGCTTAAATAAGAGTACCTTAGCAGACTTTCTCCAAGCAGATGAATTAGCCCCCTTTCCTACTCTCCAAAATAAACTCCAGCTTCGGCAAGCAGATACCTTTAAATTCCTGCAGGTTAAAAACACCATTCTCACCTTTCTGTGACCCAAACCCTGGACTATGCAGCCCTTGGAAGACCTGTCTTTGATTTTTCAAATAGCAGATCAACCTCATGCAGTCTCCATGGTGTATACAAAACCGCAAGCACTTGACCTTTGTCTCCCCTCTGGAATTTGTTACTACTGTGTTCAAGCACTGTCTCTCTCCCATCAGAGAGAGTTCTGGAAAAACATGTGGGTCTTGGTTTATAAATACATTAAACAAGCCTGGCTTCAACATTATGCACAATTTTTACTATACCCCGATAAAGCTACATAGAATAAGTCAACTCCTGTCGCTTGCCTGCACTCGCTGTAAACTGCTCCCAGGGTCGATATACCACCTAATGTGGGACTGTTCCCATACTCATGCCTTTTGGGGATGGATAAAACAAGCTTGAGATCCATTATTGGGTTTGGAATCTCTATTCACTCTGGAATGTTGCTTACTGGCTATATAGCCCCCTTAAACACCAAGAACGCATAACGCCCATCTTGTCCAATTTGCTTTCATGGCAAAACTGGTCATGTTAGGACACTGGAAGGAGAACACTCTTCCCTCACTGTTGGAGTGGTATTGCAATGCCTTGCTTGCTATTCAGTTAGAAAAGCATATAGCGCGTATGCAACATGGGCCGTATACCTTTCAACATATTTGGGAGCCTCTTTTGGCCTTACTCCCTATGGAAACCTTAGTCTATTAATGTTCCCCTTTCCTTCCTTTTTTCTCTTTTTTTTCTCCCCCTTTACTGAGAGTCTATTTTCTTTCTTTTTTAAAGTTGCACAGATTGTTTAGAGTTGGGGGGTGGGAGGGAGAGAGTAGGATGTTTATTGTTTGTATTGTACTGTTTTGGTGGGTTTGATTTTTGTATAATTGCAGCTTCCTGACATATACACTGTTAATTATGCTTCTGTATGCTGGCATCAACTCTGTTGCAGATCTTTGTGTCATCTGCAAAGAGACATACTTTTCCTTCCAATCCCTCTGCAATGTCACTTATAAAGACATTGAAGAGGACCAGTCCTAATATTGAACCCTGCGGTACCCCACTAGTAACCCCCCTTTCTTCAGAGTGGACTCCATTTACTATTACTCTCTGTGTCCTATTCTCCTGCCAATTCTTTACCCAGGCTGTCATCTTGGGACCCACTCCCAGGCTGGCTAACTTGTGTATTAATCTTTTGTATGGGACTGTGTCAAATGCCTTGCTAAAGTCTAGGTAGGCCATGTCCACAGTCCCTCCCTGATCTACTACTTTGGTCACCCAGTCAAAGAAATCTATCAGATTTGTCTGGCATGACCTTCCCATTGTGAATCCATGCTGCCTTGGATCCTGTGCCCCTCTGGCCTCTAGATACTGGACAATTCTTTCCTTCAGAAGGGATTCCATCATTTTCCCTACCACTGAGGTTAAACTAACAGGTCTGTAGTTTCCTGCTTCTGCCTTGCTCCCACTTTTGTGAAGGGGAATCATATCTGCCCTCCTCCAGTCCTGGGATACCACCCCATCCTCCCATGATTGGTTAAAGAGGGTAGTCAGTGGTGTCACTAGTTCTACGCATAGTTCTTTTAGAATTCTGGGACGAATCCCTTCAGGCCCCATTGCTTTGTCCACCTTCAGTTTTAAGAGTTCTTTCAGAACCCTTTCTTCTGTAAATGGGCTGGTATCAACTTCTGTATCCAGAGTGTTTCTACTGTTTGTTTTAGGCACCTACCCCTCTTCCTTTGTAAATGCTGAGCACAAATATTTGTTTAGTATCTCTGCCTTTTCACAGTCACCCTCTGCCCACAGTCCCTCCCCTTTATGAAGCCTCACTATCCCTCCCTTGGTCTTCCTTCACTCCCTGAAGTACCTATAAAAGGTTTTATCCCCCTTCTTAACTGAGTTGGCTATCTTTTCCTCAGTTTGGGCCTTTGCTGTTCTGACTGCCTTCGCAGCTTCCTTTTGCTTTAACTGATACAATTCTCTGTCCTGCTCCTTCTGTGATTCCTTGTACTTCCTGAATGCTTTCTTCTTCTCTTGAAACATAGACTTTGATGGCAGATAAGGACCGCTAGGCCCATCTAGTCTGCCCATTTCCCTACCTACAGGATAGGCTACAGATCCTAGTTAACCAACAGCCTATATCTTCCTGCCCCCCACAAGAATTGCCTTATGTCTGTCCCATGCATTCTTGAATTCTCCCAAAGTTTTAGACCCCACAACTTCCTCAGGAAGGCTGTTCCATGCATCTACTACCTCTCTGTGAAATAATACTTCTCACATTGCCCTGAACGCCCTCCTTCTATCTTTAAATTGTGTCCCCTTGTTCTTGCAAGTCTCTTTTCTGAAAGATGCTACCCTCTTGGACTTTGTTGATTCCCTTGAGGTACTTGAAAGTTTCTATCATGTCCCCCTCTCCCTTCTTTCCTCAAGGGTATACATATTAAGCTCCTTTAGTCTCTCCTCATACGGCTTCTCTTGCAGACCCTGCACCATTTTAGTTGCCCTCCTGGACTGCCTCTATCCTGTCTATGTCCTTGTGGAGATGGGGTCTCCAGAACTGGACACAGTATTCCAGATGGGGTCTCACCAACTGTCTGTACAGAGGGATAACAACTTCCTGTTTTCTGCTGCTGATGCCTCTCCCTATACATCCCAGTATACCCCCAGCCCTCCCTACTGCCTTCTCACATTGCTTGCTAACCTTGAGGTCATCTGATATGATTACCCCAGGTCCCTTTCCTGTTTTGTTGTTGTTACTACCTCCCCACCCATTGTGTATTCTTCCCCTGGGTTCTTGTTTCCCAGGTGCATTATCTTGCACTTTTTTGCATTGAATCCTAGCTGCCATACGTCTGACCATTCCTCCAACCTTGCCAAGTCCCTTTTCATCCTTTCCACGCCTCCTTGTGTATCAACCCTGTTGCAGACCTTGTGTCATCTGCAAAAGGCATACTTTTCCTTCCAGTTCCTCTGCAATGTCACTGATGAAGACATTAAAAGGACTGGACCCAATACTGAACCCCCCGCTCCCCACTGGTAACTCCCCTTCTTCAGAATGGACTCCATTTACAATTACCTTCTGTGTCCTGTTGTCCAGTCAATGTTTTACCCAGGCTACCACCCTGGGACCCACCCCAGGCTGGTTAATTTGACTAATAATCTTTTGTGTGGGACTGTGTCAAATGCCTTGCTAAAGTTCAGGTAGGGCCATGTCCACAGCCCTCCCTGGTCTATTACTTTGGTCACCCAGTCAAAGAAATCTATTAGATTCGTCTGACATGACCTTCCCGCTGTGAACCCATGCTGCCTTGGATCCTGTGCTCCACTGACCTCTAGGTACTGAATTATTCTTTCCTTCAGAAGTGACTCCATCACTTTCCCTACCACAGAGGTCAGACTGACAGGTCTGTAGTTTCCTGCCTCTGTCTTGGTCCCACTTTTGTGAAGGGGAATCACATCCGCCTTCCTCCAGTCCTCGGGTACCATACCATCCTCCCATGATTTATTAAAAAGAGTAGTCAGTGGTTTCACTAGTTCCTTCCTTAATTTTTTTAGAATTCTGGGGTGAATTCCATCAGGACCCATTGCTTTGTCCACCTTCAGTTTTAGGAGTTCTTGCAGAAACCTTTCTTCTGTGAAAGGACTGGGATCGACCCCCTATCAAGAGTGCTTCTGTTAATTGGATTAGGCACTTCCCCCTCCTCTTTTGTGAATACTGAGCAGAACTATTCGTTCAGTATTCCTGCTTTTTCACTGTCCCCCTCTGCCCACCCATCGTTCATTCTATTCAGCCTCACTATCCCTCCCTTTGTCTTTCTACGCTCACTGATATACCTATAAAAGGTTTTATCCCCTTCTTAACTGAGTTGGCTATCTTTTCCTCAGTTTGGGCCTTTGCTATTCTGACTTCCCTTCCTGCTTCTTTCTGCCTTAGCTGGTACAGCTCTCTGTCCTGCTCCTTCTGTGTTTCCTTATACTTCTGGAATGCTATCTTTTTCTTCCTGACTTTCACAGCCACCTCTCTTGAGAACCATAGTGGCTTTTTCTTTTGTTTTGATTTGTTTATTTGCTTCACACAAAGGCTTGTTGCCTCTGTGATGGCAGTTTTGATAATTCCCCATTGTTGCTCCACACCTCCTTCTAGCCTGTTTGCTAGTGCTTTTCTGAGGCACTGTCTCGTCTTGCCAAAGTCAGCCCTCCTAAAGTCCAGTACCCTCACTGTTGTATGGGTTGACTCTGTAGCTGAGTTTAACGTGAACCACACTGTTTGATGGTCACTTGTCCCCAGATGGCAACCCACTTCTATATCTGAGATCCTCTCACTGCCCCCATTTGAGAGTACAAGGTCTAAGATTGCTCCCTCTTGAGTGGGTTCTGAAACTAGCTGTCTAATGCCTGCCACCTGTAGGACATCAAGAATGGCCCTGCTCTTGGATGTGGCTGCAGCAAATGTGCTCCAGTTAACATCTGGCATATTCAGGTCTCCCATCAACAGTATCTCCCCTTTCTCTGCCATTCTAAGAATGCCTTCCATCATATCCTTGTCCATTCCTTCCCCTGACATGGGGGTCTGTACACAACCCCCGTGCGGATTGTGGTGCCCTTTCCAGTCTCCAAGGTGACCCACAGTGCCTCCTTTCCTCCCTGTTTACTCTTTTGTTCAGTTGCTTTTATCCCTTCCTTTACATAGAGAGCTACTCCTCCCCCTCTTCTCCCCTGCCTGTCTCTCCTGTAAGTTATGTACCCTGATATGTTAACATCCCAGTCATGGTTCTCTGTATACCGTGTTTCTGTGACTGCTACAATATCCAGGCATCCCTCTTCCATTAAGGCCACCAGCTCAGGGAGCTTGTTGCCCAGACTACGGGCATTGGTACTCATTACCCTCCATTTCCTGATGGCCTTACCCCATCCCTGTCCTTCTTGACTTTGTCACTTTCTCCATTTACCCTGCCCTTCTCCCTATTGACACCTCCATGTTGGTGTTTGCCACACTTACTACCGTGATTGTTTGGGAGGCTAGGATTTTCCTGCTCCTTTCAATGCCTCCCCTTGGCTAGTTTAAAAGCTTGCCAGTGAACATTTAAACCTATCACCTAGGATCCTGGTTCCCTCCCAGACAGATGCAGCCCATCATGCCAGTATAGGCTTGCATCACTCCAGGTGGACCCTCAGTCCCCAATGAAGCCAAATCCCTGAGCTCCACACCAGTTTTTCAACCACTGATTGAATGCCATGGTACGGAGCACCCTAGCCTCTCCTATGCCATAGATGGGTAGCACCTCCGAAAAGGTTACCGTGCGTGCTACTTGACTAAGGCCCCTCCCCGATTCCACAAACTCTTACTGCACTTCTCTAATCCCTTTCTTAGCCAGGTCATTTGTCCCTAGGTGGACAATTACATCCAGCTCCCTCCCCTGTGCAGCTGCTCTGGCAATCCTGAGGATTCTTTCCCTGTCCCTCCAAGCCATGGTGCCAGGCAGGCACCTTACCTCCCTCTCCCCTTCCTTGCCCAGTTCTACCTTCCTAACAATGGAGTCTCCCACCAGGAGTTGTTTCCTTCCCCTGCAGGGTCCCCTGCCACCCTCGTTCCCAGCATCCTCCTTGGTCTCTACTGTAGGTGCCTCCATAGAGGAACCACACTTTGCCAGAATGGCATAGGAAGTGTGGAGAGGTACAACTGGAGGGATGTGCCTCTGTTCCACCACCCTCACTCTCCCTGAGCCCACTGTGGTCCAACCACTCCTCTTTCTTGGCAACCTCTGAGGCAACGGCAGTGACACTGGTGGTCCCTGGATGGAAGAGGAGGTCCCACAAATCCTGGCCAACTCAGCCTGGAGATTAGCAACCTCCTCCCTCAGCCCAGAGACGTGCCTGCAGATGGGACAACACCGCATCCTCAGAACATCTTCCGAAGACTGCTGCTCCACAGCCACTGCACTGCACCACTCAATCATGTCTTATTTCTGGCCCTTAACTGTTTGCAATCCTTACTCTATCCTCTGTTTTTCTCTCTCTCCTTACTTTCTGCCTGTGTGCCCTTTAAGCTCCTGATTGTCCTGTTCTGAGACAAGAATATCCTATATTTCTCAGTAGACCACTTACTTGTTCAGAGGCAGACCTCCAGCAGCTAGAGGGGGCCAGAGAGCTACTCTTGCCCTTCTAGGATGGTGGGTCCTTGGTGGTTCTGTGCTCACTCACTTCCTGCCCCTAAACAGGAAGTTCTTGTTGTCAGTCAAATCCTGTGTCTATAAAAATAGAACTAGCTTTGAGTGGAAGGGAGGGAAGGAGGGCAATATAGTCCCAGTAGAGAAGTTCAGTCACACAGCAGTCCTTTCTCCTATTGTCTTCTGCTAAGCTACTACTCTTGAATGTTCACTGCCACTTCTTTTGAGAACCATAGTGGTTTCTTACATAGTTTCGCTTTGTTTATTTGCTTCACACAAAGGCTTGTTACCTCTGTGATGGCAGTTTTTATTATTCTCCATTGTTCTTCCACCCCTCCTTCCTGCCCATTTGCTAATGCATTCCTTAGGCACTCACCCATTTTGGCAAAGTCAGACCTCCTAAAGTCCAGTAATTTTGCTTTTGTATGGCTTGACTCTATTGCTGTGTTTATTGTGAACCATACTGTTTGATGGTCACTAGTTCCCAGATGGCTACCCCTTCTACATCTGTGATCCTCTCTTCATCTTCATTTGAGAGAACCAGGTCTAAGATTGCTCCCTCTTGAGTGGGCTCCAATACTAGTTGTCTAAAGCATACCCCCTGTAGGGCATCTAGAATGGCTGCTGCAACTGCACTCCAGTTAACATCTGGCATATTCAGATCACCCATTAGCAATATCTCCCCTTTTTTTACCATTCTAAGTATACTTTCTATCATTTCCTTGTCCATTTCCTCCCCCTGAGAAGGAGGTCTGTATACAACCCCTGTGCGGATTGTGGTGCCATTGCCGGTCTCCAAATTTACCCACAGTGCTTTTTCTCCTCCCTGTTTTCCCTTTTGTTCTGTTGCTTTGAATCCTTCCCTTATGTAAAGAGCTACTCCTCCTCCTCCTCTTTTACCCTCCCTGTCCCTCCTGTAGATAATGTATCCTGGTATGTTTACGTCCCAGTCATGGTTTTGTGTGTACCATGTTTCTGTGACTGCCACAATATCCAGATGTTCCTCCTCCATCAATGCCACTAATTCAGGAAGCTTGTTACTCAGACTACAGGCATTGGTACTCATTGCTCTCCATTTTTTGATGGCTTTACCTTCTGTTGCAGCATCCCCCACTGACCTTTCTACCTCAGTCTTTTTCTCATTTAGTACCCTGTTTAGTAGGGAGAGGCTGGGATTTTCCTGCTGCTTATCAGTGCCTCCCCCCTTGACTAGTTTAAAAGCTTGCCAAAGAAGTATTTAAACCAATTTCAAAAGACTTGTTCCCTTCCCGGACAGATGCAGACCATCCTGCCAGTATAGGCTGGTGTCCCTCCAGGTGGAACCCCAGTCCCCAATGAATCCAAACTCCTGTGCTCTACACCATTTTTTCAACCATTCATTAAACTGCATGGTGCAATGTACCCTCGCCTCACTCATGTCATTGACAGGAAGCACCTCTGAGAAGGATACTGTGTGTGCTACTTGTCTTAGGCCCCTCCCCAGTTCTACTAAGTCCTTCTGCACTGCTCTAATCTCATGTTGAGCCAAGTCATTTGTCCCTAGGTGGACAATTACATTCAGCTCAGACTCCCGTGCAGCTGTTCTCGTGATCCTGAGGATGCACTTCCTGTCCCTCCAAGCCATGGCACCAGGCAGGCACCTTATTTCAGTTTTCCCTGCTCCCCCCAGTTCTAGCCCCCTAATAATTGAGTCCCCCACCAGGAGCTGCTTTCTTTCCTTGTGGTGTCCTCTGCCTCCTTCCTGTGTGCCTCCCTTGTGACAGTTGTCCTCAGCCTCCTTAGTCTCCTCTGTGGGTGCATCCATAGGGGAGCTATGCTCCCCCAGAATGGTGTATGGACTATGGAGTGGAACAACTGACTGGGTGTGCCTCTGTTCCACCATCCTCACCCTCCATGAGCCCACTGTGGTCCACCTGCTGTGCTTTCTTTGCAACCTCTGAGATAGTGGTGGTGGCTCTGGTGCTCTCTGGATGGGGGAGGTTCCCTTCCTACCATCCAATGTGGCCTGGGGGAAGGTTCCCTTACTACTGTCCAGTGTGGCCTGAAGAGGGGCAACTTCCTCCCTCAGGGCAGAGAATTGTCTGCAAATAGGGCAGCATCTCAGCCTCCAGAAAGACTCCCGGAAGACTGCTGCCTCACAGCCATTACATTGCACTACTCCCCACATGTTTATCTACTTTTTTGGGGGTTGTGTGTTTATGTGTGTGATTGGTTTGTTATATAGAAATATATATATTGTACAATGTGTATGCTTATATTGTCAGTGCAGTGTGCTAGAGAGGATATGACAGTGATATGCACCTTGCACTCTTGAGGAAATGATGTCAGAACCCCAGGTATAAAGGAACTATTTCCAGGGGTGGGTGGGTGAGGGTGGGAAGGGGTTGGGCCTAAACTGTGCCCTCACAAAACAATCAGCTAAGAGTTCTGACCCACCACTGCAATGAGTGCCTTCCTGTCAGCAAGATGCCCTACCCAACAATTTGACACATAAAATACCCTGCTAATCAAACAGAGGAAAATCCAGACATCCAAGTCAGACACAGGTAAACCTCCCCAGCCCCAAAACAGCCTGGTGGTTTGTGATCTGAAAGCAGTCAGCCCCAAAATAAGTCAGCTGTTACAAAGGGAAAGGGGCATATTTACAAGATTGTTTCTCACTGCTGGTGTCAATCAAAACAGAGAATGCTAACACACACAGAACATAATACAATAGGTGTATAATACCACTTAAAACTCTTGTTGCAGGCTGGCCCAGTGTTGCTGATGCACTGGATGCCACACCTCACATGCTAGTGAACCAAGTTCAGGAACGAGCTTGGGTTGTCAGGGTTGTCAC
Source organism: Neoceratodus forsteri (assembly GCA_016271365.2). NCBI lineage: Eukaryota > Metazoa > Chordata > Ceratodontiformes > Ceratodontidae > Neoceratodus > Neoceratodus forsteri. The sequence continues at coordinate 417,207,654 of CM057457.1, forward strand.
AGGAGGACTGGGATCTAGCATCCAGAGGACAGCACTCCTAGTCCTGGCGAGGGTTTGGGGCTCCTCTGATGCACTGGTGACCCCTGGCAGAGGCTGGGGTTTCTGCAGTGCTCAGCAGCAAAGGCATGGGGATTGGGGCAGCAGTGGACATCTTCCAGGAATGTGTGCACGCTGGGCAGGATGTTATTGTGCGTCTGTGCTCTGGGGGTGAAAACAAGGAAAAATCCCTCTATGTTCGAGGGAGGTGACAGCAAACATAGGCAGCTCAATGTCAGCTTACCCTCCGGTCCTCCTTGGGGTCTGGGAGCCTCTCCATGGGTAAATCAATAAAGAACGGAGACTCTCAACCCAAAAACCTTTTCCAAATATTTTACTGAGTAGATCTCATTTAATGTATTCCATGCACAACGTATTTAAAAATTTTTTGTTACAGTATCCATCAAAGTAAAAGTGCACTTGTACTCATATTTCATTAAACGTTTTCAGAACTAGCATGTTCCTTCCTCAGACCAAAAGACAATTGCTGTATGTAAAGCAAAAATAATAACTATTACTTATAATGAATAATAAATATTTTACAAAATAAATAAATTGGTTTTGTAATATAAATAGTACAGAGGAACATACTTTAGATATCTCATATTCATTTCAAAAAACTCAATTATTGTTTGTATTGCATCTCCAGACTGGTTGAGGCCAAATAAGCAAAAGAGAAATATCACATTTTTAATTTCACATTCCCATTCAACTGATGTTAAAAAACATCAAAATTCAAACTTCCCAAGGATAATTACTTTAGAATACCTGGGCAATAGAAAGTGTGGTCTTTGCTTAAGTCCAAATAAAATGAGTTTCACAGCTTGAGACTATCTGTAAAGATTTTTAAGGATACAAAAAATGTCTTAAGTAAGATTATAGTAGTAAAGTAGATGAATCAGCAAGCAATTTTTTTTGCCTTAAATAAAACAAAACCTAGGAAGTAACATTCCCATGTAAAATAAAGTTCTTAGTTTCTTACCCCAATTTAATGGTGGGTTTCACAAAGAAAAAGGCAAAAGCCACTTTTCACACTGGATTAGCTTGTTGTTATGGGCTAACCACAAAATACTTCAAACAAAAAAGTAAACAAGCATATTAGATTTGTTTGACCAAAAACCCAACGTGGTACTCGTGTACCTATATTATGACTACTGTGATATACCTATTACCAAGCATGTACCACCAGTGAATGCCTGTAACACTAGTTGCTTTTTTAATCTAAGCATTATGTACTGTACTGTTTGTTTGCTGTGATGTATTGCTCTCTTGACGAGGTGCCTTTGTAAATGAGTCTATGACTCAAAGGTCTGTAAACCGATGATCTAATAAATAAAAATAATAAAATACAAACAATAATTGAGGTTTTTTTAATGAATATGAGATATCGAACAGGTGTGTTTCCCTGTATTATTATTTATATTACAAAACCAATTTATTTATTTTGTAAAATCTTTATTATTCATTATTAGTAATAGTTATTCTTTTTGCTTTATATACAGCATTTGTCTTTTGGACTGAGGAAGGAACATCCTAGTTCCGAAAATGTTTACCTAATGAAATATGAGTACAAGTACACTTTCACTTCGATGGATACTGTAACAAATAACTTTTAAATACTTTGTGCATGGAATACATGGAATGAGATCTACTCAGTAAAACACTTGGAAACAGTTTTTGGGTTGAGAGTCTCTGTTCTTTATTGATTTACACAAGTTTGGATTCACCGGTCAGTGGACTCTCCCCTATTTCAATTAAATAACTAGTTGATATTAACAGACATTTAAAAGGGAACTGAGGGAGGACCTGTTCTACATATGTTTAGCCTCTCCATGGGGCCAGGAGAGCCCTGGACCTTGTGTACCCAATTAAGTTCCCGGAATGATTCGTTTAAATGGGCGGTTGGTGAGCGTCTGCAGATGGGACCCTGAGAGATGCCCCAAGTTAGGTGCATAATAAAGCATACAAAAAAAACTTTTGTTGTACCCAGAGTCATTTATTGGGTAAACTGTTTTTGCTAAAAGAAACAGTAACACAACACATACAGGCACTTCCTTATATGAATATTATATACACCTCAGATCAGTGCTGCAACACACTCACATGGTCCTAGTCCCTATTAGACCTGCACTTCAGGATGTCCACAACACTTAAAGGATTTCTCCATTACTCAAATGGGGAACCAAACATTGTGGGTTTGATTTACTGGTGGAACTGCATTTAATGCAGCACCGTTATCTGTTGTTCTGATGACATTCTTCTCCAGCAACACTGATGGTAAAATGGAGGACAAACACATAACTTCTGGGGCTCTGTATATTTTTATTTATAATGTAGATTTGGACAGCAATAGGACCGCTGGCAACTGGAGGAGGCACACAACAGTTACACATAAGAAGTTGGAAAAATATTGTTGGGAAACTATGGGAAACTTCTCCTCTAAGTACAAGATTTACCTTGAATTGGGATGGCCATCAGCTAGTTATTTATTTATTTGCTTTTGGTAACCGGGTAAGTGCACTAGGCATAGAGATGCCTATTTTCAGGCACAACCCAGGAGAATACAGTGTTAGGAATACAAAATCGTATATGTGACGCAGCACATGAAACAGTACAGTACATAGTCAAGTAAATAACTCACAGATGTGGGGAGACATAATCAGCAACAAGCACGAAGAAGTTTAAAAGTATAATAAAATTGCAGAACAATATGACAGGTAGCACAAATAAATAAGAACAGAAGTATTACAGTAAGGGCATACATATAGAATAATACGTAAAGTTACAAAGAGGTGATTGAAAAGGGAGGGGAAGAAGGGAGTGTGATAGGAGGGGGAGAGAGAAGAGGAAGAGGGAGCGGGAGCGGGAGAGATAAAAAGAGAAGATACGGGAGCGAGGGAGAGAGGATAGAGAGAAGGAGGGAGATGACCTGAAGGAGGGTGTAAGAGAGGTGGGGAAGAGAAACAACTAGAGAAGAAGACTAAAGCAGTGCAGGGGAAGAGGAGCTAAGGTGGGTCAAAGCAAGTGCAGGAGTTTATAGAGTGAAGGTGCTTTTTGTGAAGTTTCTTAAAAGAGTCATGGGTAGTTGCTTGTCGAATAGCTTGGGGTATGGAATTCCAGTATTTAGGAGCCACGTGAGAAAAGGCGTGTGAACCCAAATTAGTTCTGTGTCTAGGAAGGTGAAAAAGGGCTTGGTCTGATGATCGCAGTCCATAGGAGAGAGGCTGAGTGACCAATGTTGGGGGGGTGAGGATATAGCATGCACCAAGCAGGAAAGGGATCTTGGGGTTGTCATTTCTGATGACCTCAAGGTAGGGAAACAGTGTGACAAGGCAGCAGGTAAAGCAAATAGGATGCTGGGATGTATAGGCAGGGGCATCACCAGCAGGAAAAGGGAGGTCATAATTCCGCTATACACGACACTAGTGAGGCCCCACCTGGAGTACAGTGTACAGTTCTGGAGACCATACCTGCTAAGGACATAGACAGGGTAGAGAAGGTTCAGAGGAGGGCAACAAAGATGGTGCATGGATTGCATCACAAGTCCTATGAAGACAGGTTGAAGGAACTGAACATGTACTCCCTGGAGGGAGGGAGAGAGGGGATATGATAGAGACCTTCAAGTATCTTACAGGGAGAAACAGGTGCAGGAAAACACTATTTTTAAGCGAAAAGGTGTTCCCAGGACTAGAGGGCATGGGATGAAGTTGGAGGGAGGACGATTCAGAGGAAACATGAGAAAGAATTTCTTCACAGAATGGGTGGTGGACAAGTGGAACACCCTGCCAGAGGAAGTGGTGGGGCTGAAACAATCACAGGATTTAAGAATGCATGGGATAGACATAAAGGAATTCTAGAGGTCAAGGGTAAGGGGAAACGGACTTCTAGGAAAACAAACTGAACTTACAAGCTCAAATGGGCAGACTGGGTGGGCCATAGGCCCTTATCTGCCGACACTGTCTATGTATCTATGTATCTGTGTATCTATGTATCTATGTAATAGGGATGAGAGGGATGGTGGGAGGCCCGATCTGACAATGGAGTCAATTAATGATCCAAAAGCCTGTAGCCTGTGAGCGGAGGGGCACCGCCAATTTAGGTCACTGTAGATCTGGCAATGATGCTTGAAACGAGGAGCTGTAGAGGCATAGCGGCAGATGCTGTTGTAGGTGGTATCCCAATTATGGAGGGATGATTTGGAGGCAGAGAGGTAAGTGACTGAGCCGTAAGTAAGGGCTGGGAGAAGAAAGCCTTGGGCCACAGCAAGTCTAGCAGATGGGGTCAGGGCATATCTAGTTCGGTAGGCACTACCTAGACATCATGCTGAGAAGTACAAAGAGCGCAAAAGCTTGAAAAAGCATTGTGCCAGTCTACCAAGGGAAGAATTCTCAGTTTATGAAGCACAGGTCCTCCCTAAATGCCAAAGTAGTTTGGGAGGCAGCTGCAATGTTGTAGTGAATTTGGAAGCTGGATGTTTTCAGACCCTGAAGCAGGCAGAATTCAATGTGTGCTGTTTGGTTTGAGATCGGGGGAGAAATATTGTTTTTTTTTATACACATAGCTGTTTACTTAACAGAGGGCTGCTTTACATGTGAAGGACTTGAACAGCAGTTTTTAAAATGAGCTACAAGCTCTGTTACTATATTAAATATACCAGTGTCAGTGTGGGAGCCCTGGTTGCTGTGGCAACCAGGAAGAGAGACTTAAACAAGTCTAACACATACCTTTTGTATTAATGTGACAATATTTGATTGCTGGTATTACTTTTAAACTTAAATGTGTCCAATATTCACATTTTTTTTTTTTATTTATTTATTTTTATTTAGTTGTTTAACCAGGTATAGCACACTAAGCTGAAAGCTTTTTTACAGGAGCAACCTGGGAGCACAAGGAGGTTATGTGACTTGCTCAGGGTCACACAGTATGCAAGTGGAAGCTGTGGGTTTCAAACCCAGGTCTGGTCTGCTGGATATCACCAGATTTGCAGCTCAGAGCCTTAGACCACTGCACTATACTGCCACATTAAAAGGGCATATATACTGCAGTGGTCAGCACTCGCATTTCCACACCTATGTCCGGGGTTACTCACTACATTAGCGAACCCCACTGTGAGCAGTGCTAGCAGAGCAGGGCACACCTCACGTGTGGAGATGTGCACAGAGACATGTGTCTCTGCACATATCTGCAGTGTCTGCAGTGGATAAAGGGGACCAAAAGGAGTTTAGCAGTGCTGTTGACTGGCAGGGGATATATATTTTTATCTTGTATTGCTAGTTGTTAGGCTACAATGGCCTGGAAAAAGGGAAAGAATGCCAAGAAAAAAAGTGCATACAGTGCAACATGTACCAGGAAACAATACAGGAATGAGACTTTGTGTGTGAGAAATGTACCCAAAATACCACCCTTTTAAAAAAAAATAGACCCACTATGTTGAAGATTAGATACTTACAAAGAAATCACTCCACTAGAGAGCTTCATAGATGAGGCAGTAAAAGAAACAAGTATAAATCACCAGCAACAAAAAAAGGGCAATATACATGAAATGTTTGACTCCCCCCTAGTACGATAAATAACTCTATCACAATCCCCTCATGCCCCTTGACTGGACATGTTCCCCAGCATATTAGTTTACATAATCGATATGAGAGTTTGATAGTAGACCCCGAAATAACAGAGGAAAAGTCCACACCAGCAACTGCAAGGCCTTTCAATACTGTTTCTAGAAATGTTCAACCAGCTGTTATAGAATCACCACAAGCTAGAGATATTATGGTAAATGGAGATTCCTTAATAAGGGGGACTGATGCAATGATTTGTGAGGGAAGGAAAGAATCTACCACAGTTAGCATACTCCCTGGGGTGAAGATACAGAATATTAGCAACTTTTTAGATGGATTACCAGAAAACACCACCAACCCACTAGTTATTCTTCATATTGGAATAAATGACCTTTTTACCTGTGACCTCCCCAATATACAGTCACATTTTATGAGTGTATTTGACCAGATTATAAGCAAAGGGGGAGAAATAATTATGTCTGGATTACTGCCTACCATTGGGAAAAATGCACATAAAAAAATCATATGATTTATAAAATAAATACTTGGTTGAGACAATATTGTTTGTCAAAAAACATTGGCTTTATAGACAACTCTACTTCTTTTAATAATCCAGCTTGCTATAAGGGGGATGGCCTGCATCTTAATCATATTGGAGCTAGGATCTCAGGGAACAAAATACATAGAGTTATTAAATTCTATTTGAAATCGGTGAGGGGAGAGGGCCTCTAGTGACCATATGAAGACAAGCTAAAAAGTTAACTTTTCAAACTTTAACCATTTGGGCTGGAATGGTGTACTGATTAATGTTAGAAGTTTGACCAATAAGTCTGAAGACTTTAAACATCTGTTGGAAAGGAATAATATTTAAATTGCATTAATTACTTAGACATGGTGGAAAGAGAATGATTGTTGGGATAAAGACATCTCAGGCTACAATGTATGCTCTAAAAGTAGGAGCTATAGGAAAGGTGGAGGGGTGGCTATTTGCTTACAAAATGACATACTGAGTGAGGAAATTCCAGCAGATATTCCTAATCTTGAATCACTATGGATCAAACTCCTTCCCCAGACTGGACACTCTTTTATTTTAGGATTAGTATATAGACCTCCCTCTATAACATCTGAGGATGATAGGGCACTCCTAAATCATTTAGAAAATCTGGATCCATCTAGTAATCTTATAATTTTTGGGGATTTCAACCTACCTAATATTGACTGGCAAATAGCTTCCACAGTTAATAAAACTAAAAGCCGATATCTGGATCTTTTCCAGGAACTGGGGTTAGAACAAAAAGTGCAATACCCCACAACAAATGACAAAACACTGGACATTATTTTAACCAATACAGAACATTGTATCTCCAGTATTAGAGTAGGGGACCCTCTGAGTAATAATGATCATAACATGGTTTTCTTTCAAATCATTGGAAAGTTAAAACAAATAGCTACTGGATCTACCCAAACTTTAAATTTCTATAAAGCTGACTTTAAGGATGTAAAAACTAGGCTTAAACAATGGGACTGGCCCAAAGAATTTATCGCATTGACAGTTGAGAGCAAATGGAGGTCATTGATTCACAAACTATAAAAGCCTCATTAAAATTTACATACCTAAAACTAATAAATACAACAATAGACATAAAATTACCCCTCTATGGTTTAATGCACCAATAAAACATGCGATAAGATAAGGACTGCAAAATCTAAATATGAATCGAATTTGGCACATAAGGTAAAAGATAATAAGAAAGCTTTCTTTGCCCATGTTAATAGAACAAAGGGAAAGACAAACTCTACAGGACCCTTTATAACCAATGATGGGAAACAATCTTCAAATAATGAAACAGCTAATATTCATAACCATTACTTTTGTACTGTATTTAACACAAGAGATGAAAGAATGGAAAACACCACAGATCTACCTTTTATTGACAAACCCACTATACCATCTAAAGTAGTTCTTGACAAGTTAAGAAAATTGGATATCAACAAATCACCAGGCCTGGATGAAATCCACCCTAGGGTGTTAAAGGAATTAGCTGATGATATACATCTTCCTCTTACTAGTATACTGCAACATTCTCTTAAAACCGGAGAAGTCCCTCAAGATTGGAGGGTAGCTATAGTGGTGCCCATCTACAAAAAAGGACTGAAAACTAACCCTGAGAATTACTGGCCTATTAGCCTAACTTCCCTTATGGGAAAAATACTCTAAAGCATTATTAAAGATCTTATACAGGAGCACCTTGAAAAAGCCAGGCTAGCTGACCCAGGACAGCATTGGTTTACCAAGACTAGGTCCTGCCAAACAAATTTACTGGTATTTTATGCGCTAGTGACTAAAGAGGTTGATTTGGGTAAATCTGTAGATTTGTTTTTTTTTTAGATTTTGCTAAGGCGTTTGACAAACTGCCACCCTTTGAACTTATTAATACCCTGAGAGAATACAATCTAAACACCCATATAATAAACTGGGTAAAAAAATGGCTGATAGGACATAAGCAGCGAGTTACTGTAAATGGGGAGTATTATGATTGGGTTCCAGTCACCAGTGAAGTACCTCAGGGGTCAGTATTGGGACCCTGCCTTTTCAATATCTATGTGGCTACATTAACTATTAGAGAACCCACGATATGGATGCTAAAATTTGCTGATGATTGTCGGGTAGGGGTAGTTTTAAATCTCCCAGACAGTAGTGTAGCACTTCAGTCAGCTTTGGACAATATACAGATTTGGGCTAGTACAAATAAACTAATGTTAAATCTTATTAAGTGCAAAGTCATGCACCTAGGTATACACAATAAATGACACAAATACAAATTAGAGAACATAGTTTCATTGGAAACAAAATAGGAAAGAGACTTGGGGATAACTGTAAACCTTGACTTAAAATTTAGAACTCACTGTAAAACCCAAATAGGCAAAGCAAATCAAGTACTATACTGTATACATAGGCATATATCTAGTAGAATGACCAAAGTACTACTCCCCTTGTATATAGCACTGGTGAGGCCACAACTGGAGTACTGTGCACAGGTATGGTCTCCATACCACAAGGAAGATATAATAAAAATGGAAAGAGTCCAACGGAGGTTCACTAAAGCCCTTATGGGTATGTCAAGTATGACTTATGAAAACAGGCTAAGGGCACTAAATTTGTATACACTGCAATAAAGAAGACTAAGGGGAGACATGTGCCTATTATTTAGAGCACTAAATGATACTACTCTCATCAATGAGCTAGGAATTGTTAAAATTGATAAAAAGTTCAACACCAGAGGGCATGCTAAACAATTATATGTTCCAAAATGGAAATCTCTATGTAGGAAGTACTGGTTCAGTCTTAGGGTTGTTTCTACATGGAACCAGCTGCCAGCAGAAGTTGTGGACAGTCCTAGTATGGATATTTAAAATTAATCTAGATATAGCAATTGGGGACAGGTTTAAGTACCAAAATTACTAGATCATACTGGCAAGCTTTGTGGACATGTGTCTTTGTAGCTTGATATACCTATGATGATACATACAGCATTTTTCAGACTGCCAAATTGTACTTCTCCCAACTTATTAATAAAAAAAATCTGCTACAGCTGACCACATATATAAAACAAAACTTGTCTTCCTTAGCTCTGCATCTCCCTCCAGTCACTATACTGTATGTTCAAAACAAAAAGATAAACTTACAATTCATACATACAGTGTTCTCCACTTACACTACACCGCCCACTTACAGATACTCACACACAAGGAGAAGTGGTTATAAGATAGCATAACCATGAAAATAAGAGACAAGTGTTTTATCTATTTGTAATGTACTGTATACACAGTGAGTACACTAAATGTAATTAGGCACTGTATACACAGTGAGTACACTAAATGTAATTAGGCACTGTATACACAGTGAGTGCACTAAATGTAATTAGGCACTGTATACACAGTGAGTACACTAAATGTAATTAGGCACTTTTTGTTTGGAGAAGGGATATTAGTAACCTGTTGAAATGGTTTACAGGGGATGACCTTTACAGTGCCATGATGTCAGACCAGTCAATATGATTCTATGATGTCACCACAATTAAAGGGACAGGAAAGCAGGTTTTGTCTCGAATGTGGTTTATTGTGTGTTATTAATGCTGAATAAAACTACTGTCATACAATTTGTTGTGTCTGTGTACAGTAGCGGATCCAGGGGGTTTTAGAGGGTGCAGGTGCACTCCCCAATTCTAACTTACTTGCTTGCTGCTGCTGCTGCCTTTCACAATGCTGTAGAAGTATTGTAAGAAAATATACATTCAAATCTATAGATTATGTTTATATTTTCAGTCAAAATGTAATGAAAAGGACAGTATAAAGGACTAAACACATTATAAAAAGTTGCATTATCAAGTAGGCCCACCACCACAGCACCCCCCATTGTAAAATCCTGGATCCACCACTGTCTGTGTAACATTTTATATGTTTTCTGTACATTTTTTGGCAACTAACGGTACAGCTAAACCTCCATGTTCTTTTACTGCTTGAGCTTCCTGCCTGTAGCTGATGAAGACTCGACTTATGCATTCTATCTGCTCTCCATTCAAGAACAGCACTGTAAATATATTTTTGCTTTTCAAAACTGCTGGCCCGTTTCTCACACACACGGTATATTTTATTACTGAAGCATGTGTTGTATACAGTACGTCTAAATTTCGGACTTGATGATCACTCTTATTCTGATGACAGCCCTGTATTATATGATTTTGAAGTGTGTGGGCTAGAAGGGGATTGACATTTTGTAAAATGAAATGACAAATAAACACTCATCTTTGGGGAACATTTTTAGCTTTGACCATACAAGCTAGATTTGTAATCCATTCATGAGGGAGCAATCTTAGACCTCGTAATCTCAAATGTGGGCAGTGAGAGGATCTCAGATCTAGAAGTGGGTAGCCATCTGTGAACAAGTGACCACCAAACGGTGTGGTTGATAAACTCAGCTACAGAGTGAAGCCATACAAAAGTGAGGGTACTGGACTTCAGGAGGGCTGACTCTGGTAAGATGGGAGTGTGTCTTAGAAAAGCACTGGCAAACAGGCTAGAAAGAGGTGTGGATCAACAATGGGGAAATATCAAAACTGCCATCACAGAGGCAACAAGTCTTTGTGTGAAGCAAATAAACAAATCAAAATGAAAGAAAAGGCCACAATGGTTCTCAAAAGAGGTGGCAGGGAAGGTTAGGGAGAAAAATATAGCATTTAGGAAGTATAAGGAAACACAGATGGAGCAGGACAGAGAACTATACCAGATAAGGCAGAAGGAAGTAGGGAGGGATGTCAGAATAACAAAGGCCCAAACTGAGGAAAAGATAGCCAACTCATTAAAAAGGGGGATAAAACCTTTTATAGGTACATCAGGGAGTGTAGAAAGACAAAGGGAGGGATAGTGAGGCTGAATAGAATGGACAGTGGGTGGGCAGGCAGGAACAGAAAAAAGCAGGGATACTGAATGAATACTTCTGCTCAGTATTCATGAAAAGACGAGGAGAGGGAGGTGCCTAATCCAGATAACAGAAGCACTCTGGAGAGGGGGTCAATACTAGTCCTTTCACAGAAGCAAGGGTTTTGAAAGAACTCCTAAAACTGAAGGTGGACAAAGCAATGGGGCCTGATGAAATTCACCTCAGAATTCTAAAAGAATTAAGGGAGAACTAGTAACCCCACTGGCTACCTTTTTTAACAAATCATGGGAGGATGGTGTGGTACCTGAGGACTGGAGGAAGGCGAATGTGATTCCCCGTCACAAAAGTGGGAGCAAGACAGAGGCAGGAAACTACAGACCTGTCAGTTTGACCTCTGTGATAGGAAAAGTGATGGAATCACTTCTGAAGGAAAGAATTGTTGAGTACCTAGATGCCAGTGGGGCACAGAACCCAAGGCAGCATGGGTTTACAGTGGGAAGGTCATGTCAGACAAATCCAGTTTATTTCTTTGACTGGGTGGTGACCAAAGTAGTAGACTAGGGAGGGGCTGTGGACATGGCCTACCTGGACTTTAGCAAGGCATTTTTCACAGTCCCACACAAAAGATTAATAATCAAATTAACCAGCCTGGGAGTGGGTCCCAGGGTGGTAGCCTGGGTAAAACATTGGCTGGACAACAGAACACAGAAGGTAATTGTAAATGGAGTCCACACTGAAGAAAGAGGGGTTACAAGTGGAGTACCGCAGGGTTCAGTACTTGGTCCAGTCCTTTTTAATGTCTTTATAAGTGACACTGCAGAGGGCCTGGAAGGAAAAGTATGCCTCTTTGCAGATGACACAAAGATCTGCAACAGGGTTGATACACACGAAGGCATGGAAAGCATGAGAAGGGACTTGACAAGGTTGGAGGAATGGTAAGAGTATGGTCATTTGGATTCAATGCAAAGAAGTGCAAAATAATGCACCTGGGAAACAAAAACCCAGGGGAAGATTGCACAATGGGGAGGTAATAACAAAAAAAAAATGGAAAGGGACCTAGATGTAATTATATCAGACAACCTTAAGGTTAGCAAGCAATGTGAGAAAGCAGTAGGTAGGGCTGGAGGGATACCAGGATGTATAGGGAGAGGCATCACCAGCAGAAAAAAGGAAGTTGTTATCCCTCTATACAGACAGTTGGTGAGACCCCATCTGGAGTAGTGCATCCAGTTCTGGAGTCCCCATCTCCACAAGGACATAGACAGGATGGAGGCAATCCAGAGAAGGGCAACCAAAATGGTGCAGGGTCTGCAAGAGAAGCCATGCGAGGAGACACTAAAGGAGCTTAATATGTATACCCTTGAGGAAAGGAGGAAGAGTGGGGACATGATAGAAACTTTTAAGTACCTCGGTGGAATCAACAAAGTCCAAGAGGGTAGCATCTTTCAGAAAAAGAGATGTGCAAGAACAAGGGGACACAATTTGACGATAGAGATGGGGCAGCTCAGGGGCAATGTGAGAAAGTACTTTTTCACAGAGAGGGTGGTGGACACATGGAACAGCCTTCCTGTGGAGGTTGACTGGTGTAAAACTGTGGGAGAATTCAAGAATGCATGGGACAGACAAAAAGCAAATCTTGTGGGGGGTAGGAAGAAATAGGCTATCGGTCAACTGGGATCTGCAGCTTATCCTGTAGGTAGGGAAATGGGCAGACTAGGTGGGTCAAGCGGTCCATTTCTACCATCAAAGTCTATGTTTCCATGTTTCTACAAGACCGTGGAGCATTATTCCACATTTGCCCCATAAGTGCTTCCCCCCCTCTCAAAAGCGACGTGCAACACCGCCATGGCACATGGTAACCCTGCCGGCATCTGCTGCACTTGCCCCTGATGTTAGTTAGTCATTTTGTAATACCTCTGATCTCCATTAGGGGCCACAAGGACACTGGACAACCCCATAGCCTTCCCCTTGGAGAGGACAGTTGTCTAGAGATGCTTCATCCTCTCCCTCCCCTGTCAAACTCAGCAACCCAAGTCTGTATCCGAACATTGGTTGCTGGTGTGGCTCAAGATATGATGTCCAGTGCCTCAAACCCTTAGCACCACCGGGCTGGCCAGTTGCAAAGTTATTAACGTGGAAAATTTGGGGTTTAACACTAAAGTGCATAATATAAGTTCCCGCGGCTTTGGTTTCCCTGGACGCTGAAAAGGCTTTCGATTGTGTATCCTGGCAATTCCTGTTTCACCTCCCTTTGTTGATTTGGAATTCCAGGCAATTTTATTAAATGGGTCAAACTCTACTCCTCCCCAACAGCTCAGATGTGGTGTAATGGGTGTCTCTTGGATGTTTTTCCCCTAGAGAGGGGCACTCAACAAGGATGTCCCCCTCCCCTCTTCTTTTTAACATCCACCTGGAACCCTTGATACATAAGCTAATCACTTCCCCTACTCTTGAGGGTATCCAGATAGAAGAAAAGAAATATACCCTATCAGCATATGCAGATGACCTCCTTTTACATCTGGAAGACCCTAAAGTCTCTCTCCCTGTTTCACTAGAGGAGTTGGATCAATTCTCTGCAGTCTCATCCTACAGGTTAAATCTCTCCAAGATGACAATATCTCCTCTCAATAATCATACTAGGAAGGCACACAGTAACGCTTTTGGTCTTGCTTTGGAACCTAAAGTTCTAACATACCTAGGGATCAATATTGCTAGGGATATGCCTACCATGGTAAAAGAAAATTTTACCAAGTTACTGCAGGTATTGCAATCTGATCTGGACAGTTGGGGTGTGCTTCCTATATCTATCTAGGGTGGTATCAACATTCTGAAAATGGATGTTCTACCGAGACCACTATATCCGCTGGGTATGCCGAGTCTTTTTTTCCCTATGGTATGGCTTATGAGACTGCATAGAATGTTCAGCACCTTTCTGTGGAAAATCAAAATGGTACGGAGGATGTACTTCAAGTTAACAGCTCGTAAGTTACAAGGTGGGCTTGCCCTTCCTTCCCTTTTTACTTACTATGGGGCTCAGCACATATGCAGAATTCCCCTCTGGTGCAAAAAGGACACCCCAATAGCAGATAATACATATCGTCCCATCTGATTAGATTTAGGGAGACATCTGGCACATAAGTTCTCTACCTCGTTGCCTGCACTTGCATATACATCCCCCTCTCAGTTTCCCTGTTCCATCAAAGCCTTCCCAATTGGCTAGTCTGTTAGGGCCTTACACCAAGTGCAAAACCATTTCTCAGAGAACTAGCATCATTCTCCTGACCAGCCCATACTGACTTCTGGATTGGTCAACACCCTTTACCTCCCTCTTTCTGGCCCAGCTTAAATAAGAGTACCTTAGCAGACTTTCTCCAAGAAGATGAATTAGCCCCCTTTCCTGTTCTCCAAAATGAACTCCAGCTTTGGCAAGCAGATACCTATAAATTCTTGTAGGTTAAAAACACAATTCTCACCTTTCTGGGATTCAAAACCTGGGCTATGCAGCCCCTGGAAGACCTGTCTTTGTTTTTTCAAGTAGCAGACCAACCCCATGCAGTTTCCAGGATGTATAAACAACTGCAAGCACTTGACCATTTCTCCCCTCTGGAATTTGTTACTACTGGGTTCAAGAAGGGTCTCTCCCACCAGAGAAAGAGTTCTGGAAAAACTTGTGGGTCTCGGTTTATAAATACATTAAACAAGACCAGCTTGCTTGACCCAGTTCAACATTATGCATGATTTGTACTATACCCTGATAAAGCTACTCCCGTCTCCTATCTGCTCTTGCTGTACACTGGTCCCAGGGTCACTGTACCACCTCCTCTGGGACTGTTCCCATACTCAGGCCTTTTGGGGAATCTATAAAACAAGCTTTAGACCCATTATTGGGTTTAGAATCTCTATTCACTCCGGAATGTTGCTTACTGGCTATATAGCCCCCTCGAACACCAAGAACACATAAAGCCCATCTTGCCCCATTTGCCTCCACAGCAAAACTGGTCATGTTAAGACACTGGAAAGAGAATACTCTTCCTTCACTGTTGGAGTGGTATTATGATGCCTTGCTTGCTAGTTATTTAGAAAAGCATATAGCAAGCCGGCCCAGTGGCGCAGAGGGTTGAGATGCTGGCACCTTACCTCATCCCACGCCGGTGACCCGGGTTTGGGAATGGACTCAGGTCAGCGGGGGCTGGCAGGGACAGGAGAAGATTGAGCGTCCATAGGACTGCTCTCCTCTCCTGGGGGTGGGTAGTGGGGTCTTGTCATGCCAAAGTGGCCTCTGGTGGAGACCAGGAGCATTGCTGATGCATGCAAGAAAGAGGGAGTAACTAGAAAAAGTGGAAATACTGCTTCACGTTAGCCAGATGATGGCTGCCTGGCGCTTTGAGGCCATCAAGGTCCTACCAAGCTCTCCATCTCAGCAGCATCCCTGGGGCTAAAGTAGGAGTGCTGGTCTGCCCCTTGGCTGGTGCCTTCCCCCTTGGAGGAGGGAGACCCATCTGGTGAAGGGTTACGCCGGGTCATCCTGGGGATCGGCTGCGATCGGAGGCGGAATCTCGGAGGACGGATGGGTCGGAGGACTGCCTTGGCAAGCCTGAAGGAGTGACTGTTGTGGAGCACATAGGGGTAGAAAAAGATAACGCAAAAAAAGAAAAGCATATAGTGAGTATGGAGCATAGTCCGCATAGCTTTCAACATATTTGGGAACCTCTTTTGGCCTTACTCTCCCTATGGAAACCTTAGTCTATTCACGTGCCCCTTTTCTTTCTTGTTTCTTCTTTTTTGTTTTCTCCCCCTTTACTGTCAATCCCTTTTTTTTCTTTTTTAAAGTTGCACAGACTGTTTGGAGTGGGGGTGGGAGGAGCAGGAGAGAGAGAGAGTGGGATGTTTGTTTGTATCGTAGTATTTTGGTGGGTTTGATTTTTGTATAATTGCTGCTTTCTGACATATACACTGTTAATGGAAGTTTACTCACCTGGTAAAGGTGATTATAGGAGCACCTTCTTACAGCACTCCGAGTCTCCACCCATGGGTAATTCCGGCACTTCCTCTCAGGCTGATGCACAAAGGAAATCTTTTAGAATTGAAATCCAATCCCTCATCCCTGCTTCCGTCTCCTCCCCTGTCTTTCCCAGACTCCTCAGTACGATATCTTCCAGAGCTCTTAGAATCTTCTGAAATAAAAAATTAACAGTAAACACGTCTCTGTGGTCTCCCAGAGGGAGACCACCTGTTAGAATGAGACAAACCGACATCGCCAGAAGTTGTGCAAGGTGTTCATTCTTTACTCTATATTGCTTTGTTGGTTCACAAGGTACAATAATTAAGCTGTTACTGTCTATGCTTATTTGCATAATGTAAAAATTATTAATCAGTGTATTGTTTAAACATCATCCTTAAAGAGTGTACACGTGAAATGCTTTCAGGCAGTTATTCATTTGTTATACCGTGTGTTCCTCCTCATTGGGTGGGCTATGGAGTGCTGTAAGAAGGTGCTCCTATAATCACCTTTACCAGGTGAGTAAACTTCCATTATCTATCGCACCTTCTTACAGCACTCCGAGTCTCCACCCATGGGTGATTATATAGCAGTATTGGAAGAGACTTGGGTGGGAGGAGGAGCTTGACTGGAAGCTGTGTGGATAATTCTTCAGCCAAATTCAGAATTGCTTGTCAATCCTGTATCCAATCTGTAGTGTTTGGTAAAGGTATGGGGGGATGACCAGGTAGCCGCCTGGTAGATTTTCCTTACTGATACTAGGCTTCTTTCTGCCCAGGACGTGGCTATTGCTCTCGTAGAGTGGGCCTTGATAACTTGAGGTGGGTCGGCCGCCCTTGCCTTGTAGGCTTGGGAGATGGTGTCTCGCAGCCATCTGGCGACCGTAGACCTGGAGGCTGGGTGGCCCTTCTTTTGTCCTTGATGAAGGATGAACAGTCTGCCTGACTGTCGGAAGGGTTCTGTCCTGTCCAAGTAGATGCGTAGGGCTCTAGCCGGGTCTAGGCAGAGAAGGTTGTCCCTGTTGGGGTCCTGGTCAGCTGGGCAAATGATTGGGACTGTAATCTCTTGACCAGTGTGAAAGGCCTTTGCCACCTTCGGGATGAAGGACGGTATAGTTCTTAGGACCACTCTATCTGGTAAGAACGTGAGAAAGGGTTCCCGGCAGGAAAAGACCTGTATCTCACTGGTTCTCCTAGCTGAACATACCGCTACTAGAAAAACGGTCTTCATGGTGAGATACGTTAGGGGATTTGAAATTAGGGGTTCGAAAGGGACCTCAGTTAAGGCATCTAATACTAGGTTGAGTTGCCAAGGGGCAGAAAGGGGTCTAGGGGAGTAGGTGATGTTAGCGGCTTCTCTTAGAAAGGCCTGCACCAGTGGGTGAGCCCCAGGCAGATGTCTGTCTGATTTCCCCTGAATTGCCCCTATGGCGGCTGTTTGGACTCTTAACGATGCCACTGTTAATCCCTTGTCAAGACCATGTTATAAAAATTCTAACACCTGTAAAATGTTACATGTTGAAGCCTCAAGTTGTCTAGTTTTACACCAATAAACAAATGCCCCCCAATGTCTGTTATATGTTCTGTTGGTAGAGTGTCTTCTGGCCTGTGGTAAAGTCTCTGCTACTTTGGCTGACACCCTAGGTTTAGCAATCTGACCCTCTGAGTGGCCATGCCATCAGTTTCAGAGGTCGTGGGTCCTCATGCCAGATTGGTCCCTGCTTGAGCAAAAGTCTGGTATGGGTGAGTCTCATGGGCTTGTCCATTTGCATCTTTTTGATGAGGGCATACCACGTTCGTCGTAACCAGTCTGGGGCAATTAGGATCACTGTTGTGCCTGTGTCCCTGATCTTCTGTAGGATTGCAGGTATCATTGGTATTGGTGGGAAGACATATGCTATGCGGAATCTCCACGGGGTTGAAAGAACGTCTACCCCCATTGCATTCTTGTCCTTGTACCTGGATATGTATACTGGTAGTTGAGTGTTCATTGCTGAGGCCATGAGATCTACTTGGAATGGGCCCCATTTCTGTTGAAGTTTTTGGAATATGGCTGGGCTGAGCTGCCATTCTCCCTGTTGCAGGGTTTTTCTGCTTAGCCAGTCTGCTCTTGTGTTTTGTATGCCTGCTAGGTGGACTGCTGTGATACTGCGGAGGTGTCTCTCTGCCCAACGCATGAGTACTTCTTATTCCTTGGCCATGGCTCTGCTTTTTGTCCCTCCTTGTTTGTTTATGTAGGACATTGCTACCCTGCTGTCTGTTCGCACCTTTATGTGTTGTCCTTTGACTAGAGGTCTGAAATGTTGTAGCGCCAGTCTGATTGCTCTGGTCTCCAGAATATTGATTGGTAACGTGGTTTCTGGTTCTGTCCACCTTCCTTGGATTGACTTCCTGTCCAGTACAGCACCCCATCCTTGCAGGCTTGCGCCTGTTTCTATGATCCTGGTTGCGGTTCTGTCTAAGTTCACTCCTGGTTTAGATGTTGTAGATTTGTCCACCAACTCAAGGATCTTTGTACTGGCATAGGTATGGTCACCCTTTGATTGTAATTTTGTAGGGTGTAGTTCCACTTGTCTAGAAGTAGGCACTGAAGTTGTCTCATGTGGGCTCTGGCCCAGTCATGTAGGTCTATGCAGGCTGCCATGAGCCCCAACAGCTGCATGAGGTGCCATAGGGTTGTCAATTTGCAGTGCAGTATCTGTCTGCACTGGGCCACTAACGTGTTGCTGTGCATCTCCGAGGGTTTGACTGTCCCCATAACTGTGTTGAACACCGCACCCAAGTGTTCGAGAGTTGTGGTCGGTGTCAGATGGCTTTTTAAGTTGTTGATTATCCAACCTTGTTGGGAGAGCAGTTGTAGTGCTCTTCGAGTTGCTGAGTTGGATTCCTCTTGTGTTCTTGCCCGAATTAGCCAGTCATCCAGGTAAGGAATTACATGGACTCCATCCATTTGGAGTTTCGCTGCTAATGGGGCCATGACCTTAGTGAACACTCTGGGTGCTGATGCCAGACCGAATGGTAGGCATTAGTATTGAAAATGGTATCCCAGGATGCTGAACCTGAGGAATTTCTGATGGGACAGTCTGATTGGGATGTGGAGGTATGCGCCCTTCAGGTCTATGGATGTTAGAGATCCCTTTGCAGATGGTCATAATGTGGACCTTAGGGTCTCCATTTTGAACCTTGGTATTTCGCTAACTTGTTCAGAAATTTGAGGTCTAGTATTGGGTGTAGGTCCCCTGTCTTTTTTGAAACCAGAAAGAATACTGAGTAGATGCCCGAGTATCTTTCATGGTTGGGTACTGGTTTGATGGCTTTGCTGCTGAGCAGTTGTCTTAGTATTGCTCTAACCTGGGTTGGTGCTATCTTCTCTTTGGACACGTGAGATTGAATGAATCTGTCGTGTCTTGGTACGGAGTTGAATTCAATGGTGTAGCCATGTTGTACTATTTCTGTGACCCACTGGTCCCTGACTGTGTTAGCCCAGGCTGTGGAGAATAGTTGTAGTCTGCCCCCCACTGTGTTTGCATTGTCCTGGGCCTGTGAATTCTCATTGTCGAAAACCTCTGTTCTGTCTGTTGGGTTTGTAGCCTTGTTTGGAATTGAAGTGGCTACCACGGTCTCGGTTTGAATAGAATTGTGACTTTTGGTTGAAGAAGTTCGGCTTGAACCCGAATGCACGCCTATCTTGTCCTTGGTACCTGGGGCCCTTTCTTCCCCTGTGAGAATAGGGACGAAATCTGTTGTTCCAAAAGGAAGGCAGCGTGCTCTGCCCCCCTTGGTTGTCCTTATCTTCTCCCTTCTTTATTGTGAATTCTTCAATACCAGGTCCGAAAATCTTGTCCCCTGAGAATTGGAGCTTCATTAGTCGGGCTTTTGATTCCTGGTCCGCGTTCCACAGTTTAAGCCAGATTAGTCTCCTGGCTCGGTTCACTGAAGCTGTCGCTCTCGATGCCATTTTAAAGGTATCAATGGTGGCATCTGCCACGTACTTAATGGCTTGGATAGCGTAATCCAAGGCAGATCCATGTGCGCTCGATTCAGGGATATCCAGGTGAACTGCTTCCAGCCATTGAAGAACCGCTCTGGAGGAATAAGTGGCTGCCAAGGAAGCTCTCATGTTCATGGTCAGCATGTCGTGTACTTTCCAGGCTATATCGTCCACCTTCCTGTCCATGGGGTCTCTCAAGGCAGAAGCTGATTCAGAAGGGAGTTCCATCTTGTTGCTCAGGGCAGAGACCTCCGGGTCGACTTTTGGAGTGGAAGCCCAAGACTTCTCTTTCTCCTGTGCTAGTGGATAACTTTTCTCAAATGTCCCTTTTTCCCTTGTCTTTATTGGGTCTGGGGCATCCCATTCCCTAGCCAGGATACTATCCAGGGCTGGGCAAAAAGGAAAAAAGGTGGTGGAGTGCTTCCTGTCCCGCACTAAGGGGTCCAGTCTATTGTCTGGCTCCTGTATGGGTTCTTTGATTCGTAGTGTTTCACACACTACCCTAATGATCTCATGGATGGAGTCGAAGGGGCATAGCCGGGTGGCCATGTCTTCTTTGGGCTTTGCCTCCTCCTCTGGCTCCTCGTCCCCCAAGTCTGGAGACTCGGACCCATCCTCTGTGTTTGGAAGAGGGGGGCCTCTATGATGTTTAGGTGGAGGGGGTTTCTCTGGAGACCTGGATCGTTTGTCTGCTCCCAAGGCATCCATTCTGTCCAAAAGTTTTTGAACAGCTGGACTACCACACTCTGCGAAGAAGTGGAAGTGCTGTCCTGTAAAATGTCATCCTCTGTGGGCCCAGAATTTGGATTGAATATAACTGGGTCTGCGTCGACCATGCATAAGGAACAAAGGTCTCCCTGGTCGGAGGTTAAAAGAATGTGGGGGCATTTTCTGCAAATCCTTCTTGAAGACATGTTATCTCCTCTGAAAAACACAATGTGATAGGGGAGGAGATATAACGGATGGTCAGCATCGTAATGAAAACATTATTTTATAACAAAACTGTTTAAATACGGTGCCTTTAGGATTTATAAGCCTGGAACCTAAATGGTTCAGGATTTGTACCAAAAATCTGCTGCCCTTGTGTTTCTGTCTCCAGCCAGCATAAAGGCTTTTAATTTCACTAAAAGAGACCATTTTCCTGCAAAAATGATGTATTGGGGCATTTCCCATTAACTTGACACAAAAAATGCCATTGCCCCTTTAAATCTTTTACCTGTATTTTAAATTCTGCATTGCCCCTTTAAGAAAACCGAGGCCTTGTGCCGCCATTTTGGTGGAGGGGGAGAGTGCACAGGGTGCTGCCATCTTAGGCTATGCCAAAGGAAAAGGCTGATAGGGCAGCGTGGTCTTGCGAGAGCATGGGCCTTCGAGACCAGGGAAGAGAGCAGGCAGCATGGTGTCTCTCCAAGACCTCCGAACACCGTGCAGAAGGGACTGGCGGCCGGCATCTGTGGAGAAACAAGGAGAGCTCTCCGCACAGCACCAGCAGTAGACCGGTGGAGGCAGGTAGGCATGCAGAGGCAGGCGCTTCCTTTCTCTGAGGGCTCGCACTCGAGGTTGAGCAAGGTAAACCGCGAGGTGAACGTGGGGCATTTAAACAACTCAGTACAGCCAAAAACAACACCAGAGGCCCATACTAGCTTCCGCTCCCCGGCTGAACAAGGTAAACCGGGGGGCAGTTGGCTGTAGTCAATCCAACTAAAACAACACCAGAGGCCCACACTAGCTTCTGCTCCCTGGCTGAACAAGGTAAACTGGGGGGAAACTGGCTGTAGGATCTCCCCTTTAACCAATATTTATATATTTTCAGGACAATTATTTTCTCTAGCGACTAGGATATACAATGAAACTATCTCTTACCTTATATGGCACAGAGCCAAAAATCTGTGACCAGCCTGGAGTGATGCACAAAGAAAACTGAGGAGTCTGGGAAAGACAGGGAGGAGACGGAAGCAGGGATCGGATTTCAATTCTAAAAGATTTCCTTTGTGCATCAGCCTGAGAGGAAGTGCCAGAATTACCCATGGGTGGAGACTCGGAGTGCTGTAAGAAAGTGCGATAGATAATTATGCTTCTGTATGCTACTTAAAAAATGTAATAAAGTACTTTAAATTAAAAAAGTGCATTATATATACATCTATATACACACATTATAGTGGCATGGTAGTGCCAATTTACTTAAGGTTGAGTACCCCATATATGGTTAAAGTGATTTTGTGAGGTTTGCCATAGCAAATGGAAGTAGTCACCTGTAAGAGTTGTGATTCAATCTTCTATCATTCAAACTGCCAAAAAGTGCTGTTTTCCCTGAAAAAATGCTTTTAATTTCTGTGCTCTGCTTCATTTGCATAACCCGCCCCTTCTTTTTCTCAGTGCTGCAAACCCCAACCGTGACATCATGCAAGGGAAACAAAGCTGGTTTGAAACAGAGACCTCTGTTGGTCAGTCTTGGTATTGCTTATATCTACACTACCAAAATAGGGGACTACATCTCTCAGTAAAGAAATGTTGTCCACTGGATACTATATGCACAATGCTTTGTTCAAAATAAGCACATTATTAGAGCTTTTATTGTTGAAGTCACTACAGAAATATAAGACTGCACTTCACAGTAAAGTAATTGGAAAACAACTTATTGTACCAACAATGCCTTACTACATATATCTACATATTTGAATTCATTCATTCATTCAAGTGTTTCACCAGGAAGGCATACTGAGCAATAACTGTTTATTTCCAGACATGTCCTGGGGAGCAGGGAAGTGGAGTTATGGAAGTATATACATGGGTACAATTGAGGAGACAGTAATACAACAGTTACACAGAATTCAAGGGCAATTTATATATTAGGTAGATGGCAGTAAGCAGAGACAGTAGGAACAATATAGTGGGTAAATACAACAATCAGAATAGTGTTACACATGAAACTACAACAAAAATACAGTAGGGAGTTATTTGACTAAAGAAACAGAGACCTCTGTTGGTCAGTCTTGGTATTGCAAACATCCACAATACTGGTTTATGAAACTACATCTCTCAGTAAAGAAATCTTGTTGGCTAGATAATGTATGTACAATGTTTTATTTTGAAAATAAAGATATGCAAGCTTTCATTAATGAAACCACTATAGAAATGTGATACTGCACCTCACAGCAAGGAAACTGGAAAACAACTTATTGTACCTACAATGCCTGGCTACATATATCTACATAGTTTTGTAAACTTCATTTTTAAAACATCAGCAGATCAAAATTATTACAGACATAGTTGGTTCAAGACACAAGTCTATTCAGACAAGACAGTGTGTCAGCAGAATACCTCATGCAGTCATCACCAACAAAATATGGAACTGCACCTCTGAGTAACTAACATTTAAAATCTTCATAGTTTACCCAGAATGCATTGGTGCTATATGTAAAAAAAAATGTCCGTGACCCTGTATGACATAATTCTGGAGGTGTGGCCACACATTTTCATTTTTTCCCCATTTTATTTATACTGAAAAAAATCTGTGAGCAAAAATGTCCATTTTCACAGATGTCCAGTGACAAATAACATAACAAGAATCACAAATAAAACAATATAACATAAACAGATCAGAGTCATATAATTACTCAAACATTAGAAACAATTACAAACAACTTCAGACAAAAGTTTTTGTTCAAGTGAACAATTAAAACCAGACACAGTACAACAAGCAGTTACATTAGATAACTGATTATACTAAATCATCAATTCAAAATTAATCAACTTCTTCATAGAATTTGTTCTAATCAAAGGTGGTTTGAACACCTTTCTTTTACTGTTACTAGTCATAATGGTAGGCACAGAGATGGGGAACAAACTAGCAACACTATCAGATACAAGACCTAATTGAATCTTGTGCAAAAAAGTTAAAGTCCTATGTTTGAAAAAAGCAATAAAGGATAACCAGATTTCTCATAAAGAATACAGCGATGAGCATCCTAGGTAAACAAGCAATAAAATGTAAAATACTGTGATATGTAAATTTAAGTTTCTTTAACATTTTTACAGTAGAACATGAATAAACAATAGAACGATACCGGAGTAGGGAAAACAAAAAACTATTTGCCAGTAGGGTCCTTGTCTCAGAATTAAGGAAATTTCTAACATGAAACATTGAAAATTGGAGGACAGAGTGCTAGTAAAACAAAATGACTATCAACAGATTTATTTACAAAACAAATTGCAGCTTCACCATCCAAAGCATAGGTGGCAATGGCATACTGTGTGAAAAAGACATCTGTTAAACCTCACAAAATCACTTTAAAATGAGAAATGTTGCAGCTTAATAACTTTGCCTCCATATGATGTATTTGCCTGAAGTTTGGCAGGCACGGAGCAGTCCCATAGGTCTCTGGATCTGCCAAGTTTTGTAACAGTAGTACATACGGTAGGCAACACTATGTCCAAAACAGTAAGGAATCTTTGCCACCCTGCTGCAAAAGAACAGTTTGGTCTTTTGGGCTGAAATTTGGAAGGAAGAAAGCCAACATCTCAGAGATGTGCCTTTTCATGGTTTGGTGACAAAATATTAGAGGGCTGCAAAGTTACTGCACTCCGAAGTTGACACTTTTCCCATAGGCTAACATTACAGCATCCGCCACGCCTTTCAGGGCCTGTATCTCGGAAACAGTTCGAGATACAGACTTTTCGCCAGAAAAATTCTTAGCCCCCTAAACAGGGGCTAAGTACAAAACTAGCTAGGAAAGTCATAAATTATATGAAATTTTAATTTTTTTTCTACGTCGTACAGTTCCTGAGGTATAAGCAATTTAGTTTTCCAGGTTTTCATTTTCT